>OZ010575.1:94078491-94265991 GCA_963932145.1 Acanthosepion lycidas
AACAGGGATGAAGCGTCAGAGCTTTACTCAACTGCAAGTAAAATTCCTTCCTTGTTTGCACATTTAGTGTAAAGCTGGGATTAATAATATGTTCTTCAGGAATCTTTCTCTTTTAACGTTTCAATAATCCTTCTCAAACAATCTTTGCATGAAAGATTGTTTGAGTGTCAATTTAAAATGAAATCATATGAAGAAACTATTGGCTAAATGGCAAAAGGTGATTTTTAACCTAATTTGTCACAGATTTCATCCACTTAACTGAAATAATCTAAATCAAACATTCATGCAAAACAATTTGTTTGTCATATGTAATTTACATGGCAAATTTGGAAAGCATCAGATGAAAAGCCAAGGAGTTATGGCTGAAAAACTGGCCTTTTGAACAGTTTTTCATGTTTTTTTGTTATATCTGAAGCGAGCATAATTTAAAGCACGCTATGTTATTTTTTGCTTGATGGCAAAGTTTTTGCAACATGTTTGAAGAAAATCAGATAAAAAAAATGAGGAATCTATTCAAGTTTTTACTCTAAGTAGTACAAAAAACTCAATTTTTTCAGTTTTTTTTCAATTTTTTGTGTGAAGCCAATGTCGCTGTAAAACTGTCAATTACTCTACATAAACCTCATAACATGAGCTGTGTTTTGCATTAAGTGCAAAGAACATCAGCTCATCCAGTAAAAATTTTGTTTGCGTGTAACTTTGCCTTGGTTTTTGCAAAAAGCCGTAGCCAGCTTCAGTTTTATCAATTCTTCTGCCAAACCCAGGGGGGGGGGGGGTCCTGGTGATCGAAAAGTTTGTTTTGAACTAAATTGATAAAATTACATGTGTGTACAATTTCATTAAAATCAATCAAGAAATGTGGATGTGCATAAATCGCATACACACAGACAGACACACACACACAGATGTCTTGTGTTTTATATATATATATATATATATATATATATATATATATATATATAATAAAATGCAAGAGACACATGAAAATATCCCTTATTCGGAGTAGGGTCAATAACATTGTACTACTTTAATCAAAATCTTTTTCTGATTCACAAATACATTTCACTAGACATGTTGTACAGATGTGAGTGCTAAGAAAGCAAAACCCTAAATAAAAAAAAGTTATCTTCTGTGCAGAGGTTCCGAGCACTCACATCCAGTCCACAAAAACCTAAAATACAATAGCCAATCACAAATGTTGACGCCAAACAAAAGGATGAGCCTGCAAGCCACCACCTGTTAAGCCACAAATATAAAAATAGCATTTCTTGCCAACAACAGGCAGTTCAGCTTGTCACATGGCATTGTCCCATGACTGCTGGCCGATCTACACACCTCACCAGTGCTGATTTCAACCCTGACAACATCCCACTCATGCTACCATGTGGCTTTATTCATCCACTCCAGCGTCCTGGGTATGACGATAAACTACATCCGCGTCCTGGGTATGACGATAAACTACATCCAACAACAAGGCCTCAGATAATGTTTTTGGAAAAATAATGTTGCCAGCTATACATTTTTGAAACAATAATGTTGCCAGCTATACATTTTTTTGAAAAAATAATGTTGCCAGCTATACGTTTTTGAAACAATAATGTTGCCAGCTATACATTTTTTGGAAGAAATAATGTTGCCAGCTATGCATTTTTGAAACAACAATGTTGCCAGGTATGAGTTTTTGAAACAATAACGTTGACAGCTATACGTTTTTTGGAAAAAATAATGTTGCCAGCTATACACTTTTGAAACAATAATGTTGCCAGCTATGTGTTTTTGAAACAATAATGTTGCCAGCTATACGTTTTTGAAACAATAATGTTGCCAGCTATACATTTTTTGGAAGAAATAATGTTGCCAGCTATACACTTTTGAAACAATAATGTTGCCAGCTATATGTTTTTTGGAAGAAATAATGTTGCCAGCTATGCATTTTTGAAACAACAATGTTGCCAGGTATGAGTTTTTGAAACAATAACGTTGACAGCTATACGTTTTTTGGAAAAAATAATGTTGCCAGCTATACACTTTTGAAACAATAATGTTGCCAGCTATGTGTTTTTGAAACAATAATGTTGCCAGCTATATGTTTAATAGTACTGTATATTTAATATATGTATAGGTATATGTGTGTGTGTGTGTTTGTGTGTGTGTGTGTTTGTGTGTGTGTATGTATATATATATATATATATATATATACCTTAATTTGGCATTAAATGATCCACAGTGATTGATATGCCATAAAACCAAACCAAACCAACCAACCAACCAACCATCATCCACTCCAGGCCTCTCTCCTGAGATCAATAGTGACCTTGACCAACCAACCCAACAAATCTGTCAGCTCCCAGTCTTACTGACAACACCCCGACACCTCATCACTTCTCTTATCAATGGCAACTAAAGAACCACATATCAACAATTGTGTCACCTTTTCACATAATTGTGTATATGTTCTGAAACTTGATCAATACATACTGTTGAAATTTTAATCCTTGTTTGTTCTTTCCTTTGCAACCATCTGCTGGATATAACAACAAAATCTAAAATGCATGAGTCTCTTGCTCAATGTGAGAAACGCTATAACACTGTAAAGTTTATATTTTGCATTAAATAACCAGAGCCTATTGTCAAGGATGTGTCTGAAAGGGACTACTCCCCGATGCTGAAAATTATTTTCCCCTCACCCTTGTATGGATTAATTTTAATGTGAAAATTCTTACTTTCATTCCCTGACTTTTTTTTAATCATCTCACCCCAAGCAAGGCAATAAAGCCACTGAAATGCAATGGATTACTGAGTGTTAGAGAATATGAAAAAAAAAAAACCCACTATTAAGGAGAGAGAACAATAAAAGAACAGGAATTAAGAAGACAGAAGATAACAATTGATATTGCTTTTAAATTTTTGAAGATCAAATTTGACGAGGAAACATGTAGCTGGAAGAAAGTTCCACAAGCAAGAAGTGCAATAAAAGAAACTGTTCGTATAGAACTTAAAGCTACCGCTAGCTATTTCAACTGTAAAATGATAAGACCTTGCTGTCAATCTAGTACTGTGTTTAAATTCATAAAGCCTATGTATCATGGAAGACAGTGATATTTATTCCTTTAAATACAAGAAATGTGGCACAAGGCCAAAAGGGGGATGAGGAAAGGTTGGTCTTCAAACTGTCCTACCTTAAACTTAGCTCTTCTTCTTTCTTCCTTTTTTCTTCTTTCTTATCTTTGTTCTTTCTTCTTCTTCCTTCCTTTTCTCTTCTTTTCTTTCTTCTTTTTCACTTCTTTTCTTTTCTTCTTTGTCCTTCTACTTTTTTCTTTTTCTTTTCTTTTCTTCTTTTTCTCTCCTTCTTCTTCTTTCTTCCTTTTTCCTTCTTTCTTATCTTTGTTCTTTCTTCTTCTTCCTTCCTTTTCTTTCTTCTTTTTCACTTCTTTTCTTCTTTTTCTCTTTTTCCTTTTCTTCTTTGTTCTTCTTTCTTCCTTTTCTCTTCTTTCTTATCTTTGTTCTTTCTTCTTCTTCCTTCCTTTTCTCTTCTTTTCTTTCATCTTCTTTCTTCTTTTTCTCTTCTTCCTTTCTTCTTCTTTCTTCTCTTCTTTCCATTTTTGTCCCACTTCTAAATTCTAAATCATTTCAATCTTTCTCAAAATGAATGGTTACAAGTAATGAATCATACATTTGTTTTGATTTTATCTTTCAATTTTCTAAATAAAATAAACATTTATGGACAAGCATGGCTCTTCATGACTTCCTAGCTCTGGCAAAGAAAACGGTGAATGACTTAAAGCAAAAAAGTGTCAACAGGTCATGTGGTATCTGTTGGTAAAAAAAAAACAAACAAAAAAACAAAAACAAAAACAAAAAAGGCTCTTATAACTGTTCTCTTCATATAGTGAACATCAGGCAAATTTTTGTTCCATCTCAACCTGTCACTTTGTTTCAAGATGGCTGCTATGACGGTAAATATTTAGTCACCATTATGTTGTGGTAATCAACTTTGGATAGTAAATATTTACAGGCTCCTAGAAAATTTATCCCAGAAGCAATATTGGCCATGTAAAAATGAGTAAAAAACAAAACAAAAAACCAAACAATATAAAACAAATAACAACTAATCTCATGTATAACAGGAAAGGGCAAATATAAGAAAGATTTATTATCCCCTTTAACATCAGTTATGTGCATTATTATATAATAAAACAGTAATTGTCTATATTCCTGAGATGAGATATTATGTATACTATTTACATTATTTGGACTATTGTCCTCATCTTTGTTGCCATATTTATCACATTCTGGCCTTTCACTATCTGTCTATATTTCTGAGATGAGATATTATGTACACTATTTACATTATTTGGACTATTGTCCTCATCTTTGTTGCCATATTTATCACAACGTTTCAGCTATTGTACACTCTGGCCTTCTTCAGGTGGTTGGAATGTTGAACTGAACCCTTTATTTCACTCACTGGGGTAGACTGCTCTAGTTCCACATGCCATGTCTAATGGACATTATTTGGACTATTGTCCTCATCTTTGTTGCCATATTTATCACAACGTTTCGGACTTTCACTATCTGTCTATATTCCCGAGATGAGGTATTATGTATACTATTTACATTATTTGGACTATTGTCCTCATCTTTGTTCCCATATTGATCACAACGTTTCGACCTTTCACTCTCTGTCTATATTCCTGAGATGATGTATTATGTATACTATTTACATTATTTGGACTATTGTCCTCATCTTTGTTGCCATATTGATCACAACGTTTCAACCTTTCACTCTCTGTCTATATTCCTGAGATGAGGTATTATGTATACTATTTACATTATTTGGACTATTGTCCTCATCTTTGTTGCCATATTGATCACAACGTTTCAACCTTTCACTCTCTGTCTATATTCCTGAGATGAGGTATTATGTATACTATTTACATTATTTGGACTATTGTCCTTATCTTTGTTGCCATATTGATCACAACGTTTCAACCTTTCACTCTCTGTCTATATTCCTGAGATGAGGTATTATGTATACTATTTACATTATTTGGACTATTGTCCTCATCTTTGTTGCCATATTTATCACAATGTTTCAGCTATTGTACTCTCTGGCCTTCTTCAGGTGGTTGGAATGTTGAACTTTATTTCGCTCACTGGGGTAGACTGTTTTTGTTCCACATGCCATGTTTTTAATGCATGTCAGTTATCCTTTATCACTTGTTAATTCCCCTCTCCAAGTTCTCCACTGCCTTAACCGGGTATTGAACTCACACACTTTGGGACTTGTCACTGGATCTAACCAAAGCCTTTATCCACTGTGTCATGTTTTCTTGAGTTCAATACCCGGTTAAGGCAGTGGAGAACTTGGAGAGGGGAATTAACAGGAGATAACTGATAACTGACATCCATTAAACACGGCACATGGAACTATAACAGTCTACCCCAGTGAGCGAAATAAAGGTTTCAGTTTGAAATTCCAACTACCTGAAGAAGGCCGGGGTGTACAACGGCCAAAACGTTGTAATAAATATGGCGACAAAGATGATGACAATAGTCCAAATAATGTAAATAGTGAAAACAGTAATTCATGAACAGAATGCAATGGCTGAAAGCAAAAGGATTGACAAGTATACTTTGTTTTCAGAGAGATTATTATACGACTAAGACATACACAAAACTATATATACATGTGTGTCCCATGTGGAGAATAGTACATCACATATATCTAGACAGCAAAGCAGAATGTAAGGAGAAACAAAAAGGAAGGGTCTTACATATGATATGGAGATACTCCTGTGTCTGGAGAAGCCATGTTTAGGACTTCAGATTTGAATGGGCTGGATTATGTCTCAAGTAAGGACATATTTCACAAAGGGGAAACAGCAAGCATGTGAGCTGAAGTTTCTTTCCATATCTTGGAAAGATATATTCCCAAAGGGAAGCAGCAGCAGGTGCTTGAAAGCTGCTGGTGGAAGTAGATTCAGCTTCAGCCCAGGCCACTTGGCCCAGGCTAAAAAAGAAACTACTTGGTTTGGCTGCTGTAAACAAACTGAAATTGAATGGCCACTCTAATCACCATATAAAATGACAGCACTAAGCGGCAATCATGTGACCCATGTGATTATCACGACCAAAGGGAGATTATTGCCTTTTGTATCCCTACAGACAGTGCTGTTCGATAAAAGTGACTCACCTGATTTTTTTTTACTAAATGTTCTCTTCTCTGATGAAACGAAAGCTGAGCTAAATTCAAAGGATAAGCAATCTAAAATCCGAAGAAGAAGCTTTGAAAGCTCTTTGAATTTAGCAGTAAGTACTGTCAAGCATCCGTTCAGTATAATGTTCTGGGGATGCTTTTCTTTTCATGGAACTGGTTTCTTAAAAGCTATTGAAAAGACACTCAAGAGCGAGCAGTAGAAGAGAATTTTAGAGTCTTTTCTGCTCCCTTCTGCTGAAAGGGTGCAAATCGACCCCACCAAGCTCATTTTTATGCAGGATAATGCTCCTTGTCATAAATCAAAATTGATGAAGGAATATTTGATGAGAAGCAGATGAGTGTTATGACATGGCCACCCCAATCTCCTGACCTCAACCCCATAGAAAACTTATGGAGCATTATAAAGTACAGGATCCCAAGAAAGCAGTTGAGCAACAAAGAGGATTTGATTGTGAATTTCAAATCCGAATGGAATTCAATGCTTGGAGATGAGATATGCCAGAACCTAATCAAGTCAATGCCAAAAAGGGTTGAAAAGGTTATTCAAAATAAAGGAGGACCCATAGGTTATTAAATATTTCGAACTATATTACCCTATTATAAATAAATTATACCTCTATTATTCTTTATTTAAAACTGTTCGGTTATGTTTCTATTGATTACTAGTTGCAGGAAATAAGTGAGTCGCTTTTTTTGCATAGAGTTTTTCCCTAAATCTCATTTATATCCAAAATTATAATTATCAATAGAATACCTTAGGGTGAGTAAACTTTTTTACTAGGTGGTCGGGAAGGGGTCTTTATATTAGTAAGATTAAAAATTAGTTTGACCCGAAAAACAATAGGCGAAAAAATTTTAAGTAAAAAACTCAGGTGAGTCACTTTTATCGAACAGCACTGTATGTATTGACAAAAAGAATTAAAATTATAATAAAAGAAAAAAAAAACATTTAAAGACTAGTTACATAGAAGATATTTAAACTAGAGAATGCGCATTTTTGTACATGTGAGAAATTATATATAGACGTACATGTTAGACATGTGTGAGAGAGTACAAAATGTCAAAACAGAGAACCATGAAAAAGAAGCTGCCCTAGTGGGAGACAATTTTTGCCACATGCAACTACATCTTGTAGCCAGAAGCTGTAAAAAAGAAAAGAGGAAATACAGAAAAAGTATTTTAGTGAATTCAAGTAGGATAATCTACAACTTCCCAACATATATATAAGCCAAGTACCTCAAGCGATGATTGAGTTAGGTTTTTTCATTTTTTCATTCACTGGCAAAAGGAAGAAGAAAATAGACGGTACATACACTCATTGAGAACAGGACGAAATGTTTGCTGAATGACAAATACAAAACTATACGAGAATCTGCAAAGCATTATGGACGTTATTTGTGATGATGTGTGAGTGCAGTTTAGTGATCATTGCTGGAAAATCAACAAGTTGTGTAAAAGTTTATTTTAGGGGAACCAAATTCATGGGGAAAGACGAAGTGGCAGACCAGCCCGAATCTTCATCAATCAATTCATAGATGACACCAGAACCAAATTTATAGGGAAAGATGAAGCAGCAGACCAGCCCGAATCTTCATCAATCAATTCACAGATGACACCAGAACCAAATTTATGGGGAAAGATGAATCAGCAGTGCAGCCCGAATCTTCATCAATCAATTCATAGATGACACCAGAACCAAATTTATGGGGAAAGATGAAGCAGAAGACCAGCAGGAATATTCATCAATCAATTCATAGATGACACCAGAACCAAATTTATGGGGAAAGATGAAGCAGCAGACCATCCCGAATCTTCATCAATCAATTCATAGATGACACCAGAACCAAATTTATGGGGAAAGATGAAGCAGCAGACCAGCAGGAATCTTCATCAATCAATTCATAGATGATACCAGAACCAAATTTATGGGGAATGATGAAGCAGCAGAGCAGCCCGAATCTTCATCAATCAATTCATAGATGTCACCAGAACCAAACTTTTGGGGAGAGATGAAGCAGCAGACCAGCCCGAATCTTCATCAATGAATTCATAGATGAAACCAGAACCAAATTTATGGAGAAAGATGAAGCAACAGACCAGCAGGAATCTTCATCAATCAATTCATAGTTGACACCCAAACCAAATTTATGAGGAAAGATGAAGTAGCAGACCAGCACGAATCTTCATCACTCAATTCAAAGATGACACCAGAACCAAATTTATGGGGATAGATGAAGCAACAGACCAGTAGGAATCTTCATCAATCAATTCATAGATGACACCGGAACCAAATTTATGGGGAAAGATGAAGCAGCAGTCCAGCACGAATGTTCCTCAATCAATTCAAAGATGACACCGGAACCAAATTTATGGGGAAAGACGAAGCAGCAGAGCAGCCCGAATCTTCATCAATCAATTCATAGATGACACCGGAACCAAATTTATGTGGAAAGACGAAGCAGCAGACCAGCCCGAATCTTCATCAATCAATTCATAGATGAAACCAGAACCAAATTTATGGGGATAGATGAAGCAACAGACCAGCAGGAATCTTCATCAATCAAATCATAGATGTCACCAGAACCAAATTTACGGGGATAGATGAAGCAACAGACCAGCAGGAATCTTCATCAATCAAATCATAGATGATACCAGAACCAAATTTATGGGGAAAGATGAAGCAGCAGACCAGCAGGAATATTCATCAATCAATTCATAGATGACACCGGAATCAAATTTATGGGGAAAGATAAAGCAGCAGACCAGCCCGAATCTTCATCAATCAATTCAAAGATGATACCGGAACCAAATTTATGGGGAAAGATGAAGCAGCAGACCAGCATGAATCTTCATCAACCAATTCATAGATGACACCGGAACCAAATTTATGGGGAAAGATGAAGCAGCAGTCCAGCACGAATGTTCCTCAATCAATTCAAAGATGACACCGGAACCAAATTTATGGGGAAAGATGAAGCAGCAGAGCAGCTCGAATCTTCATCAATCAATTCATAGATGACACCGGAACCAAATTTATGTGGAAAGAAGAAGCAGCAGACCAGCCCGAATCTCCATCAATCAATTCATAGATGACACTGGAACCAAATTTATGGGGATAGATGAAGCAACAGACCATCAGGAAACTTCATCAATCAATTCATAGATGACACCAGAACCAAATTTATGGGGAAAGATGAAGCAGCAGACCAGCAGGAATCTTCATCAATCAATTCATAGATGACACCGGAACCAAATTTATGGGGAAAGACGAAGAAGCAGAGCAGCCCGAATCTTCATCAATCAATTCATAGATGACACCGGAACCTAATTTATATGGAAAGACGAAGCAGCAGACCAGCCCGAATCTTCATCAATCAATTCATAGATGACACCGGAACCAAATTTATATGGAAAGACGAAGCAGCAGACCAGCCAGAATCTCCATCAATCAATTCATAGATGACACCAGAACCAAATTTATGCGGAAAGATAAAGCAGCAGACCAGCATGAATCTTCATCTATCAATTCATAGATGACACCAGAACCAAATTTATGGGGAAAGATGAAGCAGCAGACCAGCACAAATTTTCATCACTCAATTCAAAGATGACACCAGAACCAAATTTATGGGGATAGATGAAGCAACAGACCAGCACGAATCTTCATCAATCAAATCATAGATGTCAGCAGAACCAAATTTATGGGGATAGATGAAGCAACAGACCAGCAGGAATCTTCATCAATCAAATCATAGATGATACCAGAACCAAATTTATGGGGAAAGATGAAGCAGCAGACCAGCAGGAATATTCATCAATCAAATCATAGATGACACCGGAACCAAATTTATGTGTAAAGATGAAGCAGCAGACCTGCACGAATCTTCATCAATCAATTCATAGATGACACCGGAAACAAATTTATGGGTATAGATGAAGCAGCAGACCAGCAGGAATATTCATCAATCAAATCATAGATGACACCGGAACCAAATTTATGTGGAAAGATGAAGCAGCAGACCAGCAGGAATATTCATCAATCAATTCATATATGATACCAGAACCAAATTTATGGGGAAAGATGAAGCAGCAGACCAGCAGGAATCTTCATCAATGAATTCATAGATGCCACCAGAACCAAATTTATGGGGAAAGATGAAGCAGCAGACCAGCACGAATCTTCATCACTCAATTCAAAGATGACACCAGAACCAAATTTATGGGGATAGATGAAGCAACAGACCAGCAGGAATCTTCATCAATCAAATCATAGATATCACCAGAACCAAATTTATGGGGATAGATGAAGCAACAGACCAGCAGGAATCTTCATAAATCAAATCATAGATGTCACCAGAACCAAATTTATGGGGAAAGATGAAGCAGCAGACCAGCACGAATTTTCATCAATCAATTCATAGATGACACCGGAACCAAATTTATAAGGAAAGATGAAGCAGCAGTCCAGCACGAATGTTCCTCAATCAATTCAAAGATGACACCGGAACCAAAATTATGGGGAAAGATGAAGCAGCAGACCAGCCCGAATCTTCATCAATCAATTCATAGATGACACCGGAACCAAATTTATGTGGAAAGTTGAAGCAGCAGACCAGCACGAATCTTCATCAATCAATTCATAGATGACACCGGAACGAAATTTATGGGGAAAGATGAAGCAGCAGACCAGCCCGAATCTTCATCAATCAATTCATAGTTGACACCGGAACCACATTTATGGGGAAAGACGAAGCAGCAGACCAGCAGGAATCTTCATCAATCAATTCATAGATGACACCAGAACCAAATTTATGGGGAAAGATGAAGCAGCAGTCCAGCACGAATGTTTCTCAATCAATTCAAAGATGACACCGGAACCACATTTATGGGGAAAGACGAAGCAGCAGACCAGCACGAATCTTCATCAATCAATTCATAGATGACACCGGAACCAAATTTATGGGGAAAGATGAAGCAGCAGACCAGCCGGAATCTTCATCAATGAATTCATAGATGCCACCAGAACCAAATTTATAGGGAAAGATGAAGCAGCAGACCAGCAGGAATCTTCATCAATCAATTCATAGATGACACCAGAACCAAATTTATGGGGAAAGATGAAGCAGCAGACCAACAGG
Source organism: Acanthosepion lycidas (assembly GCA_963932145.1). NCBI lineage: Eukaryota > Metazoa > Mollusca > Cephalopoda > Sepiida > Sepiidae > Acanthosepion > Acanthosepion lycidas. Next base: position 94,089,850 of record OZ010575.1, read on the forward strand.
AATCTTCATCAATCAAATCATAGATGATACCAGAACCAAATTTATGGGGAAAGATGAAGCAGCAGACCAGCCCGAATCTTCATCAATGAATTCATAGATGTCAGCAGAACCAAATTTATGGGAAAGATGAAGCAGCAGACCAGCCCGAATCTTCATCAATGAATTCATAGATGACACCGGAACCAAATTTATGGGGAAAGATGAAGCAGCAGACCAGCACGAATCTTCATCAGTCAATTCATGGATGACACCAGAACCAAATTTATGGGGAAAGATGAAGCAGCAGACCAGCACGAATCTTCATCAATCAATTCATAGATGACACCAGAACCAAATTTATGCGGAAAGATAAAGCAGCAGACCAGCACGAATCTTCATCAATCAATTCATAGATGACACCAGAACCTAAGTTAATGGGAAAGATGAAGCAGCAGACCAGCCCGAATCTTCATCAATGAATTCATAGATGCCACCAGAACCAAATTTATGGGGAAAGCTGAAGCAGCAGACCAGCCCGAATCTTCATCAATCCATTCATAGATGACACCAGAACCAAATTTATGCGGAAAGATAAAGCCGCAGACCAGCACGAATCTTCATCAGTCAATTCATAGATGACACCAGAACACAAGTTAATGGGAAAGATGAAGCAGCAGACCAGCCCAAATCTTCATCAATGAATTCATAGATGCCACCAGAACCAAATTTATGGGGAAAGATGAAGCAGCAGACCAGCACAAATCTTCATCACTCAATTCAAAGATGTCACCAGAACCAAATTTATGGGGATAGATGAAGCAACAGACCAGCAGGATTCTTCATCAATCAAATCATAGATGATACCAGAACCAAATTTATGGGGATAGATGAAGCAGCAGACCAGCACGAATCTTCATCACTCAATTCAAAGATGTCACCAGAACCAAATTTATGGGGATAGATGAAGCAACAGACCAGCAGGAATCTTCATCAATCAAATCATAGATGATACCAGAACCAAATTTATGGGGAAAGATGAAGCAGCAGACCAGCAGGAATCTTCATCAATCAAATCATAGATGATACCAGAACCAAATTTATGGGGAAACATGAAGCAACAGACCAGCAGGAATCTTATCAATCAAATCATAGATGATACCAGAACCAAATTTATGGGGAAAGATGAAGCAGCAGACCAGCACGAATCTTCATCAATCAATTCATAGATGACACCAGAACAAAATTTATGGGGAAAGATGAAGCAGCAGACCAGCCCGAATCTTCATCAATGAATTCATAGATGACACCGGAACCAAATTTATGGGGAAAAATGAAGCAGCAGACCAGCACGAATCTTCATCAGTCAATTCATGGATGACACCAGAACCAAATTTATGGGGAAAGATGAAGCAGCAGACCAGCACGAATCTTCATCAATCAATTCATAGATGACACCAGAATCAAATTTATGCGGAAAGATAAAGCAGCAGACCAGCACGAATCTTCATCAATCAATTCATAGATGACACCAGAACCAAATTTATGCGGAAAGATAAAGCAGCAGACCAGCCCGAATCTTCATCAATCAATTCATAGATGACACCAGAACCAAATTTATGCGGAAAGATAAAGCAGCAGACCAGCACGAAACTTTATCAATCAATTCATAGATGACACCAGAACCAAAGTTAATGGGAAAGATGAAGCAGCAGACCAGGCCGAATATTCATCAATGAATTCATAGATGCCACCAGAACCAAATTTATAGGGAAAGATGAAGCAGCAGACCAGCAGGAATCTTCATCAATCAAATCATAGATGATACCAGAACCAAATTTATGGGGAAAGATGAAGCAGCAGACCAGCCCGAATCTTCATCAATGAATTCATAGATGTCACCAGAACCAAATTTATGGGAAAGATGAAGCAGCAGACCAGCCCGAATCTTCATCAATGAATTCATAGATGACACCGGAACCAAATTTATGGGGAAAAATGAAGCAGCAGACCAGCACGAATCTTCATCAGTCAATTCATGGATGACACCAGAACCAAATTTATGGGGAAAGATGAAGCAGCAGACCAGCACGAATCTTCATCAATCAATTCATAGATGACACCAGAACTAAATTTATGCGGAAAGATAAAGCAGCAGACCAGCACGAATCTTCATCAATCAATTCATAGATGACACCAGAACCAAAGTTAATGGGAAAGATGAAGCAGCAGACCAGCCCGAATCTTCATCAATGAATTCATAGATGCCACCAGAACCAAATTTATGGGGAAAGCTGAAGCAGCAGACCAGCCCGAATCTTCATCAATCAATTCATAGATGACACCAGAACCAAATTTATGCGGAAAGATAAAGCCGCAGACCAGCACGAATCTTCATCAGTCAATTCATAGATGACACCAGAACACAAGTTAATGGGAAAGATGAAGCAGCAGACCAGCCCAAATCTTCATCAATGAATTCATAGATGCCACCAGAACCAAATTTATGGGGAAAGATGAAGCAGCAGACCAGCACGAATCTTCATCACTCAATTCAAAGATGTCACCAGAACCAAATTTATGGGGATAGATGAAGCAGCAGACCAGCCCGAATCTTCATCAATGAATTCATAGATGTCACCAGAACCAAATTTATGGGAAAGATGAAGCAGCAGACCAGCAGGAATCTTCATCAATCAATTCATAGATGACACCAGAAACAAATTTATGGGGAAAGATGAAACAGCAGACCAGCAGGAATCTTCATCAATCAAATCATAGATGATACCAGAACCAAATTTATGGGGAAAGATGAAGCAGCAGACCAGCAGGAATCTTCATCAATCAATTCATAGATGACACCGGAACCAAATTTATGTGGAAAGACGAAGCAGCAGACCAGCCCGAATCTTCATCAATCAATTCAAAGATGACACCGGAACCAAATTTATGGGGAAAAATGAAGCAGCAGACCAGCATGAATCTTCATCAATGAATTCATAGATGACACCGGAACCAAATTTATGGGGAAAGATGAAGCAGCAGACCAGCACGAATCTTCATGAATCAATTCATAGATGACACCGGAACCCAACTTATGGGGAAAGATGAAGCAGCAATCCAGCACGAATCTTCCTCTATCAATTCATAGAAGACACTAGAATCAGAAAGGAAAACAGTAGGTAGCACTATGGATGACACAAATGATGCAAGTGGTCAGAAATATTTATTTTTGGATCATCAGATAGATTTCTGCGTGTTTCCGTAACAAAATTTACTAAGTTTCGTTTATTTCACTTTTGATGATTTCCATGTGGCCTTTACAAAATGGCTGGAGGAATACAACTCGTGCATGGAAGTCAGAGCATCCTACTTTCAAGGGGATTAGAGTTTTGTACTTCCTTGAAATTAATAATTGTCTCTCCTGGAAAAGTCTCAAAACTCATGGAAATTACCTTGAAAATAAATGTTTATAGAAATATTCATATTATGCAATTTTTTCATGACATAACTAAAATATATTTGTAAAAAACTATATGAATAATTACAACCTTGAATGAACTTCAAGGCATATGTAAGGATTTTGTTTTAGTGGATACCCATATTTGAGTACTTATGTTCTAAGCATAGCTTAGATGTGGCACAAGGCTGAAAGTGTGGGGTACCTAGTGAGGATCGAACTCACTTTTCAGTAGTAACTGATCTAGCGAAACAAGCTTGCTAGCCATTACACCATGCCGAGGTGCCCCAGTGATTTTCCAAGCGTAGCTCAGATGTGGCACAAGGCCGAAAGTATGGGGTACCCAGTGAGGGTCGAACTCACTATTCAGTCGCAATAGTTCTAGCGAGACAAGCTTGCTAACCATTACACCACCTCGAGGTGCCCTACCCATATTTGAGTATACACTCCATTCATAAAATTATTACATACTAAAATAATGTAAATATTATTTGCATAAAAAAATTCAACATCATTTACTCACTTTTGGTGAATTATGTCACTTAGCACCCTCCATAATTTACCTTGATTTTCAGTTAGCCTGCAATATATTTATGAGTGTTCTTGATTTTAAAAATTCTGAAAAACTAACATTTTTACTTCTGTGTATAAATACTTGTCCCAAAATAAAATCCTTAGTTATCTTGATAAAGTCCATCAGAGGATGAAACACGTCAGCTGTTTTCCTTTTGTCTTTATTCATATATATGTGTATATGTATAAAAGAAAAAACAAAATCAACAGGACAATCATGATACAGGGTTTATTCAATTAAAGGTTGTATCATAAGCTTTGTAAATTTGGGGTAAAAAATATATACATAAAATAAAAAAATAAACCTAGATTTAAAAAAAAAATCAGTTGGTAATCATTTCTTTCAAAAGCAGCAATTAATATCAGAGCTGAATACAGCCTATCAAGACGTCTTTTCAAAAACACTTTAAAACAAAAAGGAATGTAGATATTTTCCCCCACAATTGGTTATTCTATTTCAACTTCAGATTTTATAAGAAAAAAATGAATTGCTTGGTTTAAGGCAACAAAATGTATATGATGGTGTAGGGATACAAAAGACGATAATCTCCCTTTGGTCAAGATGAAGTCATGTGATAGTTTATTGACATCAATTCATACAGTGACGAAAGTGCGTCAGTCAGTCTACTTTTAGGAGTCAAACTGAGCAGTTGCTTTTTTTTTTTTAGCCCGGTCTGATGCTAAATCTGTTTCCGTTACCCAAATGGTGCAGCTAACAAGCCTATAGCACCGTTTTCCTATGGAAATATATCTTCACCAGATATCTCCAGCTTGCAGTCCTCCATTTAGGAAAAACCTAGGACTTGCAGTTTCTTGTTCATGGAATATGTTCTCGCTAGCGAAATAGCAGATGAATCCAGCCCACTTGAATCAGGAACCCTAAATATGGCTTCTCCAGAAATGCAGAAGAATCTCCGGCAGTTTCAGTTTCCATTGAGAATTATTAAATGTAAGACACTTTTTTTTATTTTTGTCTCCTTTTTACTCAGCTTGTTGTTACATACATGTTATAGTTTCTATGCATGGAACACATATAAATATGCATATATAATTTTGTGTATGACTTAGTGACAAAACTCTGAGAACAAAGTCTGTTTGTCATTCCTTTTTCCTTTCAGCCATTCCATTCCATACAGAAAATATGGTGTTATTATATCATGGATATAATAATGCCCATAATGGGGAAAACACAAACTAGTAGAATAAACCTTTCTTCTGTTAGTGCACCCATTATCTGGCTCAACCTGACATGACATATTACTAACGTACAGGATATCCTCCTAATCTTCACTTTGTACCATCTTCCCCTACATTCAATAATTTTCTACCACGAGTGGCTCTCGAGCCTTTCATTGAGTGAGCTTCAGTCAGAAAGAAAATATGTCTTCGTTTGATTTTTTTGTAAAAGTCTAAATGACTTAGTAAAATTTTGCACATTTTTTTTTTTTTTTTTTTAATACTCAGTATTCTAATATGGTTGCCAGGTTTTTTTTTCATCCTCCCAACTTTTTATGTTAGTATTTCTACCAGCCCCCACCCATATTCCATCATCCACTTTATCATTTCTTCCACCTGCCTACTATTTCACCCTACCAAGTATTTAGCATTTCTTCACACACACCCTCCACTATTCCCATCATCTCTTTTATTTAGGACTCAAGAGTATAAAGTGTTATTAATTTTTAAGTGACTATTACAAAAAAAAAAAAAAAAAAAAAAAAAAAAAACTTTAGCCAAACATAGACTTATATACCTGCAATGACAGTGTCAAAAGTACGATTTTTCACATGAAAACAATTTTTTTTTTTTAACTACCTTCACTCTTTGGCAATGTTTATTGTTTTAAAAACAATGATAGGATTGGAATAAAACCCATGCCCATGATGAAAGAGAATTTATACATTGTTTTGTTCTTGAGAATTTATAACAATAATATTAAACACTGATATTTATTAGATTTCTAATTTACAAGAATAATTTTATATTTACTTCTAAAAACTAATGCATTTAAAACTAATGTAATGCAATAATTATTTACCAATCTATAAAGAAATACAAAAACAATTTTTCATTCATAAATTTATAAACATTTACAAATTATTAAAATACGAGGAAATCTTTATTATTTACCATTTTATAAAGTTTGAATCAATTGGCAATTTGATGATGTTTTTCCAACCATCCCAATAAATAGTATAAAAGTATAAATAAAAATTCCAATAGTGTTTATCATTTTTGTTGCCAATTCTCAAGAACAAAGAAAATATATGAATTCGCTTTCATCATATGTTTACGTTCTATTCTGAAACTTTTAAAAATAATAAACATTGCCAAAGTGCAGGTAGGTAAAAAAAAAAAAACAATGTCATGGGGAAAAAGCATCCTTTTGACAGTATGTCTTATTGCGGGAACATAAGTCCATATCTGCCATTTTTATGCAACTTCTAGAAACTTCATCAATTGATAAGATGAAAAGTTTGTCAGAATTTCATGCAGGTTCTAAAGGCACTTAGCAAGAATAAGGCTTTTCTTCAGTATAATTTAGGACAAGTACAGTGGAACCTTGGTTATCAAGCACCTCTATTACCATATTCGGTTATCATTCACTTTTTTCAGTGACAAAAAAATCACTCGGAAATTGTATATCTCCACAGTTATTGAGCAAGGCAATCTGTTATGAACTCTTACATTCCACTGTGCTTGCTGTTGTGTGACTTCCCCTCACCAAAGCATCCCACACCAAAGCATCCCGCTCAAAGCCTCCCACACCAGAGCATCCCACTCAAAGCCTCCCACACCAGAGCATCCCACTCAAACCTCCCACACCGGAGCATCCCACTCAAAGCATCACATTTATGTACGACTCAGTCTCCTTGTACCTCTTGCTAAGTCAGCATCTCCCCTAGCAACAGTTTAAAAATGTTCATTTCAAATCGTGTTTCTTTTTTATTTAGTTTTATTGTTAAATAAGTCACCATGTGTCCTAAGAAAGTTCTGAGTGTGTCATTGGTAAAATTACTGGGCTTGGATGAGTGGGCTTGGATGAGTGGGCTGGATTTGGAGTGGGCTTGGATGAGTGGGCTGGATTTGGAGTGGGCTTGGATGAGTGGGCTGGATTTGGAGTGGGCTTGGATGAGTGGGCTGGATTTGGAGTGGGCTTGGATGAGTGGGCTGGATCTGGAGGAGTTGGTGAAGGATCACAGGAAAGAGCTGACAACTGAAAAAACTCTGACCTTCAATTAGAGCATCAACAAATGGCAGCTGAGGAAATAGCTTTGTCATCGTTGAAGCGAGGAAGGGAGAGAGAGCGTGAATGTGCCTTCTTCAGTGATTAAGAACCTTTGTTCAAAATGAAGCGAGGTGCAAAGTTTTGTTGAAAAAAAAATGTCACCCAAACAAAGCTGTTGCAAGTTGTGTTGGAAACATGTTTAACGACAATGCCTCGTCACATTTCAGACAAATTTTATAACGGAGACAGAAATAAATCTCTCTTGGACAGGGTTTTTTGTGAGAGAGGGAGCCGGTCAGCCTCAAGAAGGTTCTAGTGGCACAAAGAGACAGGGGAAGGAAATAACCCCAGAAAAAAAACTTGGAAGGGGACTCCTCTTCCAAACATTTTACATTCTCCTCCTTACAATCTTACATATGGCAACAAGTCTTCAATAACAATAAAATGAAATTAAATGTTCATTTATTCTATTTGACATTTACACAAGGTGTAGCAGAAAAATACCTCCCACATAATGGTAAGATATTAGCTAGATGAAGACATATTTGTCATTAATGTTTTATTATTTGGAAGGTATTTCTGGGATGTATATATGGGAGGTATTTCTGTCACACCTTGTATTCATTTCTTATTATTTTCTGCATATGTTTTAAATCGCTGTAAATTATTTATTTTATTTTATGTTTATGTATTCGTAAACAGTTTAAACGTTTTATTATATTTATAAGCACTCTCGGCTTAATTCGCTGTAATTTATTTATTAATTTTAATGGCCGTATTGTCTTATCTCTGTAAATAGTAATTATTAACTGGTGAAATGAAACGTGATGAGAAATGGGTAAAAACGGAAAACATAATTACCTTCTAAGTATCCGATGAAGGGTTGTCCACAAGAAAAAAAAAATTTACCCGTAAACAGCTTAAATAGAATTCGCACCGTTGTGATTGGCTGTTGGTCAATCTCCAATCAAATGTGTGATAACTGGGTATATTTATAGAAGTCAGTGTCTACGAGCATTTTTTAGAGGGCGTTTCAGAGTCTGATCAGCTCTGAAGGGGTCGATTTGGTGAGGTCAGTATGATGTTTGAAAGACCCGAAACTGCCCAATGATCCATCTCCCGAACATCACTGACGACGCCCTCTAGCGCTAAAAGAGCGTATATTCAAAACAGTATAAAAATGTATTACTTGTTAATATCTTTTTTGGAACGAATTAATTGGATTCACATTATTTCTTATGGGAAAATTTTCCTCAGTTTTTACGCATTTCGGTTTTTCGACTAATTTCTGAAATGGATTATGGTCGATAAGCAAGATTCCGATGTGTTATATATTTAACAAAAAGGTATTTCCACACGTTTAACTCCTTGAAAATATCAGATAAGAAAGAAAACAAATATTCCAGACCCCAAAAGGAAAAAGTAATAAAGTGACTGGTCTGTTTTTAAAAATAGGAAACTTTGTTTGGTAGTGGGGGGCATAATTTTGACAGAATTTAAATTCATTGAACCTTCCTGAAGCCATGAAATTTGTGAGAATTTAAAAATAATATTTTTTTTTTTTTTAGCATTTTAGGTGTCGAGACTTGTTCATAACTTAGTGTCAGATTGATCCCTGACTTTTGAAAGAGTTATCAGCACTTAGTATTTATTTACAAATGTAAACTTTGAAATTGTGCCCCGTCATTAATATCTGTGTTTTGGACTGATACTGCCAAACTGTACTCTACACCCTAAACGTCATAAATCTAAACTCAACTCTTGACCGTTGAACTCTCTGTCTTCGCGCGGGGAGGAACCCGAAGGAGGCTACGCCGAAGGGCGGATTCTCTTTCGGGGAGGTAAATACGGGTTCAATGGGCATATTTTTGGCAGAGCCCACGGGCTCGGAGATCCCATGTTAAACCGGCCTTGTGCCACATAATGCCCACGTGGGGTGGGGGGTGTTGTGACTAAATATAGTCATAAATCTAAAAAGTTTTTTGGCAAACATGGACATTCATGCCTGCAATAAGACGGTGAGTCAAAAGGACAGTTTTTTTTCCCATGAGACTGTTTTTATTTTAACTACTTCCACTCTCTGGTGATGTTTATTGTTTTAAAACCTATGATGAAAGTGGATTCATACATTTTTTTTTTTTTTTGTTCTTTACAACAAAAATATTAAACACGATTACATTGTTTATTTACAAGAATAATTTTATATTTACTTCTAAAACCTAAATACAATTAAAACTAAGGCAATCTTTATTTACCAATTTATAATGAAAGAAATACAAAGAGAAATTTTTATTCATAAATTTATAACCATTTACTAAATCATTAAAATATGTGAAACGACTATGAGGAAATCCTTATTATTTACCATTTTATAAAGTTTGAATCAATTGACAATTAGCTGATGTCTTACAAAACATTCTAATAAATAATATATTAGTGCAAATAAACAATCTATTAAATAAATAGTGTTTATTATTTTTGTTGTCAATTCTAAAGAACAAAGAAAATGTATGAAATTCACTTTTATCTAATTTAGGTTTTATTACAATTCTAATTGTTGATTTTTAAAACAATAAACATAGTCCAAAAGTGATTGTAGTTTAAAAAACGGTGTCATAGGAAAAACTGTCCTTTTGAGACACCATTTTTTTTTTTGCAGGTACGAAGATCCATGTTTGCCAATTTTTTATTAAAGAAAGTGTTATATATCGTACCTATGAACAGTAACGGGTATGTCCCAATCCTAATAAATACATTGGACAGAAGTGGGATTAATATGCTGTTTAACTAGCAGTGGTTTACCTATTTCATGCTGCTCGTGAGTATTGCATTTTGTTGATGTTATAAATTTTAACATTTCATTTCCAACCTTCGTTTTGGCTATTCCTCATTCAGTAACCTTTTCTAGGTTACAACATAAAGAATTTGCTTGTTTTCAATATTTTCTTAAAGTGATTTTATATTTGTGATGCAAAAAATTGCTTAAAAAATATTTTCTTAAAATAAATCACATAAAAAAAAAAAATCAGAAATATAGACAGACTCCAAAAAAAAATCTGTTTCACCCAAACTGGAGGAAGAGGAAAATCCTTAATTTCAAGTTTAACATTAGTAAATAAAATGTTTATGAGTGGACCAGTCAATCTCAGTAGTGCTGCTAAAGTCAAAAAGTTTCTCTCAAGGCATGCCACAAGATAATTTAAATACAAACTTAGTTTAATTTTTTTTTAACACTGTTCCTTTCTTGTGTGTTTTCATGTGGTTTTTTAAGACACCTCTACGAGAATAAGCTTTCCCACACAATTCACAATGAAAGGGTTTCTCTCCTGTATGCTTTCTCATGTGAATCTTCAGGGTAAATTTTCGAGAGAAACCATTACCACATGTGTCACATCGAAAGGGCGATTCTGCTGCATGTATGACCATGTGCCTTTCAAGAAGAGATTTGTATGAAAAAGATTTTTCACATATATCACAATGGAAAAATGTACCTTCAGTATGCTTTTTAATATGTCTCTTTAATTTAGTATATGTACTAAAGCTTTTTCCACACATTTGACAGAGAAAAGGGGTATCTTTCATATGTGTTCTCAAGTGGATTTTTAAAGTTGATTCATAAGGAAAAGATTTACCACAAAATTCACATTTTTTAACCTTATCTTTAGTATGGATTCTCATATGAGTCTTTAAATTCTTTTTCAGAGAGAAAGATTTTCTACAGATTTCACACTGGAAGGGTCTTTTTTTGGTATGCAGTTTCATATGTAGTTTTAAGCTTAAGCTAAGAGGAAAAGTTTTCTTACACTTTTCACAGCAAAATCGTGTTTGGCCTGAATGAGATTTCAAGTGAAATGTCAAAACACACTTGTGAAAGAAGGTTTTCCCACATGTTTCACAATGAAATTCTTTCTTTCTCGTATGTGTTCTCTTGTGAATTTTTAAGTATGATTTAACAGAGAAAGCTTTTCCACACACCATACATTGATAAATTTTCTCTCGAGAATGTATTTGCATATGGATCTTCAAGAACATTTTTCGAGATAAAGTTATTGCACACACATCACAACGAACGGGTTTCTCTTTGGCATGTGTTTTCATGTGCTCTTTTAAGTTAGAAGAAAAAGAGAAAGCTCGGTCACATATTTCACAAACAAACTGTTTTGCAGTTGCATGCAACCCCATGTGGGTTTTCAACACAGACTTGCGAGAGAAACCTTTCCCACACACTTCACAGTGAAATGGCTTTTCTCCTGTATGCGTTTTCATGTGCCAGTTTACTGCAGATTTACTAGAGAAAGTTTTCTTACAGATTTCACAGTGAAAAGGTTTCTCATCAGCATGTGTTGAAATGTGTCTTTTCAACTGGGAACCGGTCCTAAATGATTTTTGACAGAAGTGACACTGAAATGGTTTCTCCCCTGTATGTGTTCTTAAGTGGTTCTTTAAAACTGACTTGTGTGAGAAGGCTCTCCCACATTCGGCACAGTGAAAAGGTCGTTCGCTTGTATGGATCTTCTCATGCATCCTTACATTTGCAATCTGAGCGAAAGATTTTCCACATACTATGCAGCTGAAGGGCTTCTCTCCTGTATGTATTCTTGTATGCACTATCAGGCCAGACATTTGGGAAAAAGATTTATCACATTCTGTGCAACTGTAAGGTGTTTCTCCTGTGTGTGTCCTCATGTGCGTTTGTAGAACAAATTTCTGAGAGAAAGCTCTTCCACACTCACTGCATTGGAAAGGTTTTTCTCCAGTATGTATTCTCATGTGCCGTTTTAAGGCTGTTTGGCCAGAGAGGACTTTGTCACAAACTTCACAATGAAAGAGTGTCTCTACAGAATGAGTTCTAAAGTCTGCTTCTGTATTTTGGTTACTGCTGAAAGTCTTTCCACAAATTTCATCAATAGGTGGTAGCTGGACAACTGGTGTTGTGAAATTGTCATGAAAGGCAAAATTATTCCCAGGGATATTACCCTTTGAAACTTTCTCAGTGCCATGTCTTATCAGGTGGACAATAAACAGAGAATGTTCAGAAAATGATACTCCACATTCTTTGCAAGAATATTTTGGGGATTTTAACTGACTATCCATTGTTCTTTTTTTTTTCACTGTAGTCTCCCAGAAACATAAACTTCACACTGGTATCTGAAAATATACAAATATTTACAATAATTTTTATGAATAAAAAAGAAAAGAAAAGGAAAACTTATCTTAACTGATGCTTTTCATCCACTGAGGAACTTTATCATGGCAAATGCAATAATTTTATTTTGTAACAAGTATTTATATACAAGAGCAATAATGTTATTGGTTTTGCAAAACTTTTAAATTTAAGAATGCTCATAAGCATTCATCAGGTTAGACGAAAAGTCTAGGCAAACTATGGAAGACCCAAAGTGACACAATTCAATGTCTAATAAACGAAAGTGCCTAAATGATTTTTTTTTAAATTTTCTCTTTTTTTTTAAAATGCAAATTAATATTCAAATTATTTTAGTTTGAGATTAATTTATGTGTTATATATTTAAAAAAACATGAAGTTATGAATTTAACTGTTTTCATGTAAATAAATTATAAAATAACCTATCTTTTCTTTTTTTTTTTTTTAGTTATTTCATCCCAAGCAAAGCAATAAAGCCACTAATATGCAAAGGGTTACTGAACATGAGAGAATATGAGAAAATAAAACGCCTATTAAGGAAAAAAGAACAGGAATTAAGAAGACAGAAGATAACGATTGACATGGTATTTAAATTTTTGAAGATCAAAGTTAACTGGAAAGCAAGAAGCCAGAAGAGAGGTCCACAAACGAGAAGTATGATAGAAGAAACTAAAAAGGATTAAAAAGTTTAATGAAATAATCACTAACTCTTTTCGTCTTTCCTCTTGATAATAACAAACATTTTGATGATAAAACTCTGTTTTTATCAAGTTTGGGTCCTTTTACATCATGCTATACTCTTTTTTTTCAGCGAAAAATATTTTCCCAATGAAAAATGAATTTTGACAAGAATTTTCTTTAATTTAAAATACAAAATTTGACAAAGTGATTCAATCTTAAAAATTTCAGTTTCATTTAGGGAAGGATGTTATTAATTAGATCTATCTTAACAGATCATAAATTTGAAAGCTTATTACAATCTATGAAACCCCAGTATTTTAAAAAAGAATTTTACACTGTGTGCATAAAACGTTTTTTTTTCCAAATAAATGGATGATTGTACATGACACAAATCATTAATGTCACGTATTTGAAGAGTTGTTTCCCCCCCCCCCCGACAGCAATAAACTACTGTCAACAAGTGTTGAATTTTCTGACCAACATAGACAACCACCAACATTATTGCATTTTCAAAAGTGTTATTTTTTTTTTACGTACTACTCCAGTAATTATTTTTAATTCAGTTTTTTAAATGTAATTAATTTATTGTTTTTCAATGAGAGACATACAGCAATTATTAATTATTTCCTTTTTTAGTTTCAATTCTAGGGATGGAAACAAAAAGAAATATTAAAAATAAGGAAAATTAAAAATTAGCACATTAAAAAAAAATAGCATTTCATAAAAATCAGGGCGGTATCTATAATTATTAGATACCTATCTTATGAAATTTTATCGTATTATTTTTAATTAATTTTTATATTATCTCAGTTGTGATTTTTTTGTAACTGAGAAATAAAAATCAATAGTCTAGGAACCGATCCTAAATGATTTTGACAGAAGTGACACTGAAATGGTTTCTCCACTGTATGTGTTCTTAGGTGGTTCTTTAAAACTTTGTGTGAGAAGGCTCTCCCACATTCGGCACAGTGAAAAGGTCATTCGCTAGTATGGATCTTCTAGTATGGATAATATAAAATTTCATAAGAGACGTATATAAAAATTAGGTACTACTCTTGTGAAATTTTATCTCACTTTCAGTAATGAAATTTTAAATTTATTTTATTGTTAGTATTTTAAATTTTATTTTTCTAGAAATCATCTTCAAACGTAAGGCTAAAGTACCCCAAAAAACAAGAAAAAAATCAATAAAATATTACATTGCTGAAAGTATTTGTTAATTTTTACAAATTGCTGTGTACTCAAATAAATTAGTTCACATAAGATATGAAAAATTGATGTCACTTCTGTTCTTCCATCTGATAACTTACTCTGATGTAAGCTGTCAATACATCAATTTAACTGTCAGTTAACAACTAAACAAGTCACCGCAGTTAAGACATGCATTTTAATGGCATTCCGCCAATGTAACAAAAACAAAATTTTTAATCAAAGTTTCACATGTTCTAAAAAGGATGAAAAAAAATAAAAAAATACTTTGGCCTTTCCTCTTAATAATAACAAATATTTAGACAATAAAAAATTTTTTCATCACATTTAGGGCCTTTTTTCATCATTGTATTCTCTTTTTCGACGAAATGGTGGAGATACCTATTTAAGAGTCTGTATTAATTTCAACCTTTTAGATATTATTATTAAGTAAAAACTATATTTACTAATCATAAATTAAAAAGCTTAGTACAATTCATCACAAATATTTGAAAAAGAATTTTGATTTTTTTTTGTATGTGTATAAATATGCCAATTTTTGTAGATACAGATGTTCATATGCAACATTATCAGAAAATAAAACTGATAACTGTAGTAAATTTAAAGCCAAAGTATCTAAAATTCAATAAACCATTAGATTACGGAGAATATTTTTCTACATTTTTAAGATTACTGAATACTTAAAAATTGTATAAAAAAGCCGCTCACATTATATTCTTCAATTAGTTTTTACAGATAAAATTCCCGTAGAAAAACATTAGCTAAACATTCATCCGTTATCAATCTGTTAACATCTTAAATAAACAGTTAATGCCATGTTAAAAAAAAATGCATTTCTGTGATATTTCAAACTTAAAGTAAATATTTTTTCTGATCAGAATCATACATTAAATCAGCTAATATTCCTCAAATAAAGTTTCAGAAAAGCATATTTTATTTTTGAAAGACTTTTTAATAAAGAGAATTAAATTGTAAAGAAAGACTACTACAAAAAGGGTGCTTATCAGGTATTTTAACAAAAAAAAAAGAAAAAAAGAAACTACATTCAGTCAATTTAAATTAGTTTTTGAAATACAGCAAAGTATGGAAATATTAAATTTAATCTATTAGCTTGAAATTAAAACTAAAATAAAAGCTTCAAGAAAGATTTTTAATTTAAAAATTTCTTTTTTTTTTTTTTTTTACAAAGTACTATTCCAAACTTTGTGTTTATAACCCTCAATCTAACGTGTGAATTAAAAATTAAATGTAATCCATTTTTTGTCCTCTTTTACGCAAATATACATATTATAAATTTGACACACACAATTATATAAACATATATAAATTTGTCTGTATATATATTAGAGGCAGAACAGAAAAATATATAATCTGGTGTTCTTATTAATTTTTATTAAAAAAAAAAAAACAGTGTTCAATGCAAATCTACACGGCATAAATATAAATTTACTAATTTAAAAATATGGTTCCAAAATTCACTTGAAAATGGAACAAGACTAAGGACTTTATTTAATACTATAATTGGATTTGAAGTTTTTAGCTTCTGTTTTTGAAACATGGTAATTCCTGTGTAGCGATGGAATCATATTATATTTTTAAATTAGTAAATTTATGAAATTTATAATTTATTTTATATAAAATGAGCGAGGAGCTTAAATTTAGAATCGATTTTATTATTCCAACTTTTCCCTTTTCTTGTTATGTTATCTGTCTTTGGAATTTGAATAGAGTCTCTATTCCAAATGAATTTTGCCTTTTGGTTTGGAGACATTTGCCAATTCGAGTAAAGCCGTAAAAAATATAAACACGATCACGATTTAGTTTGGCATAAACTTTTACGTTACTCAAATAATGTGAGAACTTCAACTTTTTAGAAACATTTCTCTCGTTCCTAGTTCAAAACTATTTTTTCTAAAATGAAGTATTTCCCAAATAAATGAATGCCATATTCGGACAAAGCAAAGCAATCTACTCTTACACATGAAAATACTCTTACAAAAACTCCATTAAGTTTACTAAAAAACAAAAAAACAAAAACAAAAACAAACAAATAAATAAATGGTTTAAAGTTTATAAAAATTCGAATAAAAATAAGTAACATAGACTAAAAAAAAAAAAAAATACAACTGAATGACTTTCGGGTTGCTGAGAAAATTTTGTTGATTCTTAAAGTGGGTGGGTGCAACATGAATTTGTCACGGAATCAAAATTGGTCTCCCTCGGTTGCTGATGCAAGTGTTTCTTTGGCGCTATTTACACTTTCCCTCCCTGTTGGTTAGGGTTTTATAAACATTAATTTTGTTTCTCGAGATTATTCTAACAATAACAGAACTGTTTCCAGACAGTCGTACCTGGAGCAACCCATTGGCATTACTGGATACTTACGGATTTTTGTCTATGAATTATTCATTGGTTTCTGTGTTTGTTAAAAACTGTTTAAACAAGCACAGATAAACCAATAATTTGCCACAAGGTGATTAAAAGGAAAGAGTGAGTAAATCATTTTTTTTCTTTGCTCAGATTATAAACAAAAAATAAAAGTAGTTTTGATGTCACATTTTTTTTGTACAAAAAAAAATGTTTTCAGTCGAAATAAGCCGTCAAATTTGGATTTTTTTGTGTAATGTTTGTGTTGGTACAGGTGTGAAAATGAAACTCACCCAAGTTTAATTAAAATTTAAAAACAAGTCGAAGCAACATTTTTTTTTTTTTTTTTTAAATCAAAAAATGTCGAAAATTTATTAATGAAATTGTATGCGTCGAAATTGATTGTTAAAAAAAAAAAATGATATAGAAAAATGAAACCTTATTAACTTTTAAATCATCTTAAAACGACTAACTTACCTCCGTTTTCTCAAATGATTTTTTCTTGTTTCAAACAAAAATAAAATAGAAAAAAACTATCGCCTGTTAAAACGACGATTATTTATTTTTTTAAAATTCGAATTAAAATTAACTTAAACGATAACAACTTCGACATTTCCCCATAAAAATACATTTCCTTCTTTTGTAGTTTTTTTTTTTGAGCAGGAGACAGCCAGAAATAAATTAAACATTCAAGGAAGTTTTGTATTAAATATTAAACTTCGCTTCTTTCATCAAATCGGGACTTAAAAAAAAAAAAAAGGAAGGAGGCGGTATCAAACAAAAATAGTTCCTGTTAAATTTTAATCCAGTGTAAATTACTCTCTCTCTCGAATACATCTATTTTAATTTATTACTAGCCGCATGGCTCAGCGTTGCAGGTGCTTGATTCAAAAATCGTACGACTCATCCAGCAATCGGTATCACTTAAATGATATGACTTAAAAATAAAATATTTTTGCCCTTCCTTGCCTTTAAAGGAGTGCCCTTTGCCGTGCTGATGTTGCTACATACATGCCTTACTTTTTGCCTATCTCACACTGCGAATTTTTTCTAAGCTTATTCAATAATAAAATATCGTTACTGGGTCGCTCGTAATTTGGCCGTCTAAAATAATCAAACGCTTTTCATTGAAGGAATACAATTCAGTAGAAAAGACGACGTAGTTTCAACAAATAAACATTGATTTTAATATAACGATAGGAATACAAACAGTTGATAATAGATTGGAAAGTAATGTCTTTTGTTTGGGTTGATATAGTTCTGAAATAAAATATATAAACTGTCTTTGTGTACGTGTGTGAGAAACAATAAAATGTTGTGATATGTGTGTTTGTATGAAAAAGTCAACATGTGTATGCGTGATTCATAGTAAAAAACGGATACGAGAGATACGAATTGTTTCTTACTGTTGGCGGTGATGCCGTGGTCTGGAGTTTGTCAACGCTGTCGTTTTTGACATGAGATCATGAAGGTCATCGGCGAGAGGTGTGTGTAGCTTGCTGGCAGCCGCGTGTATATTTTTTTGGGAACGGATTTCGTATGTTTTTATACACTTTTTCCGAACAATATCGGCTCCAGAATTAAATTATTTATTTATTTCTAATTGGCCCTAAGAAGTCACGTGGTATGTCTTCTACTACGTCCGTACGATATTAGGTCGGTATTTACCTAAAAATGATGATGACTAATACAACAAACATTCTGATTTGTAATCTATGATTTTATTTTATTGGTGTGTTTTAAGATGTAAGTGTTTTCTTGAATGTGATTGGTTTATAAATATTGTAGTTGATATTTTAGTGGACAAGACACCTTCTGTAGAAATTCCAGTAATTTTCTTTCCCATGTCTGTTTTCAACACTGTGTCATCTGCATATCTAATGGTGCTGAGATTGTGGCCGCCAATAATAAATCCTGGTAGGACTCCTAATTCTCTTAGGATTGCTTCACCGTAATGGCTGAATAAGTAAAAAGACACATCCATGTCTTATACCCCTTTTTATTTTTGTGCATTTACTAAATTCCTTTTCTATCTGTATGCGGGTGGTTTATGGTGATTTAAGCTGCAAATAATAATCAATAAGTCCCCTTGTAGAGGTTTGTTAAGAAGAATAACCATTTGTAGATGTCCGTTTACGGCTGCCTGAATAACATGACCACACAATTTATATTTGACGTAAAATACCACAAAACATGAAATACAAGAAGGAACAAAAATGGTTTTAAAAACATAACATTTGTATTTATTTGTGTATATTGATGTACATGCTTAGAAGTTATGTCTCTTAGACTGTGAATATTTTTATCTGAACTCACAAAAGTTGAATTAATTACAAAGCTGAGAAATGCTGAATAAACTGTAGTTTTAGAAGAATGTTTCAAATAGAAAAGTTCTTGTTGCATGTTTGCAAATGTTTGTAATGTAGTTTGGAAAGGTTTGTACGTACGTGCATGCGTGAATATGCTTTTAACATCTGACCACCTATGGTCGAGACAAGAATCCTTAAGATCACATCTTCGCAGGAATTTGGAAGAGTAAAAGAGAATGAGCGAACTTGTGTCCGCTATTTATAGATAATGTAATCACGTGACAGGATCACAGTAAATTGGGGGAAAACTTGACTTGGTCATGTGCTGGAAAAATATTTGTACGTGGGTGGATTGCAATGCTCACTTGTGTGTTTATTGACTAATTAGAAGCTGATATTTCCTGAAAATCATCATATTTATTATAAAACCCAGGTTGTGTGTGTATCTGTTCGTTTATATATTGGATTGGATTTCCTACACTTTTCAACCGATTTCAACAAAACTTCACAGGACTACGTAAAATTACCTTGCGGTGGTTCTGACAGTGCCAAAAGTTGGAAAAACACAATTGTTTTTGCACGAAATCAATTTGAAAACACGATTAAGAGGCATGAAAGGGGGACAATTATATCGAGTTATACTTATTATAAAACCCAGGTTGTTTGTTTGTGTGTGTGAGCGTGTGTGTGTTTCAACAAAACTTCACTTTTCTTTTGGCAGGTAGTGTTTCTTATTGTCTTGCACACTTTTTTCTTTATTTTTACATTCAGAATGCTTTAAAAATTCCATTTACAAGACAATTGTTTATAATAAAATTCTATTCAATCGGTAGACTCATAACGATTGAAAACAATGTTTTCCTTTGAGTTTGGGTTTGACCAATTCGTAAAAAAAAAAAAGCTATTTAAGACATGCGTGTCCGTCAACCTTAAACAATAATCTTTGTCAATTTTATTTTTCAGTCTTTATGATGGTCGATACTTGATCTATCTCTTACTGTTACATCCCGGGGCAACGCTGGGCTCTACTGCTAGTATATATATATATTTGCGTATTTAGGCAGCAATCCTTCTTTCATGCACATTTCATTGAATATGACAGACAAGGTGCTTTGATTTAATTTTTTATACAATTTCTTATGCTATCTTATAATTTTTTCTTTTCAGATGATAAATTATTTAAAAACTGTCTGAATGTTCTTTTAATCCGAGCACTTTCGGTTATCATCTGAAAATAAAAAAAATTATTAGATCGCATGAGAAATTGTATAAAAAAATCGAAGCACCTTGTCTATCATATTCAATGAAATGTGCACATATATATATATATATATATATATACACAGGTAATAATCTAAGTGAATCCTTTTAATAAAATATTAAATATTAAAACTGATTCACACATAGAGCTCAATGTTTTAATTAAACAGAGCAACATATTTCATACAATAGGAATTAAAATTACATATGGGTGATGATCATTATCACCTTGTAAATTGGGATAATTTATAAGGATTTTCAAACCAGTCAAGGAAGATAAATTATTGAAAAAAAATACTCTTCAAGTAAATTGAGTTGACTTCCCCGAGCCGCTGGGGTATTTCGTATAGAGAAAAAAATAAAAATTCCCCTCCTTTCTGCTGTGCGACGATGGCCTAAAGGTAAGATATCTGGCTGATGTCAAATCAGTCAGGTTTCGATCCTGGCTTGAAGCAATCAGACGTCTAGCCACTCTGAGGAACTGTGATACAGTGAAACAATTTGTCTGTGGATGACTATATATACATATATATATATATATAATTGTATGGAGATGTGTAAGGTTTTATGTATATATGTTTATGTGCATGTCCATATGTAAATGTGTATATATGTAGGAGTGGATGTGTATGTATATATAGTTATGACAAAGACGATGGACACAAGAACAAGACTTATCCAAACAGATAACTGAAAGTTTTATATGATCTGTTTGGATAAGTCTTGTTCTTGTGTCCATCGTCTTTGTCATGTTCAATTGATAATGTTAATTATATTTTATGAATATGTCCTGAAGATGGTTTATTAGACAGAAACGTCCGACGTTGACATATTAACATTAAAACAGCATAATTGCATATAAGGATTTTTGTTTGTTTTTTCCGTATATTTTTCTTCATACTGTCGGATCTATATCCATATCTATCTATCTATCTATCTATATATATATATATATATATATATATATATATATATATATATATATTTTGAACAATAAAAAATATTAAAAAATTAAAAGCTTCAGATACACTGGGTTGTATATTAATATTCTTTCGTTTTTATTATTATTTCATTTAGATTCCTCGACTAGTTTCGGCCAACATAGCCATCATCAGGAGAAAAAAAATTTTCTGCTTGCTGGTAGCAGTGTATTACAAAAATGAATGTCTCGATGGAGAAAATGAACTTTTGTCTGTAGTTTTCATTTGTTTTTTTTATTTTTTTAACATGAATTTTGGTCAGTCCTTGTCAAACAGTCTCTTTTAAGTTGTTATTTAAGATAATAGCTGGATGGATTCATGCTGCTCTGGTCATTCCCTTGGTCATTTTAACAGTTTTATTCGTTCCTTGAAAGGGGGATGTGTCTCTGTTGAGTGTGTGTGTGTGTGTTATTTGGTTCTTAGAGAGTGAGTGAATATGATGTGTGTAAGTGTGTATATTACTATGAATGAGTGTTATCATTTGGCTCATTGATGTGTGAGTATGATGTGCGTAAGTGTGTATATTCGTGTGGGTGTGTATACACCTCCATAAGCATGTCTGTCTTGTGTGGGTGAGAAATGTGGGTAGGTCCTGATTTGTGGGGTTATATATTAATACTATCCATATTGTTAAATTATTGATTAAGCCCATCTGGATAGTGTGTTTTTAAACATTGTATACACTTATTTTCATGGAACTCTAAAATCTTTCTAATCTGTCTTTAAAATCTCTCTCTTTCCCTATATATATATATATATATATATATATCTTTATCTGTCTTTAAAATCTCTCTCTCTCTCTCTCTCTATATATATATATATATATATATATATATATATATATATACAGATTTTCAATATAAATACAAGAATCATATGAAACTGATCTGCTTGACCCTCATACATCAAATTCGATGGGAGAGTTGAATATATATATATATATATATATATATATATTTTTTTTTTTCTTTTTATACATATATATATATTCAACTCTCCCATCGAATTCGATGTATGAGGGTCAAGCAGATCCGTTCCATATGATTTTTGCATTTATATTGGAACATTTTTTATATTATTTACAGTCAAATTAATATCCTCATCTTTGTTGTCATTATCACAAAATTTTGGTTGTTGCACTTTTTGCATTTCTTCAGGTGACTGGCAATCCGGGTTGACCTTCAAGGAATTTAAACCAAACCCTTTATTTCATTCATGGCAGTAGAGTCTCCTGCTTCTGTTGTCAATATGTGGTGTCAGAGGAGCCAAGCTGAAAAGTGGTGGCAACAAGAGCATTAAGCTCCAGTATCGACCTGTGAGACAAGGATTAAAGTGCTGGTTCATCAATTTGGCTGCATGATAATTCTGAGTTCAATCCCTGGGCTGGATAGTACAGACAGTAGAAACAGGACTATCAACAATCATATTAAAATAGAACAAAACAAAATGCCCACATAGTGAGTTTCCAAGTGTAACTTAGATGTGGCACAAGGCCGAAAGTACAGGACTGTGAGGATTGGACTCACTACTCTGTTGCAATTGTTCTAGCAAGACAAGCTTGGTAAACATTATGCCACCTTGAGCACCCCCAAAAAATATCCATATACATGGACATTGGTATGAGAATAACCCTGAAGGTTATATGGATCAAGAGACACCTGAAGAAAGCTTGGGTGCACAGTGGTTGAAATGTTGTGATAATAACAAGGATGAGGATGTTAGTTCAACTGTAAATAATATTAACTTCTCATCCTAGAAAATCGGACAGAATCTATTAGAGCATTCATTAGATTTTTCTCTAATAAATGTTTACTACACTTTTATATATTTATTTTCTATGGATGCTGGCAAAAACAAACAAAGAAAAACAAAACAATGATAACCAAACAAGTAATTTTAAAATTTGATTCTTTTATGAATAAAATTAAAATTCTATTCTTTTATATTATACAAATATCGACATTATAAAGAGTGAAAATTAAGATAAGATTTAATACAGTAGGTCCCTGGGTTATGACAGTTTGTGGTTGCGATGCAATCTCGATTAATCTTGTTTTGACTGTTTGCCTTGTACATCCAACATAGTGGAAGAATATGTTTGTTTTTCGTTCTTTGCCAGATTTGATGCTCTTTCTGAGTACTGCAAGAAAGACAAGATCTTAAGCTTCATCATCTCATCTACCAAGAGCCAATGTCATCACTGGCAATAAATATACAAGCAGCTTAAAACAATTTAATTTCATGATGTGTATTATATTTATGGCCACCATGTGTTTTTAGTCCTAATTATGTTGACACGGAAATATATTGGTAGTTTTCTAAACGTAGCTTAGATGTGGCACGTTCGGACATAAGAGACGTAAGTTTACCACGGCCACAAGAAGGAATTATGCAATCTTGTCTATGGTACACAACGTATATAAGAGGTTCACACTAGACTTCGCCGTCAATCCCAATATCGAGGATTTGGGGAAACCCGAATCAACCCTATCGAGACAACTCACTGGCCCCAACCAAGGAGGAAAAAGAAAGCCGTATAACCTTTAAGGTCGGTATTACTAAACAAAACTAGTGGAGCTAGTGACTCGCGACTTGAAGGAAAAAGAGGAGAAAAGACAGGGTGTGGTGCCAAAAGAGTGTGGTGTGGGAGGTGAGAAGAGATAGGTGGTGTTGCTAATGCTGTTTGCCTCGTACATACAACGCAAACACCACTTCATCCATCGAGAGCCAAAGGACATCACTGGTAATCAATATACAAGCAGTTTAAAACGATTTCATTTCATTTTATGTATTATATTTATGGCCCCTATGTGTTTTTTGTCCTAATTATGTTAAGATATGTCATAGAAATGTATTGTTATATCCTAGATTATTACTTTAATATTGTATTAGCATAAGTGAGTGACGTAAGTGCTTATTCACTGAAAATCATGAGTATGTTCCAACTTTGACGAAAAATCACATTACAATGAACAGAACTCTGTCATAAGTCGAGAACCCCTGTATTTCAGAGACACAGACGGAGGATTGTCTTGAACTGTTCATAACTTCAACTTTGTTTCCTTCTTTAGTCTCCTGTAACATATCTTGGTAATACATTTATTAATTGTTGGTGTTTGTTTGAATTACCTGTTTTTACCTGGACTCATATGAATCCACCAAATATCATAGGAAGGGAACTCTGTTATAAGCCAAGGACCCCTTAGTCGAGGAAACTTAGCCTGTAATGGTTTGTGGAATTTTCCAGTTATTCCATTGTAAGATTTTCTTTGAATATAATCACAACTTTGGATGTGCAGGTGGTGTATCAACTACTGACACGGAAAGTGGAATAGGCAAGCCAAGTTCAAATTCCTGTCTAGTCTGTTGAGTTAACTTTTGCACAAATTCCCTTGAGAAAGGCATGAATCCATCACTCCTTCATCTAGCTATGCATTATGTAGAAATTTAAACTAGGCTCTCTAGCACTATGTGGCAGTCAGTCTAGGAGAAGGATTTGTTGTTGTTATAGATCATGCTTTGAGATGAAGTTGACCAGCTCATGATGGATAGGTTCTAGTGTGATTGGTTAGACCAACATGGAAATGGCAGACTTTTCCACAAGTAGGGCATCTGAAAAGTCCTCAGAAGGCAGTTGGGGAAGAATTCTGCATGTAACGTCTTCAACGGCTTTACTTTGCTTCTGTGGTTTGAAAAGTGTCTATTCAAATCAAACAAACTGGGGCAATCAGCAGTCAACTTTTCTAATTGGCTAAGTAAATATTAAGTAATTGTTATGCATCTTCAGAATAGCTCTGATGTGATCCATATATCACTTGTTCTGACCACTGATAGCCCCTTTTACCCGAGTCAAACTCACTAAAGAAAGCACATTGAGTCGGGGGAGTCAGTTTTCAAGAATGCAGATAATGTGGCCAACATAATGTAGTTGCTGACTGACAAAAACCATGGTTTTGATTTTCATTGACAGTGAATCGTTCCAAAATTTAATATGCAATAATTTATCCCACCAATTTAATGTAATTCTTTGTGGGTGGAATTGTTTAAGACTTTGCAAATGGTAACAGTATGGAACCTGGGATTTGCAACCATAGCATACTGCTTTGTAAACTTTGGTCTTACTGGTAAGATTCCTATTCAGGAAGTTTTGAAAGGTGTCTAAATGCTGCAGAGGCAAGTTGAATCTCCTCTGTCAGATTCTGACTGTTAGCAAGCATGGAGTGGAGATATGTGAACATGCTCAAATCACAAAGGTCTGTATTACTTATATAAAAATTATGTTGGATACAGAGTTTTGGGAGGAGGATTACATTGAATTAAAAAAAAGATATGGAGAAGGCAACAGGAAACCACTTCACTTATCTTTTACAAGAATTCATGACAATTTACTGATAATGAAGAAATAGAATACATGGAGAGATATGAATGTTATGTCCCTTCAGGGCATTAAAAAAATCTCAGTATAACCTTAAAAATCATATTTATCTCGATTGACAATGCTTAAATATCTCCAAGGCATAACAAAAGTGTCCGTTGTATTGGTCAATATATGTTTCAAAAATATTATTAACAGAGATAAAAGTATTACAAAACGTGTAAATTTTAAAAACAGTAAAAAATAAATTTAGAAAAAAAAAAAAAAAAAAAAAATCACTTGGCAATTACCAAAAATGCCAACTTCTAAGCAGACCAACTTATGACAAAGTTGTCTAACATTTTGTGTTAGTGTAAGCCAAAAGGTCACTTATGACGAGGGGGATGTTCAAAAAGTTCAGAACCGTATTCACCTCTTAAAAAAAAAAAAATCAAAAAAAAATCTGACAACAGATCAGAAATTGGGAGGGGGAATCACTTCTTGGTGGGTGGTGTGGGGAGAACTTTTCAGCACCCCCTCATAGCTATTTCAAATATAAAAAAAAAAAAAAATATATATATATATGCATTTATGCTACAATATTTTTTGTTCTTAAAATTCATTTTATTATTATGTTTATTTTTGTTTTTTGTTTTTTTACACTCAGGTGATTTTTTTTAAAATTCAATTTATGCCTCACATGTCTTTTTATTTTAAATTTGCATTTTAATAAATATTATTATATAAAACAATGTTTGCTTTTTGTCTGTAACTTTTCTTGAGTGATCTCCCTTGCTCTTATCTGTTTTAAAGTTCCGCATTTAAAGAAATTCTAATAATAGTAAGTACAAAGAATACAGCATCATTTTTAATAACATGCACAACGTACTAACATACCAAGTGATTAGTCTGTAACCTTTTTTAGTTATGTATATTGCACCGGTGATATATATTTAAAAGAACTCGCACGAGAAAAAGCTAATAATAAAAAAGCTGTCATAGTTATATGACCTGGTAGTCTTACTATATATGCAAAGAGGTTTTTGTCAGAAACATTTTTGCAAGGAGTTATCTCCCTTTTACTGACGATTTATATATTCAAAGACACGTATGTGAAAAACTAATAATAGTATCAATTTAACAAAATATGCTGTCAAAAATGATAGCATGGATTAATATTATTATATAATATGTAAAGGATCTTTTTTTCTTCTGTAATGTCTATAACTTTTTGTTAAGAGTTATATCCCTTTCATTGGCGATTTCTATATTTAATAATATGTACAAAATCCTAATAACAGTAAAGACTTAATAAAATACTCTCAAAAATAAGAGTATAGGTATATTACTATATAAAATGTATAGTGTTTTTTTTAATAAGGCCTATAGATTTTGATAAGAGTTATCTCCCGTTCACTGGTAATTTAAACATTTAAATACACACACATATAAAAAATAGTTCTAATAGGAAGAACTTTAAAATAACTGTCAAAAATGAGAATGTGTATATTACTACATAATGTGCAACAAATTTGTTTTTCTGTAAGGTCTATAACTTTTTGTTAAAAGTTACCTCCCTTTCATTGGCGATTTATGTATTTAAAGTTTCACATGTAAAAAAAACCCTAATAGTAAGACGTTAACAAAATATGCTGTCAAATATGTAAAGTGCTTTTTTTCTGTAATGTCTCTAACTTTTTGGTAAGAGTTATTTCACTTTAACTGGCCATTTATATATTTAGAATAATAATAATAATAATAATAATAATAATAATAATAATAATATGCGGCCATTTTTAAAGATTAGTACAATTTTTAGTTATTAAGCATTTAATAAGGTTTTCGCTAAGAGAAAAACTGCATTTATGCTTTTTTTAACTTTGACAAAATGTTTATATATTAGTAATGAGCACATCTGCATAAATAACAAGATTACAAATGGTCAGCTTTTCATCTCCCCCCATTTACGAAAAAAGAAAAAAAAAATGTAAAGTTACCACTTGTTCTTGTGTTAATGAAAAAAGGCAATCATAAAAATATTCAAACACATTTTGGTGATTGGGATTTTTTTCTTGTTTGCTCAATACCAATAACCCAGAACATTTTACAAGGAGACCATTCATTAGCAAACTCCTCAAATACATGTACACCACAGATTATTCGGCACTCTTGGTTTCAGATCTGTTTTTCAAAACAAACAGGGGACATATAACAATAATTCAATATTACACCTTCGATCTGCTAATCATACATCTCTACAGAATTACCAACTGTTCAGTCAGTTATGTGCCATGCGTGATATATGCTTAGGCGATCGTGTATCTTTTGATACATGACTGACGAGGCAGATTTTTTCCCCGGACTAGGTTGCCATTTCTTTTTGATGTAGACCAGTTGCCACCCAAGGCCATAGAACCCGGTCTGTCCTGCTATTTACCCATAGCTGGAGGGAGAAGAAGAAGAGGATTCATACCTTTCCCAAGGGTATTAGCATGTAAGTGAATGTAATGAATCTGACTGGAATTCAAACTCTGCTCTCCGATTCCTCGATCTATCCATTACTCCACCATGCCTCCTGTTAGATAGTCATATTAAACTATCATTAAAAGTAATGCCACCTGGTTGACAAATTGGGCAACTGTGTTAAATTAAAATGCTTGCTTGTAATTTTGTCTGGATTTAAAAAAAAAAAGGCACTGCACCATCAGTTGCTGGGAAATCAGTGGTGTACATATACTTAACTATCAAACACTTCATGCATCCGTTGCATATGGATTTGCAGATTCCGTCTGTCTGCAAAATCCTTTCCACAGATCTCACAGTCAAAGGGTTTTTCTCCAGTATGTGTGCGTATATGCCGTAGCAGGTTTCCTCTCTGTGAGAAATCCTTTCCACAAGCCTCACAGTGAAATGGCTTCTCTCCCGTATGTATACGTGTATGGCTAAGCAGTTCTCTTTTATTAGAGAAGTCCTTGCCACAAGTCTTACAGTGAAATGGTTTCTCTCCTGTGTGAGTACGTAGGTGAATCCTGAGTTTGTCATTAGTTATAAAATCTTTATCACATATTTGACACTGAAATGGCTTCTTCTCGGTGTGTGTGCGTGAATGGACAAGTAGAGTAGATTTTTGGAGAAAACTCTTGCTACAGATGTCACACTGAAATGGCTTCTCGCCAGTGTGTGCACGTATATGACTGAATAGGTCTCCTTTACTAGAATAGTCCTTGCCACACATCTCACAGTGGAATGGCTTCTCACCGGTGTGAAGTCGCATATGCCTCATTAGGGAAGCTTTCTGGGAAAAGTCTTTGCCACATGTTTCACAATGGTATGGTTTCTTTTCGGGGTGCGTGCGCATGTGTGATAGAATGTCTTCCATTTGAGAGAAGTCTTTGCCACATGTTTCACAGTGGAAGGGCTTCTCGCCGACTTGTGCATTCATATGTGTTGTGAGAGCAGCAAACTATTTCTGAAGCTTCTATAGGGCGTTGTTAAAACAAATATAAAGATAAAATTTTGCAAAAACTTCTTTGTTTTTTTTTCTCTTTCTTGAATGGATGAGATTCTTATAATTCATTTTTTTTTCAAATCTGCATTATAAACTGAAAGCTTTCTCACTAAATTGATAGTGAACTACTGCTTATTAAATTTTATTGTGTTAACAAATTGAATTTTTTTTTTTTTTAAAAAAAAAGAGGAAAGAATTCTGGTTTCGAGTTTTTCTAGGAAGTAACAGTTTGTGAATTAAAGTAAAAAATATATCTTGGCTTTCTTCTTTTACTGTCAGCATAATAGCTTTGTTTCACTGGAAAACTTCCCAATAACCTGCAATGAAAAGCAAAAGGCATTGAAATTTATAATAAAAACCAATAACATTACTTCTATCTTGATATTCTTTCCTATCATAAAACACAATGAATGCCAGCTCACCTGAAAAATACTTGCCTAAAAAATTCATTTTTTTTATTTTCTACCTTCCAGTTATATACTGTATTCAAGATATCAAAAAATTTTGAATTGTAATGAAGGAAAGTAAGAAGAAATGACTAAACATCAAGTGCAAGAAGACACAATGCATAGTTGGCAGCAAAATATCTGGTTTGGTTTACAGCATATCAACACCTTAATGGGTTATTTAATGCTGACAAGATTTTTATTGCTGGTAATATTTTTTCCAAAAATGTATTGCTGGCAAAATTTTTTCTTCAAAAATGTATTGCTGGCAAGATTTTTTTCTTCAAAAATGGATTGCTGGCAAGATTTTTTTCTTCAAAAATGTATTGCTGGTAATGATTTTTTTAACAAAAATTTATTGCTGGTATTAAAACCTATTTTTACACTTTCCTAGTGTTTTGACCCCCGTTTGGGATTAACTATTTACTCATAGCTGAGACCTTAACAGGTGCTACCACCCTGAGTCAGGGTGGACCTGGGAACACCAGCAATTAAGAGGTGGTTCCACGCTCCTCAAAAACCTCCTGATCAGGCCTTGCTGTTGGATGTAGTTTATCATCTTACCCAAGATGCGGATGTAGTTTATCATCTTACCCAGGATACAGCAACAAAAGGAATAGTCTAACATGCAAATTACAAACCAGAGATATCAAAATCAAACAAGTAAAAAAATAAATAAATATCTGGGAAGTGTTTTAACAGAAGACAGTTTGACACTGAAATATAACCACTATATAAAAGAAGTCTGCTGTTTTATTCATTAATGAGGGTGAGATTTTGGAACATGAAAAATGTTCCACTGAGAGTAGATATGAGCAATGCAAGGCCACAATTTTGATTGGCTCGCCAGTGAGAGAAGGGCTTGAATGAAGTGTTTCATCTCCCTCTCCAATACTTACAACACAGAGCCATTATGTTTATTGCACCACCAATCATATTGGGTTCTTAGGGGGCTTTCCTTCCTCCTCTTCAAGGCATATAACACAAAACCATTGGTCAAGCATTATTATTGGCTGGCTAATACCAGTGATCAAGCATTATTATTGGCTAGCCAATCAGAGCAGTGCAATTGGAGTTTGTACCCACATTAAAAGCAGTTGCCGAAAGACCAGAGTACTAAGATCAAACTGGTTTCACTGCTAGTAGACCAATACTCTTCCTGCCAGATGACTGTGGTACCTCAATCAGCTAAAGAACTGTTCTCTGTGCAGTTTTTTTTTTTTTAATTCCCTCGATAACTGTCTTCATTTAAATAGTTGAACAACTGTGGGGTGTTTAGCCATAACTGCAACTGTCAGCCAACCTCTTCCTCCCAGGTTCAGAATTCCTTATATGGGGAAACTTCTTCAAATTCCATTTGTTTATGCATTCATGATATTAATTAATCATAGTTACCATAAATAAAACATGGTGGAGTAATGGATAGCGACTTGGATTGAGGAATCAGAGAGCTGAGTTCAAATTCCAGTCAAATCTTATATGCTAATACCCTTGAAAAAGGTATGAATCCTCTTCTTCTCCATCAGTCATGGGTAAATAGCAGGACAGACCGGATTCTATAGCCTTGGATGGCAACTGGTCTACTGGAGAAAGAAATGGCAACCTACTGTGGGAAAAAATCTGCCTCGTCAGTCATGTATCAAAAGATACATGATCGCCTAAGTGTGTATCACACATAGCACATAACTGATAGAGGAATTGGAGAGCCGGGTTCGAATTCCAGTAGAATCCATTACATTCACTTATGTGCTAATACCCTTGGTAACAGTATGAATCCTCTTCTCCGTCCAGCTATGGATAAATAGCAGGACAGACTGAGTTTTATAACCTTGGATGGCAACTGGTCTACTGGAGAAAGAAATGGCAATCTACTGTGGGGGAAAAAAAATCTGCCTCATCAGTCATGTATCAAAAGATACATGATCGCCTAAGCACATGTATCACGCACTGCACATAACTGACTGACCAGGAATAAAAGTTGTTATTTTTTCACGTGTTAACGAGTGTTGTTGAAGTTTTCTGACATAGTAACATATGTGATAAAACGACATTATTTTTGCACCACCCTAATAATTGTCTCAAGCATAACTAGGGCAGAGAGGAGTCGAGCCTGATCTTCAACAGTTCTTCACTGATATTCCTGTGTATACTGAAACAGAAACATAACATGGGGATGTAGGACTGGTGCAGAGCGGGCTCGCCAGAGATGGACCAAAATAAGAGAAGCATTCAGTGAAGCATACAGCAACAGGGTTATACTAGCCAAACATTTAGCTATTCCCATTCTAAACTAGCAATAATTTTATTTTAAACTAACTTGAGTAAAATTCAATTCATATACAGTTGAAGTAAGATGTTTACATAAACCAGCTACCCAAAAGTTTTGATTCAAGTTAAACATTCTACAAGCCATGCTAAGAAATACTAAATGTATCCAAACTAGAACTGGAATACATGCCTTCTCTCCAACCTTGAAAAAGAAAACTAGTGGATGTTACAAAAGTCAACCTTTGCTAAGAAGTTCAACAAGTCATATTGTAAAGAGACCCATACAGAAAAAAAATGGACTTTTTCTTAGTGGTGTCAACTAATGGACTATGTCTCTGTATGCACCAAGTTTCATTGACTGGACATTAAAGGTCAATTGACCAGCCATACTCGGTGCATAATTGGGAGAGAGGGAGGAAAGTTATTCCAACAAAAGAAAATCTCAAAGAAATCATTATATCTGTAATTAGTGTATATATTTTGTGTAACCTAGGGAAGGTTACTGAATAGAATAATCACACGAAGGTTGGTAATGAACAATAATACTCAGGACAAGAACAACACATATAAGATTCGCCATCAGTGCGTAGATGAAGTAGTCAACAGCTAGAAGTAAGTCAAGTGAATTCCACAATGAATCTCCAACTGCAGACCAACATACAGTATTTACTATTGTATTTATGTGAAGGGGGATATACCCATTATCATCCATAGGTATGCTACAACAATATTCGTGTAACACGTGATCATGCGTATTGTGCAATCCCCAAATTTTCACTTATGAAAAAATGATTTTATTATCTATCTTGTGTATCATGTGAGTTCTTTCTTTAAGGGACCAAATTGCAATAGACTTATCTCTTTTGCTCTATCTCTTTATCCCATCTTCTAGTTAACTAAGTTTAAAAAGTAAAAGATAAAATGATAAAAGTATTGTTAGTCACACTATTGTGTAAATGCATACAACATCAACAACCAAATGAGAAACAACTAAATGTCTTATAAACATAAACAATGGAAAAGATGCATATTCGCTATGTTTGTATTTTATAATACGATAATAACATGTGAATATTACATGCATTATTATTGGATACAGTTAAATAAAACATCAGTTTTATCAAAATCATGTTTATTTTAGATACAGCTGTACTTTTTGACTAAAGTAAATGGATATATAGTTTGGTCAATAGTGCAGCCAGTGTTACGTACAGTAATTTTATATCTTGTATATGTGACCCCCTTAAAATTAGCTTCAAAATTATGTCTTCAAAAGTTACATGATATGCGAGTATATATGGTATTCTGACGTTTCATTTTCTTGAAAATTGTGATCTAAGTTATCCTGGGTATGATGATAAACTATATCTGGCAGCAAGGTCTCTGATCAGGAGATTGGAGGTTTTGAGAAGAATGGAACCACCTATTAATTGCTGTTGTTCCCAGGTTCACCCTGACCCAGGGTGGTACCACCTGTTAGGGTCCCAGCTATGGGCAAATAGTTAGCCCCAAAACTGGGGTAAAGCACTGTGAAGTTGTGGAAAATAAAATAGTGAAAATAAATCCTGCCTCAACCTGTATGGCAGTAGGATTCGGTGGTAGTCTTCGACAAATGGATGTCCTGGTACAGTTGCCGCAGTGGTTTGACGGATGATCTACCCCATGTAGACAATGGTGAGTTACACAACCCAGGTGTGTGAATGACAGATTTCTCAAATGCTGCAAAGATTTGAGTTGGGATGTTAACTAGGCAGTCCTATGAAAACTTTGAAACCAATAATATAGTTTGTTCTCTTGAGAGATAGTTGACTGCTGTCTACCCCAGTCACTGGGAAACCTGCAGCAAATGCCATTAAGATTTGAGTTGGGATGTTAGCTAGAAGAGGCAGTCCCGTGAAAACTTTGAAACCAATAATATGGCTTGTTCTCTTGGGAGATAGTTGACTGCTGTCTACCCCAGTCACTGGGAAACCTGCAGCAGTATAATCAAAGGTCCACATAAGCAAAAGCAAGCCAGCATTTAAATGTGAGGAATTGTGAAACACTGAATTTAAATATGTTTAGATAAGGTTTGTGCAAACATGGACAGTATTGTATTATAAAGCAAATCATGAAATGAAGATCAATAAAAACACAGCAAAGTTACAATATAAAACATACTATACAGATACTGATCCTATAGAAAACATACCAAAGTAGCATAGTACCCATAAAAAATTATGAGATTATTCACGTATTGGTGAGCACTTCTGTTTAGTGCTTGGGATGTATCATGATCTGATTCTCTACCTAGTATCAAGGCAAAATATTGTCCGAAACATTTTTCCACAACACTTTTCTATTTTGATGTCATCATTTGTAACATTCTCTCTCTTTGAAATCATAGAAAATATAAAATATAAATATAATATAAATATAAAATAAGTATAATATAGATATGATATAATATAACTATAATATAAATATAACATTTCTATAAAAGAAATCTGTTCATTTGCTTTTTCAAAAAATAAGACCTGGCTAAAGATTTTCAAGTGAGTTCACAGTTTAAAAAAAATTTTGGTGTGCTGGTGCTACCTCACCTATAGATGAGTTACTATACACACTGCTTAATTTAGTATTTGCTATGTTCAACAGACATGCTGTTTAAGCAGCAGAAAACTAGCATAGTGGATGATCTCGCCTCCTGAATAAGTGGAAGGAGTATGCTTTGTAAAACTTTACAAAATTAAGAGACACGCCCCCAACTTCTTTTTATTAAAATTTATGTAAAGAAACAATGCATGTCATGAAAAATTAATGTTTATTAATCATGTTCCTACCTATTTTTCTATCTGCTTTGTGTTTGTTAAATATTTTCAATCTGAAAGACTCCTCCCCTCCCTCAATTACTGACCCTTATTTGATTCCTCTCACCTATTTATTTATTTATTTATGTTGTTTTTGTATAACCTCTTAGGTGGGGGGTGTCTAATTAAGGACAGGAGTCACTTCTTAATTTTAAATTTCTGATTGCTTCAGAATGACAGAATTTATAGACAGCAAAACAAAGAAATATATCTGGCATTATATAGAAAGCTTCGTTTAGCAGGACATATTCTGGAAAAAATCTTTACTGTATTTAAGCATGTAATATTAAAGCAAGCTTTCAGTATATAACAAAATATCAAAAAATCATTTATCTGCAGCGAAAACGAAAACATTACTGCATATAAAAAGCAAGCTAGCAGTATGACTGAATATAAAGCAAGAAATTACAATCGTGAAAATATACATGATGACAGGAATGTGTTGAAGCATATTTAGGAATGGTCATAGTAATAAAACATTGCAAAAGAGGATAAAGCATAAAACATTTTATAAAAAGCAATCTACCAGTGCATGTTCTTGAGGGTAAGATGATGTTAACTGGACCAGGTGTTGTATCTATTACTAAGCAGCTCTACTGAATGCACTAACCTCTAAAGTAGCCATTTTTTTTGGTCTCTTTGTATGATGGACCTATTCTCCGCACCCTTAATGTTGATTCCTCTGATTAGCATTTCTTTACAGTTATGGCTTTTTTTCTGTAATTTCCAGTTGGTTAATTATAAGAATGTGTTGAGACATCTTTATGTATGCTGGATTAGCTGGTGCCAATAAAATTCAATGGTAAGTTGTTAATGTTGCTGAAAACTATGCCTAGTATAGCTCTCATAGATTCTGATCTTAACTGATTGGAAGTGTTAATGTGTGCATGTTGCGTCTTGGGGAATTAAGATGGGCTACAGCAAATATACCATTTGGCTGCCTGACCTTAACTAGTTAAGCATGTCCCGTAGGGGGTCAACACACTGTTGCAATATTGTTGTTTTTAGCACTACACTTTGGCCAATGCATTCTTCTGTCCAAGAGTCATTACAATGATTGCTTCAAGAGTCATTTGGACAATTGTTCCCATATTTGCAGTTTTAGCATCACACTTTGGCCAATGCATTCTTCTGTCCAAGAGTCATTACAATGATTGCTTCAAGAGTCATTTGGACAATTGTTCCCATATTTGTAGTTTTAGCACCACACTTTGGCCAATGCATTCTCCAGCCTAAGGGGAAGAAAAAATTCATCATCCAACATGCTGTGGTTCACTTCTGACAGCAGGATTGCAGTTGTGCATATTATTCCCACTCATAGTGCATTTCAAATGAATAACTGGAAAAATGATAAGTAAAAATCCAAAATATATTAGTGTTACAGAACCAAAGAAAAAAGTGGGGCATTATGTAACTAAGAAAATAAATTGATAACTAACAAGAAAATAAACAGATCATTACATATCATGCATTGATTGATTTGTTTTTATGAGTTATCAACCCTTTGTGGGTTATTTAAAGCCAAAATATATTTTGGTTTCTAAGAATCTTTTTTATGTGAATATTGCAATAACAATGTTTTTAGAATGACAATGATTTTTCCAGATATAAGTCCTACTTTTTAGCCCATAGGTGGGGAGGAAAGGGATTCATACTTGAGGGTACTTGCACTGAAGTCAATATGACAAACCTGACTGAAATTCAAACTCAGTTTACTGATTTCTCATTCCAAGTTGCTATTTATTACACCACCTACACATCCAACATAATAAACAAAGTTAGAGATCATTAATCAATGAGGAAATAATAAATCAATTCATTCCACAACAAAAATTAAGATCATTACTTCACACAAAAAAGATTATTACACAACAAGGATCATCACATAGTAAAGAAAATAAGATTTCATTACATAATAAATAAACTAAATGGTCATTACATCACAAGGAAAATAACATATCACTATGTAAGGAAAGTAATAGATGACTATACAAGGAAATAATTATATATTAACATAATATATTATAACCTAAAGAGATCATTACATGAAAAAGAAAATGTGATATCATGATATAATAAAAAATAAGTGATCATTAGCCAATGAATTTAATAATTACACAAAAATATAACAGACTAGCAGTAGAGCCCGGCATTGCCCGGGGATGTAACAGTAAGAGATAGATCAAGTATCGACCGTCATAAAGAATGAAAAATAAAAATGACAAAGATTATTGTTTAAGGTTGATGGACACGCATGTCTTAATTAGCTTTTTTTTTCTTTCTTTTTTTACGAATTGGTCAATACCAAACTCAGACAAAAACATTGTTTTCAATCGTTATGAGTCTACCGATTGAATAGAATTTTATTATAAACAATTGTCTTGTAAATGGAATTTTTAAAGCATTCTGAATGTAAAAATAGAGAAGAAAGTGTGCAAGACAATAAGAAACACTATCTGCCAAAAAAAAAAAAGTGAAGTTTTGTTGAAATTCGTTGAAAAATGTAGGAAATCCGATCCCATATATAAACGAACACACACACACAAACAACCTGGGTTTTATAATAAGTATAACTTGATATGAGTTGTTCCCCTTTCATTCTCATGACAGCGATGACTCTTAATTGTGTTTCAAATTGATTTCATGCAAAAACAATTGTGTTTTTCCAATTTTTGGTGCTGTCAGAACCACCGCAAGGTAATTTTACGTAGTCCTGTGAAGTTTTGTTGAAATCGGTTGAAAAATGTAGGAAATCCGATCCAATATATAAACAAACAGACACACACACAAACAACCTGGGTTTTATAATAAGTATGATTATTAGCTAGCAAGAAAAATAATAAATCATTGCCCAACAAGGCAAATAACAAACCTTTAGATAATAAAAGAATAGATCCTTGCAATCAAAAGGAAAATAATGAGAAATATTTCACAATGTGCACTCAGACATGCAGATCACTTTTGAGTTCGTCATTACTAATTCTGATGTTTGCAGGCTGAAAGTGTTAAGCACTAAATTGGAGGGAAAATCAACTATCATTGCCATTCCAATCTATGCTTGCTGACTTGTAATTAAAACACTGTTCTGACAGTGAATGGATTGTATATGGTGCAGCAGAAATACCTCCCACAT
Source organism: Acanthosepion lycidas (assembly GCA_963932145.1). NCBI lineage: Eukaryota > Metazoa > Mollusca > Cephalopoda > Sepiida > Sepiidae > Acanthosepion > Acanthosepion lycidas. The sequence continues at coordinate 94,127,616 of OZ010575.1, forward strand.
AATGGTAAGACATTATCTAGATGAAGACACCACTGCCACTATTATCTTACCTTTATGTGGGTGGTATTTCTGCCACACCTTGTAGAGAGCCTCATCAATCAAAAAAAAACAAAAAAAAAACAACCTAAACAAACATCAAATTTAAAAAACAAAAAAATTCCATAAAATGCATACATAAGTCTCTCCAAAACTTTTATGGACACAAAAAAAAAAAAAAAATGATTCCATCTTGGCAGTAGTAAGCACTGAACATTAAAATCCTCTGTCCTCACTTCTACAGGATGATTGAAAAGTAACTCCCTATTTCATGTGTGAGTGGCCAGCCAGGAGTCCTGACTTAACACCCTGTGACTTTTTTTCTTTGGGGTTGGTTAAAGGAGCAAGTCTACTATACCAAACCAAGACTTTGGAAGAACATGAAGGGTAAATACAAGAAATGATGTCTTCCATACTACAAGAGTTCCTGGTGAAATTAGTTAATACAATTGCTGGGAGACTCAAGAAACTGGCAGCAAAATCTGGTGCCCATATCAAATTTGAATAAAACCTCATGGTAAATATTTTCCTGCCATATCTATTTCTTGTAAAAGTTATAGTCAATAAATCACCTTTTGTAGTCTATGAGTTTATTGTTACTTAACAACAAGCTGAAAACTCCATAGACTATAGAGTGATGCTAAGAGCTGTGAAATCTTGCATGCATTAATTTCAACTCTTCTTATTAATAACTGCATTGTTTTTGCCTGGTAAACTCCCATTTGACGGGTGAAAAAAAGACTTCAAAAGTAACTATTAGGTTGGTGCAAAAATAATGACGTAATAATGTCGTTTTTTTGACGTTTACGTCAAAAAACGACATTATTACGTCATTATTTTTTCTCTTGAAAATGGACAAAATTTGGCACTATGGTATTAGGAAGAAGCTGCAGGGAAATGGTTTTAGTCCCTAAAGACATTCATGCTGACATGGTTGCTACATTTAGGAGATCATGCTCCAGCTTTATCAACAGTGCAAAAGTGTGCAGCTGAATTTAGGAGGGGGAGGGAGAATCTTGAAAATGACTCAATTTCTGGATGTCCTTCAATTGCCAGCACTGGGGTAAACATTGACCTTGTTCACCACATGGTAATGAATGAGAGGCAACTGACTATGAATCAGATCGCTATTAGCATATCCCATGCTATGAAATTTTAATGCATGAGAAGTAAATAAATGGTGTTTTGAGGTTGGGTGACACAAAAGTATAATAGTGTAGTTTTTTTTTATTTTTTTGTTGTCCATACACAGACAGCTGAAAAAATAAAGAAAAATATATAAGGCTTTGCTATTAGGAAATATGTATGAGATGTGAATGTATGCATGACTTAAAAAAAAATAGCATGTGGCACCCTGGTGAAAAATCTCCTCCAGCAGGGAGTCATATGGAAGCTTCTACATTTTGGAATAAAAGAGAAAGGGGGTTTATTAACCCATCCTTTTTTAGTCCTTACCAATTGGTTAATGCCACACAGTTCTGTTTTTATTATCTGTACACTGATAACTGAAAAAAGAAAAATATATAAGGTTTTGGTATTGGGAAATACATGCAAGATGTGAATGACTTAAACAAGCGTGGCACCATGATGAAAGAAACTGAAGTCTCTACATTTCAGATCAAAAGAGGAAGGGGTTAATTAACCCATTATTTTATAGTCCTTACCAATTGGTTAATGCCACACATTCATGCAAATTCTATAATCAAATTCCATATATATGAATTTAAAAAGAACAAAGATAGAAAAGGACAGATTTATTAAGGATACCTATATTCAGATGTAACTGTCATTTAGGTTTAAAGAAGAAAAGAATTTTGGCATTATTATACTTTTGCACCCAAGTATGTACTTCCATAATCGCTTTGAGCAACTAGGTGAGCCTGGATCCATAGTGGATATCAATAAATCTTTTTCTTTTGGCATGGAGAATCTCTTTATGTGTTATTTTGTGGAACAGACTCACAAGAGGATGCTTTGCCAGTCACTAAAATATTAACCCATTCAGGTCTAAGATTAACTGTTATCTATTCTACATATCCTCATAATCTGTACTTAGTTCCTCCTCTTACAGTCATACAACAACTTCACTCAGTAAACCTGTACCTTGAGTAGCTCTTGGGCATTGTATTGGGTGAGCATGATAATTATAATAATAATATGATAGGTGATTACTTTGTAGAGTTTATGCAAAATTAAAGACTCAAAATTTGATCATTTTTTATTTTTTGGCATCAAATTGCAACTGATTTATTATATTCTGTACTGGTTTTTGAATTTGCATTTGAGAACATCATTATTGATAACTTTTGTCTGAATTTCTGGGATGAGGAGCTACCATTCTTTGAGGACTATTGTCTTCATCTTTGTTGTTGCTGTCTTGAATATAAATAGTGTTAATAACGTAATTGATATTGATTTTATTGATTGACGTGAATGATGGCTATTATACAAAGTATCAAACGAAGATTATCTGTTCTTTTTTGTAATGTACAAATACTTTTTTCATCCATTAAAATGGATAAATGGGATTTATTTCTATTACTAATATTCTTAATATCGTACCATTAAAAATAATGCAAATTTATACTAAAAATTTAAATTAGCTTCTACATTTCAGAGTAAACTAGGAAGGGGGAAGTATTAATCTCTCCTTTTATAGTCCTTAACAATTGGTTAATGCTGCTCATAGAATGTAAATAATCAACTTTTGTATACATGTTAACCCAAGTTATATACTTCCCCATGAGCAACTCGGCGAGCCTGAATTCATAGTGGATATTGATCATTTTTTTTTTTTTATTTTGCTTGAAGAAAGTGCTAGTTTGTGGAACAGACTCCTGAGCAGATGCTTTTCTAATTTCTAAAATCTTAACCTGCTCAGGTCTAAGGTTAACTGTTATCTATTCTACATCGGCTCCTAATCTGCACTTACTTCCTCCTTTTACAGCCATACAACTTCACTCAGTAAAGCTCTACCTTGAATAGCTCTTGTGCATTGTATTGGGTGAGCATGATGATGATATGATAGGTGATTACTTTGTAGAGTTTATGCAAAATTAAAGACTCATAGTCAAAATTTGATCATTTTTTAAATTTTTTGGCAACAAATTGCAACTGATTTATTATATTCTGTAGCGGTTCTTGAATTTGCATTTAATTGAGAACATCATTATTGATAACTTTTGTCTGAATTTCTGGGATGAGGAGCTACCATTCTTTGGACTATTGTCCTCATCTTTGTTGTTTTTGTTGTTGTCTCAACAAGAAAGATGAGGACAATATCTCGAATATAAATTGTGTAAATAACGTTATTGATGTTGATTTTCTTGATTGAAAGCATAATAACCAATTTACAGATGTTCAAATGTCAATGTAATGTGTATGAATTAAATATATGGTGTCTTGAAGAGGGTATAATTTTGACCTTTTTTGAACATAATATTTATATTGCTGAATAACATATTTTGGTGTAACTTCACTGGGCATGATAAGGAAAGCAGTAAGAGATTATTTTTTTTTATTAACAATTAAATTAAATTTCCTTTGAAAAAATTTAATGTGTAATTGTCCAAAAAAAAAAAAAATCATCACCCTAAATAACCCACCAGAGGAAATTTAATTCCATTTCAATTAAAAAAAAAAAAATCAGTCTATGGCTGCTTCCTAAGCATACCCAGTAAATGGTAGTTGTGATTTTTTAAAAACATTTTTAAGTAAGTACCTCCACTAATTCATTATACATCAGTTTTAAAATGAATTTTTAAAACTGAAAAAGCTTTCTCGAAGCTTTTATTTTAGCTTTACTTGAAAGCTAAAGAATTTAAAATTCACTATTACCAGTAAGCAAAATACTGTGGAGCATTTCTGACAGAAATTATATTGATGGGAAATGATTCTCTTTTTAGTAAAATCGATAAAAATGGGCCATTTCTGACACATTTGTAAAAAAAAAAAAAAAAAAAATGTTTTAAAAATCTTGTAAAAATAACATATACATTTCTGAAACATTATTTGTGGAAAATTTGCAAATTTAAAGTTAAATTAATCTGATTTGAAACAAATATGACTTACTTATAGCATAAAGTGTTGCATACAAACATTTCTTAAGTACAGGGTCTTGTTTTTCTGATATTATATCAATTTATTGATAATGGATTGACAGCTGAACGTGTTCATTGTTAAGTATGGTGGAGCAGACGATAAATCTTATATGAAGAGCTTTATTTTTGTAAGGGGGACAACCCTTAAAAGACGTGGCCTTTTAAAGATAGATTTTTGTTGGTTTGTACACCCATACTTCAGAAATTCTGCACATAATCACACATACAAAAACAAATTGAAATTCTTTTAAAAATATTGGGATCATCAGATTGTAATAAGCTTTACAATATATGATTAGTAAATATAGTTTTACTTCAATATTTCCTAAGAAGAATTATCAAATTGAAAATGAATTTTAAGATTTAATTTAAAATTGTAAAAAATGAAAACAAATCTTGTAAAAATTAATTTTTCGCCGAAAAATTGTTTTTCTTCAGACAATAAAATATTATTTACAAAAACACTTAAAAGCTTCTGTAATTAAATATCATTTTTATTGTATTTTTTTTTTATTTTTCGATTCCGAACAGATTTTAAGCAGAAGCTGGGACCGATTTTGAATTTCTCAAGTTTTCATAAAATTAGATAAGGAGCTGAGAAAAAAAAAAAAAAAAAAATAATAATAATAATGTTACCAAGATTTTCTAATAATAAAAATTTGAAAAATAATTTTATTCATTTGTGAATAAATCCTGAAAATTTCATTAAAATCCGACACTTACTTGATTCAACAACTTGAATTTTGCAAGCATTTTCCAAACTAATGCATTTGTCACCACAAAAAAGGGGCTAAAATTTGCTATGCTAAAAAAAGTTAATTCAACTGCTGACGCAAGAAAAAGTTTTTCTAATCAAAATTTCAAGTGTTCTAAAAAAAAAAAAAAAAAAAAAAAACAGGGAGTAAAAAAAAAATGAATTAAATAATGAAAAAATACTTTGATCCTTCCTCTTAAAAACTAATAATTTTGACGATAAAAAAACTGTTTTCATTACGTTTGAAACCTGTTTTCATCACTGTATGCTTGTTCTTTCTTTAGCCTTTTGCAATAATCATCCTATTTAAGGTGATTATTACAAAACCAAACCTACCAGAGGAAATTTACTTCCATTTTATTTAAAAGGAAAAAAATAAACAAACTTTATCACTTCTTTTCCTAAGTGTGCCCGGTAAACGGTAGTTGTGATTTAATGTATACAAACATTTTTAAACGTTTTCCATGTCCTCTTGATGTTAAAACAGATTTGAATAATTTACTTTTAAATGTTAGTGATTGCACTGTCCAGAAAGATAGAAAAAACAACTACATCGTGAGCTACAAAAAATGAAAATAAAAACTACCTCCACAAAAAAAAAAACAAAAAACAGATGAGCCGGTCAAGAACAAAAAAATGTATAAGAAAATAAAAACTCACTGTAAAAAAAAAAAAAAAAACTTACCATGAAATCAAACTTTGTAAACATTATTATTTCCTTAAAAAATAATAAAAATAACTAAATTGTTCAACGTAAAAAATAAAATATCAAAGACTAAATGTAAACTAAGAAAAACACATTTTTTTCCTATCGTCTGCCTTTTTGGAACTTGAGAGAAATGTGCTTCGCCGGTGATAACTAAAGTTAGTCCCCTCTAATTTAACGTACAGTGGAAAACAGAAGCAACATTAAATTTTTGATTAAAAAATACAATATATAAAGAAACGAATTCAATTTTTATAAAGAAATATTTTTCTTTTTACGATGAAATTTTTCGTAATTATAAAAATTACCGTAATTCCCGATGTATAGTAGGTCTTCATCCATAATACGCACCCCAAAATTTGTGTTGAAATTGGAGGAAAATACTTCTGCTCACGCATAATACGGACCGCTTTTTTTTTTTTTTGGTAATCAAACCCTAGTATATAAATTGTACTTCTCCAATTTCATTACGGCCAGTGTTTCCTACTCTTATTAAAAATGGTTTTAAACATAGAATAATATCCTAATTTAGTTTTATGATAATTCTTATTTTATTTTAAATTTGTAAGCATTGTTAGTTAGTAGGTACAATTTATTTGACATTTATGGGGTTGCATTCGCCGAATTTTAGTGTCAAATTGTAGCTATGTTTGTGGTGAGTAGTCATTTCGCAACTGAAATCGGCCTATGAAATGGCAATTTAAAAAAAAAAATTATAGTTGGGCATAATACGCACCCCTAATTTTGCTTATTTTTTAAGAAAAATATGCGTATTATACATAGGGAATTACGGTATATGTTCATTTAAATTTAAATTCATTTTCTAAAATCGAAAATAGAAACAATTTAAAGAACTTTTAAATTTAAACGAAAGGACTTAAAAAGGAATTCGCTTTCAATTATCATCATAAAATTAAAACTTGGAGACGAAATAATTCGGTCTACAAATAATTTCGTCTCCAAGTTTTAATTTTAAAAGGAAAAAAATATGCCTGAGGGTGAACAAAAAGGATTATTCGAAAGTATTTAAAAAAAATATAAACTGGAAACAACCGACAACAGTTTTAAATGAGGATCACATCATTCTATGGATTATTTTAATGCATACATTCTACTAGCGATGTGATCTCGCCAATAATAGCATTAATATTGCTGATTGATTCTATGCGTGATTATTTCTTTGTATAATGCCTGTTTCAAATCCTAATTTTGTTTATGTTTTTATTGTAGGTTTTTCCTTTCATTTCAGCATTTTTCTTGATAATTCATTTATTTTCCTCTGTAACTATTTTACGTTTACACAGAACCCAGTAACTTGTTTCACATATTCAACTACACATAGTGGTGACATCGTTAAATTTTCAGGAATCGGTTCTATAAAGGCGGGTAATCTTTAGGAACTTATTCTGTTTATTTTCTTTTCAATCTGAGAATGGAAACAAATCATTTTATCGCATCAAAAAGAATTTAATGATTTTGATAATCCAATAGAAAACATTTATTAAGATACTTCCAGATGGAAATTCTGTTCTCATCATATTTCCGTTCAGAAGTATGATGCTTTTTGACTCTCTAGTGTCATCAGCTTTGCTATGGTTTCTTGGCCACATACGAATTGAATCGCTGCAGTTCCAAAGATCCAATCAGAGCCATAACGTATGGGCTCGATGGGAACTTGCCTCGGAGCCCCACGAACATAGGGGCTTCATGCTAATCCTAATCTGTGTATATTAAGTGACTTCTGTTACAGAAGCCTCTTTTTAGGAAATACTAAAAACAGAAATTTCTACGACAGGTCACGCTCATTGCGATCGGTGAGAATATATGTCATCATAGAAAGATCCATTTCATTAGAATTGGTTCTCGAATAAAAAGGAAAGTGGGAGAATGTCGTCTTTTGACCTACCAGGCACCGGAAATGGTGAGGACTTTCTTCAAAGAGGCCGCCCACTTGCATAAATAGAAGGGGTGGTTTGTCTCCTCAGTTCAGTTCACTTGCAGACAATTTCACGATCAAGAAAAAGGTCAAAGAACTGACACTGCCTTTTTGCACAGTCTTGGCACAGACCCTCAGATAAAACTCTCATTTCTATCTTTTAATATTCATGATCAAGACTACTGGTGACTTTCTGTTGGTGACTATATTAACTTTTATTTTTTTATCTGGTTTGATTTCGTTCTTAAATTTCCCCTAGGCCGAATCTGTAACGAGGTTGGTATTAAATGACAGAAATTAAAATGCATAAACGTACAACGATAACAAAAATAAAAACTTTTTATTTAAGAAGAATTTGTATTTTCTTTTTGTCATGTGAGCCACACTGGTAAGGTATGTGTAAAAATGTTCTCAGTGTCTCGTTTGTTTAAAAGTCAGTGTACACTTGGATTGGTTCTGAGATTTTTGTTTGTGAGGATGGCGTTTGAAATCCTTTCTTTTCGTTCTTCCCGGAGCGGTAGCTAGACGTGCGTTTCTATGCTGCTACTTGTCTACTCATCTACTGACTACTGCTACGGGTACTCTAGTCTACTCTACTGACCCTCTTGTGGTGGAAGGGTCGTCTTTATTATGATGAGGGTTAAGATGATGAAATATCCTTATGGCAGAAATAACTACTACATATCAAACCAGTACATTATGGTCTCTGAATTATCTCTTCAAACTGTACTCTTTTCCCCCATGGCATTCAATTTGTCTTTCAATTGATCCAGACTGATATGCTCTGCCTGCTTTAATAACTTTGGCATCACTTTAAGGTAATTCCTGAGATTTTCTCGATCACTGGTTCCCATAACTTTGTCCAATTATTCAGGCTCATTTCGATTAATTTTCCTCATATTTCTCTTCGGCTTGATAATATGGGGGAAGGAAAACAGATACCTTTAATGCCGAACATCCCAGGGGTAATTTCTCGTGGGTCTCCCCCGCCTCCCACATACACTTGATAGATCAATCTGATTCTGGGTGATTACTGCCCAGACGGCTCAGATAGCTTGTGGTAATACTGTATTTGTCAATATCTCTACTTGATAATTTTTCTCAAACAATTCAAAGCACCTGTGATTCCCCGTCACATAAATGGGACTTAATGATGTACACGTCCCTAAAGCATCGGCTTTACATTTCCCCGCTTCTCCTGCCGCCATCAACATGAATCTTGTTCTCGCTGAAGTTAAGGCTATATATTCTGTCTTAATTTGATATTTTGAAACTGCCCCTGGTCCGTGTTCGACTCGGGAGTAGCGGATGGGTAAGTTTATAACCTGATATATCTCAAAAATACTTTCCTTATCTAACAACGGAAGGGATATTAAAACCAACATTGTTATTGTTGTAGCATACCTACAAACGATAATGGGTATGTCCCCATTCACATAAATACAGTTGTAAATGCTGTATGTTAGTCTAGAGTTAGAGATTCATTGTGGAATTCACCTGACTCACTTCTAGCAGTTGACTAATCCTTCTATGCACCACTGGCGAATCTTATATGTGTTGTTCTTATCCGAAGTATTACTGTTTGTCATCAACCTTCATGTGATTATTCTATTCAGTAACCTTCCCTAGGTTATAAGAGTTATCAAAGTAACACAACATAATACCTTGTTGTATTTCCATAACTCTTGTATGGGGTCTACCAGCAACCTCAAATGGTGAGAAAACTCGGATTGTATTTTTAATAACAACTTCTTTAAGTAAGTAGGGGTTCAAGTAACTCGGCGACAATTGTCCCAATTATGTCTGGCTGATCTCACACGTCCTAAAAAAAATCACCAGGGACTGGCCTGCCTTATTGATAATACTACTGGACGAAGATACTTAACTCATGCAATTCAGTTGCTTTGGTTCCGAAAAAATTGGCCCCTTTTTGTCTTAATTCGTGCATCTTACTTATTAATCAACTTATACTTGATATGCTTTTCGCCAATTCTAATCTTGTCACATTCAGTATCGATACACTCTCCTGTGACCTGTTTGAGAAATTTTCTGAGCCTTCTCCACTGCTTTCAGCCTCCTCCTCATGATCTTAACATCTACTTTGGACACTGTTCCAAACAATGCTTAAAGCCTTCCCGAGAATAGTGACTATTGCTCTTTCCAACTCTTATCTGTAATAGTTAAATTCCCTTCTAATAATTTTTATATCTTTCCATGGAGATTCCATTATGGAGGTTTCTAGTCCCAGCGAGTACAGTAATCTGAGGTACTGTCCTTTCTGGTATACATCTATGCTATCTTCACTCTGGCTGCATTCAGCTTAAATAGTCCACCTCCCAATTTATGGAACAGTAATTTGTATGGGTTCAAATCTATCACGAGAGTGACCATTTTGATCTCATTATTATCACTTCACTCGTTTTCTTGGAGATCGTATTTTGGCTGTGCTTCTAGGCTCCTGTCGCTATCACCATTACCTGTAGTATCAGCCTCATTGTGTTAGCCATTCCTGCAAGTGTGATAAGATTTTCTTGCTTTATTCTACCGACAATTCACTGCATGACCACATTATTTAGTATATTCCCATTATTTTTTATCCTGTAATTTGTTTTTGGATTTAAACTTCTTGTCGCAAATCAACTTCTAACAACTTCCTGTGCCCCTTTTGCTAAAATTTTCTGATTTTTCTCCATTCCTTTCAGCCTCCCCCATATGATTTGTAAACCTGCCTTGGACACTGTTCCAAACAGAACACTTAACGCTTTCCCAACAATAGAGACTACTGCTCTTTTATCTTTTATTCGTAATCGTTCAATTCCCTTCAAATAATTTTTCATATCCTTCCGCTGGGACTCCATTGTGGAGCATTTTATCTTCAGGGAGTACAGTAAACTGCAGTACTGTCCTTTTCTGGTATACATTTGTGCCACCTTTACTGTAGCTGCATTCAGCTTAATCAATTCATCTCTGAATTTATCTGACAGTAACATGTATGGGTTCAAATCTATCACGAAAGTGACTAACCATTTTGATCTCATTATTATCACTTCACTTGTTTTCTTGGAGATCGTATTTTGGCTGTGCTTCTAGGCTCCTGCCACTATAACCATTACCAGCAGTATCAGCCTCATTGTGTTAGCCATTCCTGCAAGTGTAATAAGATTTCCTTGCTTTACTCTATCGACAATTGATTTTAACTTGTCGCTAATCAACTTCCAGCACGTAGATTGGTTTCAGACTGGTGTATGGCGGTTTCGCCCAAAGGTCAGGTCTCACCGATACCACAACCTGACATACACAGGCTTTTGTGCAGGCCAACGATAGCACCAATATTTAAGTCTTTCCGCTCTCAATGACATGCCGTTTACACTTCTGTCCTCAGCAACCATCACGCACCCGGGGTGTGCAATTTCCCATAATGACATGGTGATACCGAATCCACCCATCTCATTCTTTGCACTTGTATTTACCCTTATTGGAATTCAGGGCGTTTTGCCCCACCCACAATCTTTGCTTCACGGGTAAATCTGACCCAACCTCTGGCCTATTCTCCCCCCTTAACTGTTTCTGGATTTGAAAGGGAGTTATTTCATCCCCCTCTTCCCAATCGCTTGATTCTTTTTCCGTAACTTCTGGATCAGGGCTACGGATATCGTTTCCCACGTTCCGTCTCTCTGGCTTCTCCTTTTACCTTCCGATCTCTCAGTAGCTAATAGGCTACTCATAATACCTATTTCTTCATTTTTAGATTCACTCTCTGATTCTATTTCCTCTGGCTCCACAAGGCTTACTTTCGTCGTCATCTTTCTTTTATTTTGTCGGTTCAGAACCTTCCCAATCATCTATTTCTGCTAGTTTTAAATCATTAGCATGAGCTCTTTTAACTCTCCCCGCCAACTGATCCCAGATTATGAATGACAACGGACCCGTTTGCTCCACTATTCTGTAATAGGGTTCTCACCTCTGGTTTAACTTTCCTTGCGTCAGGTTTGATTTTGTAGAATAGATGGAGAAAAGGTGAATTCATAATTTTCCCAAGGGTATTTGCTTGTAAGTGAATATAACAAATCCAATGGTCACCCATCTTGGTACTGACCAGGCTCAATGTTGCTTAACTTTGGTGATCATATAGGAGGTGGTGTTTCAGTGTGATGCCATTGAGGATTGCTTGTATTATTTGAAATTTGTAGATGAAGTGATGTGGCTGTAAGCCTTTAACTCACTAGGTGTCAGAAGACAACGGATACAGGTCCAAGCATTTCCATAATATAAGCATCACCTATCATTATGGTATGGCACTATTTAAATAGAGTGGTCCATGAAAAAAATAGGGAAATTGTTTTTGAAAGAATATTTGTAGACTATCTTAGTTTAGTCTTTCCTTAGGCTGCAACACTTACCAGAATTGAAAAATATACTGAAAGTTTTACTCATTACAGAAGGAATTTCCTATTGATAATGTTGATCGAGTACAAAAATTGATTTTACAGAATCATTTGGATTTAGCTGTTCCAAGATTTCTTTTAAATAAAGAACAAAATGAATATTTACATTTTTTAATTAAAGAATAAAAATTTGCATAAATTAACAAAAGTATGTCTCAGTTTATTATTTTAAGATAAAAAATTATTATCCCCTAATGTAAATAACAAACTTCATCCTCTCCCCCAAAATGTTCAGAAATTAACAATCCTGAGTTGTTATCCATTACATCACACACATATCCAAGTGGTCACCCATATTGGTACTGACCAGACTCAATGTTGCTTAACTTTGGTGATCATATATGAGGTGGTGTTTCAATGTGATGTCATTGAGGACTGCTTGTATTGTTTGAAATAACTCACCATTTGTCAGAAGACAACGGATATAGGTTCAGGCATTTCCATAATATAAGCATCACCTACCATTATGGTATGGCACTATTTAAATAGAGTGGACCATGAGTAAAAAAATTAGGGAAATTGTTTTTGAAAGAATATCTGTAGACTATCTTAGTTTAGTCTTTCCTTAGGCTGCAACACTTAGCAGAATTGAAAAATATACTGAATTTTTTTAATTCATTTAGAAGGAATTTCCTGTTCATAATGTTGATCGAGTACAAAAATTGATTTTACAGAATCATCTGATTTAGCCGTTCTGTGTTTGAAACCAGAATTTCTCTTATGCATAAAGATTTCTTTTAAATAAAGAACAAAATGAATATATACATTTTTAATTAAAGAATAAAAATTTGCATAAATTAACAAAAGTATGTTTATTATTTTGAGATAAATAATTATTGTTCCCTAATGTACATGACAAAGTTCATCCCCCAGCAAAAAATGCAGATATCACTGATGTAAGGACAGTTTCATACTTGGGATTTGTAACTAACAATTATGTCCAATAACTCTGTAAAACTCAGGGATTGATCATTAACTGTAGCCCATCATCTAAATTGATAAGAAATCAATATTTTGTTTCTGAAAAATGTCATCAAATGAGAAAGTTCTTATGAATGGTAATCAACAAATTTATTTCCTGAAAATTTTTATGAATAGAACAGTCTATTCAAGTATTTACTGAATTTTTCCTGTTTTTTTTTTATTTTTTATTTTTTTAAGGAGTGGAACAATCGATTCTGTGAAAATCAGGGATTGGTTTGACACTGTATCAATACTCTGAACAGGATATTCCGAAAATGGTAAACAAAAAGTCAATATTTTTAATTTTTGACAAATCTTAAGGCTTGAAGAATTTACGTTAATCTATAAAAATGATTCTCCTCTGGAATATGTTTACAAAATTGACTGTTCAACTCATAAAAATCAGAGAAAATATTTTTTTGATATTAGGACTTCTACAGGCCATAACATTTGTCAGAATCAAAAAAACTGATTTAGAAGGTGGGAGTCCTGTTCATAATATAAATATATCAGGTCATCCCATAAGTTCTGTCCGAATTTTAACTTTTTTTAAAATGAACGAAATTTAAAGAGTATTTTATAATGTCTAATGGAGCTGAACATTATTTTTATGTTTAGATGCATTTAAACTGATCAAATTTTATTTCAGAGAACAATAAAATTAAATTTTGTTTGTTTAAAACCCTGCTAACATGGAAGTACCCAAGAATCATTTGAGGCACATTTTATGAGTTCAAGAAAGGAAACTCAGCAGCCGAAGCGACTAGAAACATTCACTCAGTTTATGGAGAGGAATGTGTGAATGAAAGAACTTGCAGAAGATGGTTTGCAAAATTCAGAGGTGGAGATTTCACCCTTGAAGATGAAGATCGAACCGGACGTCCAGTTGAGTTTGATGAAAAGCTTATTGAAGCAGCCCTTGAAGAAAATCTTGCTTTATCAGTTGAGGAATTGGCAGTGGTTCTCAGTTCAAACCAAACAACTGTTCATCGTCATCTTCAACAACTTGGAAAAGTTCCTAAACTTGGAAAATGGGTGCCTCATGAATTGTCTGAAAACAACCTCAAATCTCGAGCTGACATCTGATTTTCTCTCCATTCTCGTCAACTTGTTTCACCTTTTTTGGATAGACTTGTGACAGGTGACGAAAAAATTTTATTGAAATATTAAGTGTCGTAGACAGTAGCTTGGTAAAGGGGAAGGACCCCAGCCACAGCCGAGAAGGGAACTTCATGGGCAAAAGGTTCTTCTTTCAATCTGGTGGGATCGCCAAGGAATAATCCACTTTGAATTCTTACCACCTAATGCAACAATTAATGCTCAAATATACTGTCAGCAATTAGAGCATTTGAACCAAGCTTTGAGGAAAAAAAGACCTGCTCTAGTGAATCGAAAAGAGGTGATGTTTCATCAGGACAATGCACGACCCCACACAGCAAGAATTACGTCACAAAAGATCGAAGAACTTGGTTGGGAGAAAATTCCTCATCCACCTTATTCTCCCGATCTTGCTCCGTCAGACTACCATTTGTTTCGTAGCTTACACAATCATCTGGAAGAAACAGCTTTTGTAAAACAGGAAGAGGTTAAAACTGACATTTGTGAGTTCTTCGAATCAAAGCCAAAAGAATTTTATAGTAATGGAATTAGTAAGTTTGTTAATAGATGGAAGGAAGTCATAGATAATCAGGGAAAATACATTGTTGATTGAATCTGTAATTAAATGTAACATTTGGTCACTTGTTTTCTTTATTCAAAATTCGGACAGAACTTATGGGATGACCTGATAGTAACAAATTGAACCCTGAGTTTTACAGAGTTATTGGACTTTGATGTTATTTATAAATATCATGTTTGAAACTGTGCTTACATAATTGATATCTGCATTTTTTTTTAATTTCCTGAATTTCTGAAAGTTTTAAAAACTTTTTATGCTGGTGATTTTTTTCAGAAACACATGCATATACACTGGGGGGGATAATAATTATTTATCTTAAAGGAATATTAAAGGGATACATACTTTTATTAGTCTATATAAATTATTGTCCTTTATTTAAAATGTATATATTCATTCATTCTTTATTTTTTATTAGGTTGGTGCAAAAATGATGACGTAATAATGTCATTTTTTTTACGTTAAAAAATACGTCAAAAAACGATATTATTACGTCATTATTTAAAAATGATAAAAATCTTTTTGTTCCCACCAAACAATCTGTCTTCATACATGGAACAGCTAAATCTCGGTAACCCTGTAAGAAGACGGGGATCGATTTTGCACATTATCAATATTATGAATAGGAAACCTCTTCGAAAATCTTTAAAACAATATCAATGTTTTTTTCTGCAACAAAGTGTCACAGCTTAACAAAAAGTACTAATGAAAGCTAATCTATAAAACAGTTTTCCTTTATGTGAGAAGCCCTGGCTGCAGGCACTGCAATGGAACAGTTGTTCTCCTGTGTGTGTACAAAAATGGTAGCATATGTGGTGAAAGTTCTTTTCACAGTGGTAGGGTTTCAGTGTTTCCTTCCTTTTATGTGTTTCCGCATGTGGTACAATAATGATGACATGTTGGGAAAGGACTTCCCGCATGAATCACTGTGGAAAGGTTTCTCACTTGTGTGTGTACATTTATGAGTCAATAGGCTTCCTGTCGGTGAGAAACTCTTTCTGCAAGCATTGCACTGGAATGGTTTCTCGCATGCTCCTCTGTGGCCGAAATGGTTAAGACGAGTCAGGCTATATGACGGTTCCGTATAGGACAGAAGTTTGATTACTGTCGAAGGACAAAAATTTACTATGAAAATTTCTCAGATATTCAGGCCAGTAAATATTGTTTAATACTGGTTATTATTGTTATAACATAATGGACTATTCCATACGTAATAAATACTGCACCTCAAGAGGAAGCAGAGAGTTCAGTCTGAAGTCTGGAGTGAGGTCCATCAGGAGTCAGTCAGTCGAGTCAGAGGTAGTCCGAAACAGAGTCGCGTTTAGACCATTACTACTAAACCTGATTGTTCGTACTAACACTTTCTACTTCTCTGTATATATTCCTGTTTGTAATATATCTGTGTTATTCCATATCCGTGTTTGAGTTCTTCTTTATTGGTTCTACCTTGGACTATCACTGTGGTACAAGGAACCGGACCATAACAATTATAAAACAGAGCATTTACTTAAATACTTGTATCTATAAAAAGAATGTATAAACATAAAAATGTCTTAAAATAATTGTCGGACTTTGTCCATTTCATAATGTGATACTTTTATTAATCTATATAAATTATTGTCCTTTATTTAAAAATGTATATATTCATTCATTCTTTGATTTTAAAAAAATCTTTTTGTCCCCCACCAAACAATTTGTCTTCATTCATGGAAAAGCTAAATCCAGATAACTCTGTAAAAAGTCAGGGATTAATTTTGTACAGTATTGTTATTTTGAACAGGAAACCCCATCTGAAATCTTTCAAAAAAAAAAAAAAGAAAATTTTGGGACATTCAGGCCGGTAAATGTTGTTTAATACTGTTTATTATAAAACAGAGCATTTACTTAAATATTTGTATCTATAAAAAGAATGTATAAACATAAAAATGTCTTAAAATAATTGTCGGACTTTGTCCATTTCATAATGTGATACTTAGTTATTAGTTATTATTATTACTTAGATATTAGTCTATATAAATTATTGTATTTTATTTAAAATGTATATATTCATTCATTCTTTATTTTTTTAAATCTTTTTGTTTCCACTAAACAATCTGTCTTCATACATGGAACAGCAAAATCCAGATAATTCTGTGAAAAGACAAGGATATATTTTTACTGCAACAAATGATATGGCTAAATTTAAGTTTTAATGAAAAAGAATCTACAAAACAGGTTTCCTTCCTATGAGAAGCTCTTGCGACAGGCATTGCAATAGAACAGTTGCTCTCCCATGCATGTATAAAAGTGGTTTAGTAAGTTGCCTTGGTGAAAGTTTTTTTTCACAGTGGTAGGGTTTCAGTGTTACCTCCCTGGTATGTGTTTCTGTCTGTGGTACAACAATGATGACATATTGGAAAAGGTCTTCCCACATGAATCACAGTGGAAAGGTTTCTCACCTGTGTGAGTGCGTCTATGATTCAACAGGCTTCCTTTCAGTGAGAAACCCTTGCCGCAGGCATCACAATGAAAAGGTTTCTCACCTGTGTGAGTGCGGCTATGAGACAACAGGCTTCCTTTCTGTGAGAAACACTTGCCACAGGCATCACAACTGAAAGGTTTCTCACCTGTGTGAGTGCGACTATGAACCAACAGGCCTTCTTTCTGTGAGAAACACTTGCTACAGGCATCACAACGAAAAGGTTTCTGTCCTATGTGTGTACGCAAGTGGGTTAGCAGGCTGCCTCTTTGATGAAATTTCTTTTCACAAGATTCACAATGGTAGGGTTTCAGTGTTTTTTTTGTTGTATGTGTCTGCATGTGGTTTATCAAAGACGACTTTTGGGAAAAGGCCTTCCCACATGAATCACAGTGGAAAGGTTTCTCACCTGTGTGGGTGCGTTTATGATCGAACAGGTTTCCTTTATGAGAAAAATCCTTGCCACAGGTTTCACAATAGAATGGCTTTAGTCCAGTGTGTGTACGCCTATGATTCAACAGGCTTCCTTTCTGTGAGAAACCTTTGCCACAGACATCACAGTTGAAAGGTTTCTCACCTGTGTGAGTGCGGCTATGAGACAACAGACTTCCTTTCTGTGAGAAAACCTTGCCGCAGGCATTACAATGGAAAGGTTTCTCACCTGTGTGAGTGCGGCTATGAATCAACAGGCTTCCTTTCTGTGAGAATCCCTTGCCACAGCTATTGCAATGGAATGGTTTCTCTCCTGTGTGTGTACGTAAGTGGGTTAGAAGCTTGCTTTTGTAGTGAAAGTTCTTTTCACATATTTTACAGTGGTAGGTTTTCAGTTTCTCTCTTGTATGTGTCTGCATGTGTACTTCGGTAAAAGGCCTTCTGACATGTGGAAAGGTTTCTCAGCTGTGAAAGTGCGTTTATGAACCAACAGGCTTCCCTTTCATAAAAAAATCCTTGCCACAGTTTTCACAATGGAATGGCTTTAGTCCAGTGTGAGTATGGCTATGAAGCAACAGGTTTCTTTTCTGCGAGAAATACTTGCTGCAGGCATAGCAATGGAATGCTTTCTCTCTTGTGTGTGTACGCAAGTGGCTTAACTTGTTGCTTCTGAGGTGGAATTTTTCACAGATTTCACAGTGGTAGGGTTTTAGTGTTTTCTCTCTTGGATGTGTCAACATGTGGTTCATGAACACATCTTGCAATGGTCAGGATTTGTCTTCTTGGAAACGTTCTTGAGCATTTTCTGGTTACTTTTTTGTTAAAACTGAAAATTAAAAAGAAAAGTTTATTTTTGTATTTCATTCAAAGAATTTAACAGTTGTACAAAAGACTCAAAACTTTTGTGCAAAAATCCTGTTATAGAAAGACTATACAAATATTTCAATATTTGGGCAAACATGGATAAAAATCCCTGCACTAAGACAATGTCAAAAGGACAGTTTTTTCCCATGTCACTGCTTTTTTAACTACCTTCACTCTTTAGCAATATTTAAAAAAGACCTTTATATTTACAGTGATTGATTATTTATTTAAAAGCTATTTATCACCATGTCTTTGGTATTTAGTTTTAACCATATGGAAAATAGACAGGACTGATATGGGTAGTCCTTTGGTTCTTATGTGAACTATAATGCAAACTTTAGTATAAAAAAATATCTCCCACAAAAGCTATGGATAAACTGAACTCCAACTCTCTGGGTCCTGTCAGTGGATCTAACCAATGCCTTTATCCAAATGAGGACAATAGCCTGAATAATGTAAATAGTGTACATAATACCTCATCTCAGAAATATATACTGAAGAAATTAACAGTTGTACAAAAGACTCAAAACTTTTGTGTAAAAATCCTGTTATGGGAAAACTATACAAATATTTCTATATTTAGGCAAACATTGATAAAAAAAAGCCTGGAAGAAGACGTAGTGTCAAAATGACAGCTTTTCACATGATATCACTTTTTTAACTACCTTCACTCTTTGGCAATGTTTTGGAAAGACTTCTATATTTAAGGTGATTGATTATTTATTTAAAAGCTATTTGCAACCATGTCTATGGAATTGAGTTTTAACAATATGGCAAATAGACCGGATTGCTATGAGTAGTTGTTTGGGTCTTATGTGAACTATAATGGAAATTTTAGTATAAAAAAAAACATCTCCCACAAAGTTACAGATAAATTAAATTTATTTATTGATTTCTATTATTATCATTTAAAATATATACAGTGTAACCCGGATATAAGAGAGTTGTTGGGACCGGAGAAAAAGACTCTTATATCCGGGTTTATCTTATATCCGGGTTTGGTCTATTATATATACATTAACACAGGCTCTAATTTGGGAC
Organism: Acanthosepion lycidas; assembly: GCA_963932145.1. NCBI lineage: Eukaryota > Metazoa > Mollusca > Cephalopoda > Sepiida > Sepiidae > Acanthosepion > Acanthosepion lycidas. Next base: position 94,147,026 of record OZ010575.1, read on the forward strand.
CAGAGAATATCTCTCTTATATCCAGGTTACACTGTATAATATTTCTTAAAATGATACATTTGATGACTAGGTACACTTTGATGTCTGTTTGAAATATATAGCTGGTGGGCTAAACACACATGAGGGAGTGGTGTTACCATAGCACCATCAGGTGAAAGACTTTCTTGATGCAGGTTACCAGCCAGGGTGGGAGAGTTCCTCAGATGAACTGGCACTTGTTCATGACTAAGGTGAGCTATATAATTGGAGGACATCAGTTCTTCTCTGACCTGGTGGGGAATGGGCTCTGCCAGGTTAAAATGCCCAAGATACACCACTTGATGAGCACAGCAAGAAACCATTTGTGGAGAGCCAAGTCTATTCTGCTGCTGATAGTATCATTTGAAAGAGGTTAACTTATCTTCAGCAGCTTTTCCCAGTATGATATCCGCCAACTTCTACGCAGCTGGTTTTTACGAGTATTTCGACAATGGGTTGTGGTTTTCCCTGCTTTGTGATCAGGTACACAACTTTGTACAATAGTGTCGGGACCGGGCGGTTGATGGGCAAAAAGTGGAGAACGGGCTGAGTAGCCTTTTCATTGAATCTGTCTCTTTTCACCTTGAATTCAGTGAGCACTGTGTTTCCTGTATTTCCCATCTCCGTGCAGCTTTAGGAAATTTTCCATTAGTTTTGCCAGTACTAGACTAGAATTTAGAATTTGCCATTGCAAATCATGCATTGAGGACATTGACACCCATCACATTCTGTTAAACACATGAATCCATATTGTATGTATTCATCCAACCACTTTCTTTTTTGGCTCAGCATAATGTAAAGGGACTGAAAAATTGGGTAGGCAATCACAAATGATGTACAATTATGACAGTTACTGAGTGTACCAAGTTCTCTGAAGCACAAATATCAAGGCCAAGCGGTGTGACATGATCAGCTGCAGCTAATGATGTCTAACCTGGAGAGTGATGGGCTCGACCAAGTTAAAATGACCAGGATGCACCATTTGATGAGCACCGCAAGAAACCATTTGTGGAGAGGCAAATCTATTCACCTGAGGATAGTTCATTTGAAAGAGGAATTTCAGTAAAGTTATCTTCAGCCGCTTTTCCCAGTAGGATATTCACCATCTTTAACATGGCTGGTTTTACGAGTGTTTCACCAATGGTGTGTGGATTGCACTGCTTTGTGATCAGGTATACAACTTTGTACGATGGTATAAGAACTGGGCTGTTGATGGATACTGTAGAATAACAATAGAATAAACAGCACTTACCAGTGTAAGGGTCCCAGCTAGCATCCAGCTGGCAGACAAAAATAAAGCAAGTTGTAACTCAATACAACTGCCTGGAATCAAGCTGGTATTTATACAGAAATACCTCCACTCATGTACCAGCAGCCAACCAGAGCCAAAGCAATGGACTATCCCACTCGAGCACAATGAGATGCTCCATGGCACCATAAATAGCTCTCTTTGTCAAGGTGGAGTTATTATTCATTCAGCTTGCTCCACAACTGAGTGTTTATCTTGACTACGTGATTGTTCTCCAGATACAAAGTGGAGAACTGTCCGAGTAGCTTATTCTTGAATCTTGAATACAGCGAGCATTGTGTTCTTGTATTTCCCATCTCCATGCATCTTTAGGAAATGTTCCCTCAGTTTTGCCACTGCTAGACTAGAAATGCTCAACTTGCCATTGCAAATCATGCATTGACGATGCCGACTCTCATTGCGTTCCATTACGCACGTGAATCCATATTGTATGTATACATCCAAAAACTATCATTTCTTGCTCAATGTAGTATAAAGAGACTGAAAGATTAGGCAGGAAATCAGAAATGACATACGATCACAACAAAGTCGATTATTGAATGCACCAAGTTCTCTGCCAAAGAGATGTGATGTAGGCCAAGTGATGTGGCGTGATTAGCTGCAGCCATCAATGGCCAAGCAAAGTATGATATCACATATCATATAAGTAGGTGCATAGAATTGACATACACAGTCATGACCTCTGCCAAACCCCTGCACCAACATCCACGTGTTTTCCTTGAATATTTCCTAACCCAGGATGAGAGTTGGGCTCATCACTTTGAGCCAGAAACATTCTATGTGGTGGAAAGAAACTGACTCACCTCCTATGAAGAAGTCAATGGTTGTTTCATCTGCAGCGATGGTGATGGACCTCAGTTACTTGGGGGTATGTGTGCAAAAGGCATTGTGCTTATTGACTGTCTTCAAAAGGGTCACACCATCAATGTAGAGTACCATGACAACTTGCTGAGGCAATAACAAAATACTGTGAAAATCAAACGTCCAGGAAAACTGACAAAAGGAGTTTTGTTTCAGAAGGACAATGATGCAGCAAACAAATACTTGGTTTCAATTAATGCATGCAAGATTTCACAATTCTAGCATCACTCCTTCATAGTCAGCCTTTGAACTTTTCATCTGACCTGTTTATTTTTGCAGCCCAAAACTCTGGGGAAACTGCAAATTGCATGTAAAACTAGGTGGCATAGATGTAGGTGCTGCCAAAACAGATATTTATTTTTAAATTTACCAAAAATCCAGGAATTATTCAATTTAAATTAAACTTTCGGTAATTATTCATTAATGAATGGTTCGTATACTGAATACATTGATTAGAAAACTTTATAGAAATATCTTTTATATCTGATTTAATATTATTGCTTTCTGAATTTGTATTACATTGAAAATTCCTTTATTTAAGTTGATTCTCTTGAAAGAGTTTCAGGATCTTCAATAAAAATGGCACAATTCAAATTTTAATTCATGGGAAGTAAATATATGGTATTTTGAGATTGCTTGGTGCAAAAGTATAATAGTGCTGTTTTTTATTTTCTATTATCTGTACACTGATAACTGAAAAAAGAAAAAATATATAAAGCTTTGCTATTGGAAATACGTGCGAGATGCAAATGTATGCATGAGTTAAAAAAGTGTGGCACCACAGTGAAAGAAACTGAAGTCTCTACATTTCAGAGCAAAAGTGGAAGGGATTAAACCATCCTTTTATAGTTTTTAACATTTCATTAATGTTGCTCATTCTAGCATCACTCCTTCATAGTCAGCCCATGAACTTTTCAGTTGACCTGTTTATTTTTTGCAGCCCAAACCTCTGGGGAAACCACAGATTGCATGGAAAGCTATGTGGCATAGATATAGGTGTTGCCAAAACAGATATGTTTTTTTTTTTAAATTTACCAAAATTCCGGGAATTATTCAATTTAAATCAAACCTTCAGCAATTATTCATTAATGAATGAATTAAATACTGAATATGTTGATTAGAAAACTTTATAGAAATATCTTTTATATCCGATTTAATATTATTGGTTTGTGAATTCGTATTACATTGAAAATGCTTTTACTTATGTTGATTTTCTTGACTGAAAGCAAGAGTTTCAGGACCTTCAATAAAAATGGCATGACTCAAATTTTAATGCATGGGAAGTAAATATGATGCTTTGAGGTTGGGTGGTGGAAAAGTATAATAGTGCTTTCTTATTTTTTTTATTATCTGTACACAACTGAAAAAAGAAAAAAAAGAAAACTGGGAAATATGTGTGAGACATGACTTAAAAGAAAATGTATTATGTCTCACATTGGTGAAAGCAGGGTCTCATATTGAAGCGTCTACATTTCAGAGTAAAAGAAGAAGAGGGTTTATATTAGGTTGGTGCAAAAATAATGACGTAATAATGCCGTTTTTTGACGCATTTTAACGTCAAAAAACAACATTATTACGTCATTATTTTTGCACCAACCTAATAAATCCATCCTTTTATAGTCCTTAACAATTGGTTAATTCTGTTCATTCCTGCAAATTCTATAATCAACTTCCATATATATGAATTTAATAGAACAAAGATGGAAATGGAAGCATTTATTCAGGATACAATATTTAAATTTATTTGTCATTTATGTTTAAAGAAGAAAATTAGTTTTGGCATTATTATACTTTTGTACCCAAGTTACGTACTTCCATAATCGCCCTGAGCCACTAGGTGGGCCTGGATCCATGGTGGATATTGATAAATCTTTTTCTTTTGGCATGGAGAAACTATGTGTTATTTTGTGCAACAGACTCTTGAGAGGATGCTTTTCTAATTTCTAAAATCTTAACCTGTCCACGCCTAAGGTTAACTGTTATCTATTCTACATAGCCTCATAATCTGCACTTACTTCCTTCTTTTACAGCCATACAACTTCACTCAGTAAACCTCTACCTTGAGTAGCTCTTGGGCATTGTATTGGGTGAGAATGATAATAATATTAATATGATAGGTGATTACTTTGCAGAGTTTATGCAAAATTAAAGACTCATAGTCAAAATTTGATCATTTTTATTTGTTGGCATCAAATTAAAATAGATTTATATTCTGCTTATATTACTAGTTCTTGAATTTTTATTAAATTGAAAACACCATTATTGACATTATTGGTAACAGATAATATAATAAAACTTATTAATTCATTCAGTTATTAAATTAAAAATTAAATGATCATAATAACATTAATAACATTATTACATCTCAGGTATCAATTTAAAAATTTAATAACTGAGAGTGAGATAATAATTAACAATTTTATTAATTATTATATCTCAGTTATTAAATTAAAAATGTAATAACTGATAATATAATAATTAATAAAATATAGTATTTTATAGTATTTTAAATCATTATAAGAAAGCATCTTCAAAATTACCTAAAAAATATCCAGTAGAATATTAGATAACTGGTTAAAATATTTTATTCATTTTTTAACATTACCTTGTAGTTAAAAAACAAAAACAAAGTGTTCTTAGAATTTGTAAATTTATGTCAATTCTTGTCTGCCATACTTAACCTGTCACATCATTTGGCAGTCAATATATGGATGGATAAATTAGAAAAACAAGATTCTGTCGTCAAGAAATGCTTGTATAGAAAATTCTGTCATAAATAACATTTTTTTGAGAAAAGTTTAATTTACCTTTAAATTTGCTAATTTTAAGAAAATAATGTTTCAGAAATGGATATTTCATTTTTGCAAGATTTTTGAAACCGAGAATTAAATTTTGTTTACATTTATTTAAAAAAATTTAAAAATGGTCATTTTGATTGGTTCTTCTAAAGAATCGACTTAAATTGATAAAGTTTTGTTTTTTCGTCAAGTTTGGCGTTTTTTTTCTTGTCATGCTATACTCTTTTTAGCGATCTCATGAAGGTACCTAAATTTTTTGACGATAAAACTGTTTTCATTACGTTACAAGCATTTTTTTACTCAGGGTATGCTGATTCTTTAGCGTTTTGTAATCATCACCCTAAATAACCCACCATGGGAAATTTTTAATAATTCCATTTAGCTTTTAAAAATAACTAAACATTTTAAAACGTTTTCCACGTTCTCTTAATGTCTTCTTGATGTTATTAGTTATTAAAACTAAAACAGATTTGAATAACTTATTTTTAAATGTTAGCAATTGCACTGTGTACAAAGAAAGAAAAAACGATTAGTGGTACACAAAATGAAAATGAAAATATAAATTCCCCACACCACAAAAAATAGGTGAGCCGGTCAAGAACAAAGCGTAAAAAAATAAAGGTAAATTTTCATTTTAACACCCACGAGCGTCATTTACTGCTGAATTAGTTTCTTTCAGAAATTAATACGCGTTTCCGTAAACCGATTTTTTTTTTTTTTTGGTACTTAATTTAAGAAGAAAGTTAACTTTCAGATATGTAAACATCAACAAATAAAAGAATAACAAAAGAAAAAAAAAAACACCTCCTAAACCCTAATTTGAAAGTTGACTTTCTTCTTTAAAAATAAAAATAATAACAAAAAACCCACCTAACCCTAATTTGAAAGTTAACTTTCTTCTTTCAAAAAAAAAAAAAAATGAATAACCAAAAAAAAAACAAAAACAAAAAAAAAACACCTAACCCTATTTTGAAAGTTAACTACAAGGAATTACTGCGAAGGAAGTAAATAGGCCCAAATTGTATACGTCCACCAACAGATTTCAGCACTGAATTACTTATCAATAAGCCGCTAATGGCCGACGAAAGACCAGGAAAAAGTCCGATATTTTTCGGGTCGTTAAACATCCAAAAAGGTAGGTTTCTTTATCTCTAATTGTTGATTTGAGTTCAGCATATACATTTGTACGGAAATAAGACTATTTGGGAAAAATTTGATGGGATAATAGCGCTCGGGTGTTAAAATGAAAATTTACCAAAATAAAAACAAAAAACTCATTGAAAAAAAAAAAAAAAAAAAAAAAACTTACCGTGGGATCAAACTTTATCTTTTCTTACCGTATGCCATTTTTGAACTTGAGAGAATTGCGCTTAGCCGGTGTTAACTAAAATCAGTCCCCTCTAATCTAACAGACGGTGAAAAACAGTAACATTCAATATTTATTGCACATAAGTACACATAGGGCACAAGGACAGTAATGGGGGAACGCTGGTCTTCAACTGTCTTAAAACTTAACCAGCCTCAATCACTGACCAGACATACTACACAATAACCCTTGCACCAAAACACCATTCTTACTAACGCTATACCTCAGAGACTTTGTCGTGTGCTGCTCAGATTTGTTTTAAAATTGTTAATGAGGTTGTTAGTGAGGCTGCGTTTTTAGTGAGAGCACATACATTTAAATTTGCAAAGAACACAAGTAAAGAAGAACAAGAGATCAAATTGCATTCAACAATAAATATTGAATTGTGCTGATGTATTAATATTTAGGGAGAGAAAAGTAGCTTCCCTTGTACTGATATCTGATGCAAGATAGGATACTTTAAGAGCTTTCTTGTTGAAATATTCTCAGTTCAGTGAATAAGATTTGAATTCAAGAATGAAAAGTTTGTACAAAAAGGATAATAGAATTTGGTCTGTGACTTGGCTTGTGACAGACAAGTTAACAGTGTAGTGTAATGGTAGTTCTGTGTCTGTGTGTGCGTGAGTAGAAGAATGTAGATACGCGTGCGTTGCTGAGTTTTGCTGATTTATTGTTCTAACTTATTTCTGGAGTACGAATTGTTTAAATACTTTTGGGGTAGGCTCCAGAAAAAAGCGGGAAAAATATCGAAAGGAATATCTAAAATACGCGATTGGATAAAAATTGACCAATCACTGATTTTTTACAAAACCAAGTTAGGCAAAGTCATGGCTGAAAATGTTGTGTGGTTACTGCGATAGGTAAATTGTCCTGTAGTAAACAGTACTTATTTTCTATCCAATTATAACTGAGTATTTTGTGGGCATGGTAAATCGGAGTAGTCACTACAACTTTATGAAGTCCTCTAACTAGTCCCCATATGTACAATTTTGTTTGTCGGGGTGGGGAATATAAAAGCAACTTTTAAAAATTTATAAACCCCACTGAATATTTACAATGGTAAATAAAATTTATTTACAAGAAACAAACAAAAACAGTATTAGCAATAACAATAATCCCTAAATGTGGCAGAGACATTAACCGGACGAAAATAATGCAGAACTTAAAAAATTTAAAAAAAAAAAATCACTCAGACGCCCAAACGCTCACAGAAACACACCCTCACCCAAGCACAACAACAAATACGAAAAACCATACCCCCAAAGCGAAAGGCATCCCGCATCTACCAGATAACTGACATCTCTGGTCACCTAATGGTGTAGAGGAGCGGGAGTTAAACAAAGAAAGTGGAGGCAAAAAAATAAAAGGGGCCAAAGAGCATACATACCCTAGCTAAGTTAACTTGGATGAAGAAAAAAACCCCAAAGAAAACCTAAAGTAAACTATTTCAGGCGGAGTTGCCAATGTTCAATCCAGCAATCCCGAGATCCTTAATGGCTAACCGGCATCAAAATGCCACTCCAAGTCAGTACCTTTCACTTGGCACAAATACGTAAGACTCGCCCACCTTTTGCCAAATTCTGATGGATGGAATCGCTTCCTCTCCGTCCTGATCTTGATTTTAAGCTGGTGCTTAAAGAACAGGATCAGTTGAGAAGAGGTAAACTTCTTATCCCCATGGAATTCCTTCTGTCGCGTCGTCCATATGACAACTCGCATAACACCCAGTAAGCAAAAGAACACATAGTCAACGGTGGTACGATATCGCTACAAACGGAACAGGCCTAGAGAACAAAGAACTTTCCACGCAGCATACGAACCATAATGTTTTCAACAAACTTGCACAACGGACCTACGACCCTGCAATGAAAGAAGGCGTGACCTAGAGTTTCTACTGCAGCGAACGCAGTTTGGAGACTTTACCAAACACACCGAACAAAGTTTTTTGCCGACCCTCGAATCACCAGCCAGATAAGTGAGGCCTCAGTATTAGTGAGACATTTCAACCCGGGCACCCAAGTCCATATGGAGCGAGTCTCCTGCTTCGTCAGACCGACATCGCCTATCAAATCATCATGGACGCCCCCACGCCTAACAGCTGATATAATGCCTTACGGGACAACAGCTGGACGTCGGAGAGACCACCCGTCGCCTGCAAGAGGTACTTGAGAGCAAGTCGATATTCGCGGTAGAAGGAGCCCTCGCCTCGGGGTAAACGGCTGGCCTCCTCCTTGCACGAGCGCACACTTCTCAAGGATGGAAAGCTCTTACGAGCGTCTTCTTTCCAGAATTCGCCGTTATTCTCCACTTGCATTTACATCTAATTTACATGATGCAAAGCGTATGTCGACGAATCTCAATGCAAGGCATACCCAGACCGCCCTCAGAAGGTGGAGGTAACAGATCTCGCAACATACCTTGGGAGCCTTGACAAGAAGAAGAACGAAGAGCCTTACAAACCCCAATAGTATGGCAGACGGGAGTGGAAGTATGGAGAGTCGGTAAAGGAGATTTGGGTAGATGCGCGAGCTGCATACTTCCTCACTCTCCTTTAAAGAAAGATTCCTACGGGACCACAGACGAACTGCGACCTCGGCCTTCTCCCTCATCCCCGACTAATTCATTACCAAAAGGAGATCGGGACTGAACCAGACGCTGAGTATCTTGACCGGTTCGTCCGTCCAGAGGAAAGATCCGGGAAGAGAAACTCCCTTCCACAAACCTCACCGCAAGGGCCCTGCCACCGTCACATACCCTCTGATTTCCTTGTTGACTTCATCACTTTCGGATTCGTCTTCAACTTGCGAAGGAAGGGCTCCAACGCAAGAACGTACAGCAAAGGCGAAAGCGGACAACCTTGACAAATGGAGCAAGACAATACGAATGGTTTCGATCTTACTTCATTCACTTTTACCAGCGCACAGGGGGTCGCATACAGAAGTCGGATCCAGGTGCGAAAGTACAGCCCAAAACCAGCAGCCGAATGGACAGCCTCCAGAAACCGATGGTCAACCCTATCGAAAGCCTTGATCTAAATTGATCAGCGCGGCCTCACTGTCGACTTGCTCGATGATCAAGCACACCAAATGAAGGTTGTTCTGAATAGTCCTGTCCTTCACAGCACAAGTCTGCTTGGGACCAATCAGACTAAGGAGGGAAGCCTGCAAATGGCCGGCTAAAATCTTGGCTAAAATCTTCAACTCTGTGTTTAACATCGTCAAAAGTTAATTATCTATCCCATCCCCACCGTTTTTTGTTCTTGCGAAGCAACTTAATCACATCCCTGGTGGCGCGTTGAGTTATAGACTCTTGCTTCATCCAGTTGTTGTAAATCAGTGCCAGCAAGGGGACAAAAACGCCTCAAGTACATTTCGTAAGGAAGAACATCTAATTCTGGAGTTTTGTTCAGGCCAACCTGCTTCAGTGCATCCCAAATCTCAGACTCTATAACGGGACCTTCGCACCAAGCCGCTTCAGCCACCCCGAAGCAGAGAAAGTTGGCTAAATAGGCGTCGAACTGAGCAAGGCTCAGTCAGGGCTCTCTGGTAAACAGCTCCTGAAAGTAGTCACGGAAAGCCTCACATATGGCCGCGTCTGTAGTCACAGTCCGCTTTGTCTGGCAATGGGATGCTTGCGATGTGTCGACAGGATGCCTTTCATCTGTAAGCAATTCAGCGATCATATTCGTTGCCTCAGAAGGCATTCTTTTTAACCTAGCCCCAAATACTAGAGCTTGAACTTTTTTGATAAGCAAGGAGGTCAGCTCCGCCTTAGCTAAGGCTACGTCCCCACTATCACGGGATTTGATCGCCCGATCTACTTTCTCTACACATGCTCTTTGCGCCGCTAATCCTGCTAGATTGAGTTGGCGACTAAAATCAGCAGCAAAAGACCTAAGTTTAGATTTTAACTGATACCACCACTTATTCCCAACTGCAGCTCCCGTCAATTCCCGCTGTAACATTAGTAGTAGCTGGTCCCGGAACTGTTGCTCACCAAATAATGATGCTTTCAGCTTCCAGAAACCAACCATCTTAACCTTAGGCTTCTCTAAGTTTATACGAATCTAGACAAGCCTATGACCCGAGTAAACTATATCATGGAAACTTGGACATCCGAAAAGCCCTACGCCAACTCTCTTAATTAGGACTCGGTCGATGTAGCTACGACGCACCACCGAATTCGAGCTGCTGCTCTTAATCCAAGTCCATACTACTTACCGTGGGTGCCTATTTCGATACTTATCGACAAGATAAAGTCTCGAATCGACTTAACATCCGGGTTGTTAGTATCCTATCTTTCCCCTATGTGATCTATATCAGGATCAAGGACGTTATTCCAGTCCCCCGCTAGAACTACCGAACGTGATGTCATCAAAAACGGCTCGATCCGCCGAAACAAATCACGCCGCTGCGAATGGTCATTGGGTGCATAAACCCCAATGAGACGAAGAGCCTTATCCTTTATGGTAATATCCAGCACGCAAAGCCTGCCCGCCAGATTCGCGAAGACAAGAGCACACACCGCATCCACAGACTTGCTCACCAGCCAGAAAACACCTCCCGAGCGTCTATCAAAACATGCTGGATTGAGGATAAACCGCCTAGACAGAATGTTCTCATGATCGCGAGTTGAAAACCGGGTCTCCTTGTAAACAGCATACATCCACCCCGAGACGCTGAAGATAGCGAGCGAGCGAGCTACGCTCTACGAGGCTCCGGCCTCAGGTCCCAGGCCCCAGGCATTCAGACTTGCTAAGGAGAGAGCCATTATCAGTCTGATTAGAGTTGGAAAAATGGATTGAACATGGTCGGAGAAAGGATACCAACAGCCTCACCCATTGGCACCTGGCCCATCTCATTCTTGATAGTGCCATCCCGGGAGAGACTGCCGATATCCCAAGGAAAAGTTAGTTTTAGTGCCCTATAGAGGGAGGGGTGAACAAAAATTAGGACCTTCCCTGAACAGAACTGTTTTAACTCCCTTGTGTCTTCGTTGTCAAAAGTGACGTGGGTGTCAGGTGGAGGGACATATTAAATGATTTTATGCCATCCTCGATCATACCTCACGACTGCCGCGTCCTCGACCCTGTTCAAATGGCGGTCAGAACACGCTGCGCCCCAGGAAAGTTTAATGGAACCTCGACATCTTTGTCGGCATATTGCTTTATGGACAATATGTATTTGAGTTCTTTTATTCTGTTGCCATAACTTTTGGCTCTCTCAGCCTGTACCGGGGACATCCTCCCCTATGTTGTATGGCAGTTTGTTTTGCCTTCTCCTTTTCATCGCCTTTGCTGATGGATATCTCTGGCGTTTTGAAGGTGGAGGCATTTCAGAGTGTTTTTTTTTTTACGGGGAGGATTGTGAGTATTACATGGGCTGTATAATGTACTTTTCTTTTTCTCCCCGCTCCACAGACGCTCGATAGATCAAATCCAAGTCTGGGTGGTCACTGCCCAAATGCCTCAGATATACTGATAGCTTGTGGTAATTTTTCAGTTCTCAGCTCAGTGGACACAGTCTGAGATTTATTTCTTCATCCCTTCCCGATAGGTAATATAGCATCTCTTCATGTAATACATTGTCGGAGTTATCTCCTCCTCAGATCCTTAACCCTTCACTAGGGGTCTCTCTCTCCCCTGGCTATATATACTGGCTGACCCTTCGCCTCGATCTCTTTTTTCCTCAGGCTTTTGGGCCTAATACCACCTCGCAGATGTGAACGCTCACCAATACAGCGTTTCCCAAATTCTGGGAACACGCTAAGAACAATACACGTACGTACGAACACTCACCACAACAAGACACACATAATATTCACCACACGCACTCAATGTAACTGTCCATGTGCCTGTAACTTGTTGTTAATACATATATTTGTATATAATTTTCGGTCTTGTTTGTTTTCTTTGGACTTAAGTAAAGTCCAGCTTTCTCGTGTAGCTGGACTGGCTAGCAGGAAATTTTAACTCACGTGTATTCTTCTACATACTCATCAGCGCCACAGTCTACTACATAATGGTGACCCCGACGTGATATGAACACGCAAAGAGGTGTCGCCTGCCTCTGCTTTCGCTCCGAGGGCGGTTATCTCGTTTTCCTCCCGACTTCCTCGTATTGTATCTCTCCAGAGAGGATCAGTCACAACGTGTGAGGTCCCTTCCGTCTCAGATTTAAAAAAAAAAAATATAGGACAGTCTTTTAATCTATGTGCATTGATCCCATGGATCTGCTAATCTCTGTCATCCATCCCCAGCTCTAATCTCAGGGATTTTGCTTCCAACTAATTTGGAATTCTTAACAGTAAATCCGCTCATGTATTGTCCTTTCCTGCCAAATATTTAATCTTACAAGTGCAAACGCTTAATTTCAGTGAATCTTTTTGGTAGTCCACTCAGCTTCTTGGGGTAAGTTTTTCCTCTTCGGTCTGATAATATGGAGGAAGGGAGACAGATACCACTAATACCGAACATCCCAGGGGTAACTCTATTATTATCAATCTTTATTGCTTTCGTGGATCTCCCCCACACCCACCATACACTCGACAGATCAATCTGAATCTGGTGGTGGTGGAGCGGGGCGGGATTTTGGCTACTGCCCAAAAGCCTCAGATATCCTGATAGCTTGTGGTTATACAGTATTTGTCAATAGCCCCATTTGACAATTTTTCTAAATTCCTTTTTATCTCAATTAAACTGTTCAAATTACCTGTGATTCCCCGTCACGTAAATGGGACTTAATGAAGTTCACGTCCCTAAAACATTTCCGCGCTTTTCCTGTCGTCATCCGTCCTGGGTGAGACGATAAACTACATCCAACAGCAAGGCCTCTGGTCAGGAGGTTTTGAGGAAGCGTGGAACCACCTTTTAATTGCTGGTGTTCCCAGGTCCACCCTGACCCGGGGTGGTAGCACCTGTTAGGGTCCCAGCTATGGGCAAAAAGTGGACACCCAGTTTTTCCCAGCATATATCCACGTCCTGGGTATAGTGATAAACTACATCCGCATCCTGGGTATGGCGATGAACTACGTCCAAAAATAATGTTGCCAGCTATACGTTTTTGAAAAAAATAATGTTGCCAGCTATACCTTTACTACTACTACAACTATATATATATATAAATATATATATATATATATGTCTTTAATAAATAAATTGTCGGACTTTGTCCATTTCGTAATATATGACGTCATATATATATATATATATATATATATATATATATATATATAACTAAATTTGGCATTAAAAGACCTACAGTGGTTGATATGCCATAAAACCCAACCAACCAACCTGTCGTCATCATCATAAATCTTGTTCCCACTAAAGTTAAGGCTATATATATTCTATCACAATTTGATATTTTGTAACTGATCCTGGTTCCTGTTCTACCCGAGGGAAGCTGATGGGTAAGTTTATCACATGATATATCTCAAAATTCTTTCCCTGTCTAACAACAAAAGCGACATTAAAATCAAGTTTATTATCCAATAGCAAAGTGACACGACCAAATTCATTGTAATATTTCCATTACACATGGATGGGGTCTACCGGCAACCTCAAATGGTGAGAATTATATTTTTAATAGCAATTCCTTCAAGTGACCAGGAGTCACTATACTCGGAGGCAAGTGTCCCAATGATAACATGTCTAGCTGAGCTCACACATGCTCTAACACAATCAACAGTGACTGGCTGGACTGTCGTATCTTCTTAATATAATAATTGTTATTAATTGAAAGTACTGCTGGGCAATTCACTCACGCAATTCACTTGCTTTGGTTTCGGAAATATTGGCCCCTTTTTGTCTTAATTCGTGCATCTTACTTATTAATCAACTTATACTTGATATGCTTTTCGCCAATTCTAATCTTGTCACATTCAGTATCGATACACTCTCCTGTGACCTGTTTGAGAAATTTTCTGAGCCTTCTCCACTGCTTTCAGCCTCCTCCTCATGATCTTAACATCTACTTTGGACACTGTTCCAAACAGAATGCTTAAAGCCTTCTCGAGAATAGTGACTATTGCTCTTTCCAACTCTTATCTGTAATAGTTAAATTCCCTTCTAATAATTTTTATATCTTTCCATGGAGATTTCATTATGGAGGTTTCTAGTCCCAGCGAGTACAGTAATCTGAGGTACTGTCCTTTCTGGTATACATCTATGCTATCTTCACTCTGGCTGCATTCAGCTTAAATAGTCCACCTCCCAATTTATGGAACAGTAATTTGTATGGGCTCAAATCTATCACGAGAGTGACCATTTTGATCTCATTATTATCACTTCACTCGTTTTCTTGGAGATCGTATTTTGGCTGTGCTTCTAGGCTCCTGTCGCTATCACCATTACCTGTAGTATCAGCCTCATTGTGTTAGCCATTCCTGCAAGTGTGATAAGATTTTCTTGCTTTATTCTACCGACAATTCACTGCATGTCCACATATTTATTTAGTATTATTCCCATTATTTTTTAGCCTGTAATTTGTTTTTAGATTTAAACTTCTTGTCGCAAATCAACTTCTAACAACTTCCTGTGACCCTTTTTCTAAAATTTTCAGATTTTTCTCCATTCCTTTCAGCCTCCCCCATATGATTTGTAAACCTGCCTTGGACACTGTTCCAAACAGAACACTTAACGCTTTCCCAACAATAGAGACTACTGCTCTTTTATCTTTTATTCGTAATCGTTCAATTCCCTTCAAATAATTTTTCATATCCTTCCGCTGGGACTCCATTGTGGAGCATTTTATTTTCAGGGAGTACAGTAAACTGCAGTACTGTCCTTTTCTGGTATACATTTGTGCCACCTTTACTGTAGCTGCATTCAGCTTAATCAGTTCATCTCTCAGTTTATCGAACAGTAATTTGTATGGGTTCAAATCTATCACGAGAGTGACCATTTTGATCTCATTGTATCAGCCTCATTGTGTTAGCCATTCCTGCAAGTATGATAAGATTTCCTTCATTTACTCTACTGACAATTCTCGTCCTGGGTATGACGATAAACTACATCCACGTCCTGGGTAAGACAATAAACTATGTCCAACAGCGGGACATCTGGTCGGGAGGTTTTGAGGAGCGTGGAGTCACCTCTTAGTTGGTGGCGTACCCAGATCCGCCCTGGCCTGGGGTGGTAGCACCTGTTACGGTCCCAGTTACGGACAAACTGGGGTCAAAACACTATGAAGGTGTAAAGATGGGTTTTGATACCAGAAATACTTTGTAATAATAAAAAAAAATTGCCAGCAATGGTTTTTGAAGGAAAGGTTATCAACAATACTTTAAAAAAAAAAAAAAGGTACCAGCAATAAAAACAGCTATACATTCTTTGAAAAAAATATTTCCAGGTATATATTTCTTCAAGGAAAAATATTCCCAGAAATAGATTTCTGAAGAAAAACATGTTGCAAGCAATGGGGGTTTTGTCGGCATTAAATGACCCATTGAGGTTGATATGCCGGAAAACAAAGCAAACCAAACCAAATCTACTGACAATTCACTGCATGTCTACATATTTACTTTGTATATTCCCATTCTTTCCTATCTTGTAATTTGTTTTTGGATTTCAACTTATTCTTGTCGCTAATCGACTTCCAGCACGCTGATTGGTTTCAGACAGGTGTGCGGTGCTTTCGCCCAAAGGTCAGGTCTCACCGATACCACAACCGGACTTACACGGGCCCTTGTGCAAGCAAACGGCAGCACCAATAACTAAGTTTGTCCGTTCTTAGTGACTTGCTGTCCATACCAACCAAACTTCTACTGTCATCTTTCTGGATAAGTTATTTTTAATGACCCGATGCCGCCACACACCCAGGTGTGCACTTCCCCGTAATGACATCGTGATACCGAATCCACCCATCACATTTATATTTACCCTTATTAGTATTTAGGGTGTTTCGCCCCACCCTCACAATCTTACTTATTATAAAACGCAGATTGTGTGTGTGTCTGTACGTTTATATATTGGATCGGATTTCCTACATTTTTCAACCGATTTCAACAAAACTTCACAGGACTATATAAAATTACCTTGCGGTGGTTCTGACAGCGCCAAAAATTTGGAAAAACACAATTGTTTTTGCACGAAATCAATTTGAAAACACTTAAAACACGATTCTGTCGCCAGAATGAAAGGGGGACAACTCATATCGAGTTATACTTATTATAAAACCCAGGTTGTTTGTGTGTGTGTGTTCGTTTATATATGGGATCGGATTTCCTACATTTTTCAACCGATTTCAACAAAACTTCACTTTTTTTTGGCAGGTAGTGTTTCTTATTGTTTCGCACACTTTTTTCTTTATTTTTACATTCAGAATGCTTTAAAAATTCCATTTACAAGACAATTGTTTATAATAAAATTCTATTCAATCAGTAGACTCATAACGATTGAAAACAATGTTTTTGTTTGAGTTTGACCAATTCGTAAAAAAAAAAAAAAACTATTTAAGACATGCGTGTCCGTCAACCTTAAACAATAATCTTTGTAAATTTTATTTTTCAGTCTTTATGATGGTCGATACTTGATCTATCTCTTACTGTTATATCCCCGGGCAACGCCGGGCTCTACTGCTAGTAATCTTATAATTGTAACCGCTTAATTTCAGTGTCCCCTGCTGAAACTTTTTGCTAGTCCACGCAGCTTCAAGCACCTGTTGGAGTGGCTTGTGATTAGTCTTAATGGGAAACAATCCAATTCAGGTAATAATCTAATTTCTGCAGAGCATACACGATAGCGTATCCTTGCTTCTCAATTACTAGCCATCTCTGTTGCATCCCAGAGAGCCTA
Source organism: Acanthosepion lycidas (assembly GCA_963932145.1). NCBI lineage: Eukaryota > Metazoa > Mollusca > Cephalopoda > Sepiida > Sepiidae > Acanthosepion > Acanthosepion lycidas. The sequence continues at coordinate 94,164,173 of OZ010575.1, forward strand.
TGAGACAAGAAGTATATTGATCCTACCTCTGGCATACCAGACATCAGCCGTTCTCTGTCCTGCCATGTTTGAGTAAGGAATGCACTGATACATTGAACACTAACATCCGTATATAGGATCATCGGCCATAAAAAAAAAATATTATTTCCCAAATGTGTTTTTAATTCTCATGGTTAGTGATATATATATATATATATATATATATATATATATATATATATATATATATATATTATGGTATAGCATAGAAATTTCAGCTCACATTTTTGCATTAACCCTTTTAATACCACCAGTGTCGCATTATGTATTCATTGGATTGTTTATTTACAAGAAAATTTTATTTAAATTTTTTTAAAAACTAATAGAAATGTATTTGATATAATGGAATATGCGTACATCTGTGTTCCCTCTCACTGGAATATGATTGGCTGGTGTCCGTCATAAATACCGATGGACGTATAGGAGAGTCAAGAGAGCCTTAGTTTGTGTTATGGTCCAAGTTCCTTGTACGACGGTGATGATCCAAGGTTCGAACCAATGAAAGAATAACACGAACACAGGTATGGAATACAAAGATATATTACCACAGAAATATAATACAAAGAAGTAGAAGTATTAGTAATGACTATCAGATTTGGTTAGAGTGAACTATGTTGTCTCGACAAGTATCACTATTCCAATGTCCTTACAATATGCTCTCAATTATCTCTCCTCGTCTTACAATCTCCCCATACCTCTTGAGAGGCACAGTGTTTATAATGTCAGGAGTAGTATTATCATGGGTAAGTTCCCATAACAGTTTGAAAGCTAAGTCTATAACGATGCCCATTGGACTACGCCATTGATCTACACTTCAAGCTGATGTTGGCACTAACTCACCAGGTTTTTATTGATTCATTTTTTATGGCTTGTCGACCCTTTGCAGATTATTTAAAGCCAGAAAATATTTTGAGACTGTAAGAATTTTATTGAAGATAATGTTTTAATGATACAAGTCTTACTAATTAACCCATAGCTGGAGAGAGAAAAGGTGGGTTCATAATTTTCCTGAGGGTATTTGCTTGTAAGTGAATATAACAAATCCAATGGAAATTATAACTTGGCTCTCCAATTAAAAAATTCCGAGCGATTATCCATTACACCACCGATATATCCAAGCTTACAGAACCTGATATTACCAAGTGGTCACCCATCTAGGTAGTGACTGACTTCGATGTTGCTTAACTTTGGTGATCATATAGGAGGTAGTTTTCTATGTAATTGACGACTGCTTGTATTATTTGGAATTTGTAGATGAAGTGATGTGGCTGTAAGCCTTTAACTCACCATTTGTCAGAAGACAACGGATACAGGTCCAGGCATTTCCATAATATAAGCATCACCTACCATTATGGTATGGCACTATTTAAATAGAGTGGTCCATGATAAAAAAATAGGGAAATTGTTTTTGAAAGAATATTTGTATACTATCTTAGTTTAGTCTTTCCTTAGGCTGCAACACTTACCAGAATTGAAAAATATACTGAATTTTTTATCATTACAGAAGGAATTTCCTATTGATAATGTTGATCGAGTACAAAAATTGATTTTACAGAATCATCTGGATTTAGCCGTTCTGTGTATGAAACCAGAATTTCTCTTATGCATAAAGATTTCTTTTAAATAAAGAACAAAATGAATATATACATTTTTAATTAAAGAATTAAAATTTGCATAAATTAACAAAAGTATGTCTCTGTTTATTATTTTAAGATAAAAAATTATTATCCCCTAATGTAGTTCATCCTCTCCCCCAAAATGTTCAGAAATGAACAATCCTGAGTTGTTATCCATTACACCACCCACACATCCAATTGGTCACCCATCTTGGTACTGACCAGGCTCAATGTTGCTTAACTTTGGTGATCATATATGAGGTGGTGTTTCAATGTGATATCCTTGAGGACTGCTTGTATTGTTTGAAATAACTCACCATTTGTCAGAAGACAACGGATATAGGTTCAGGCATTTCCATAATATAAGCATCACCTACCATTATGGTATGGCACTATTTAAATAGAGTGGTCCATGAGTAAAAAAAATAGGGAAATTGTTTTTGAAAGAATATTTGTAGACTATTTAGTTTAGTCTTTCCTTAGGCTGCAACACTTAGCAGAATTGAAAAATATACTGAATTTTTTAATTCATTTAGAAGGAATTTCCTGTTCATAATGTTGATCGAGTACAAAAATTGATTTTACAGAATTATCTGGATTTAGCCGTTCTGTGTATGAAACCAGAATTTCTCTTATGCATAAAAGTTTCTTTTAAATAAAGAACAAAATGAATATTTACATTTTTAATTAAAGAATAAAAATTTGCATAAATTAACAAAAGTATGTCTTAGCTTATTATTTTAAGATAAAAAATTATTATCACCGAATGTAAATAACAAAGTTCATCCTCCCCCCAAAAATGTTCAGAAATTCAGACAAATAAACAAAAATTGCAGATATCACTGATGTAAGGACAGTTTCAGATTTGGGATTTGTAACTAATGACTATGTAAAACACCTGCATTGACTTTTAATTGTAGCCCATCAACTCAATGAATAAAAAAATCAATATTTTTTTGATTTATACAAATGTCATAACATGAGAAAGTTATAATGAATGCTAATCAACAAAAATTATTCTCTTGAAAATTCTCTTTATAATTTTTATGACTGGACCAGTCTATTCAATATTTATTTAATTTTTCCTGTTTTCTATTTTTTATAAAGAGTGGAACAGTCTATTCTGTGTAAAATGGTAAAAAAAAAAAAGGTCAATATATATTAAATTTCTGACAAAACTTATGGCCTGAGGAATGTACATTAATCTATAAAAAAAGAATTCTTCCCTGGAATACATTTGCAAAATTGACTGTTCCACTCATAGAAATAAAATAAAATTTTTTTCAGGGAATAATTTTTGTACATTAGGTCTTCTACATGTCATAACATTTGTCAGGATCAAAAAATTGATTCAGATGGTGGGAGTCGTGTTCATAATATATAGTCAAAAATCAAAACCTGAGTTTACAGAGTTATTGAACTTAGATATGATTTACAAATGTCATATTTGAAACTGTGTTAACGTAATTGATATCTGCATTTTTTTAATTTACTGAGTTTCTGAAAGTTTTAAAAACTTTTTATATTGGTTATTTTTTTCAGAAACACATGCATATACACTGGGGGGATAATAATCATTTCTCTTAAAGGAATAATAAATGAATATATACATTTATTAGTTTATATAAATTATTGTCCTTTATTTAAAATGTATATATTCATTCATTCTTTGATTTAAAAAAAATCTTGTACCCCACAAATCAATCTGTCTTCATATGCAGAACAGCTAAATTCAGATAACTCTGCAAAAAGTCAGGGATTGATTTTGCACAGTATTGTTATTATGAACAGGAAACCCCTTCTAAAATCTTCAAAAAAAAAAAAAAAAAAAAAAAAAAATCAATATTTTATTACTGCGACAAGTTCTAATGACGTAATAATGTCGTTTTTTGACGTTAAAAAATACGTCAAAAAACAACATTATTACGTCATTATTTTTGCACCAACCTAATACAAAACAGGTTTCCTTTCTGTGAGAAGCCCTTACTGCATAACATTGCAATGGAATGGTTGCTCTGCTGTGTGTGTACAACAGTGGTTAAGCAGGTTGCACTGGCAAAAGTTCTTTTCACAGCAGTAGGGTTTCAGTGTTTCCGCAGGTGGTACAACAGTGATGACATATTGGAAAAGGACTTCCAGGCATGAATCACAGTGGAAAGGTTTCTCACCTGTATGAATGCGTTTTTGAGTCAACAGGCTTCCTCTCTGTGAGAAACCCTTGCCGCAGTCACCACAATGGAAAGGTTTTTCACTTGTGTGAGTGTGACTATGAATCAACATGCTTCCTTTCTCTGAGAAAACCTTGCCACATGTATCTCAATGGAATGGTTTCTCACCTGTGTGTGTAAGTAAGTGTCTTAGCAGCTTTCTTCTGTAGTGAAAGTTCTTTTCACCGATTTCAGAGTGGTAGGGTTACATTGTTTTTTGTCTTGTATGTTTCTGTATGTGGTACATCAATGATGTCCTTTGGGAAAAAGCCTTCTCACATGAATCACAGTGGTAAGGTTTCTCACCTGTGTGAGTGCGACTATGATACAACAGGGTTCCTTTCTGTGAGAAAACCTTGCTGCAGACATCACAGCGGAATGGTTTCTCACCTGTGTGAGTGCGGCTATGATTCAACAGGCTTTCTTTCTGTGAGAAAAACTTGCCGCAGACATCACAGCGGAATGGTTTCTCACCTGTGTGAGTGCGGCTATGATTCAACAGGCTTCCTTTCTGCGAGAAAACCTTGCCGCAGACATCACAGCAGAACGGTTTCTCACCTGTGTGAGTGCGTTTATGTTTCAACAGGTTTCCTTTGAAGGAAAAATCCATGCCACAAGTTTCACAATAAAATGGCTTTACTCCAGTGTGAATACGAATATGAGTCAACAGGTTTCCTTTCCTCAAGAAACCCTTACTGCAGACTTCACAACAGAATGGTTTCTGTCCTGTGTGTGTATGCAAATGTGCTAGCAGGTTACCTCTTTCATTAAATTTCTTTTCACAAATTTCACAGTGGTAGCATTTCAGTGCTTTTTTTCTTGTATGTGTCTGCATATGGTTTGTCAATGTAGACTTTTGGGAAAAGGCTTTCCCACATGAATCACAGCGGAAAGGTTTTTCACCTGTGTGAATGCGGCTATGAGACAACAGACTTCCTTTCTGTGAGAAAAACTTGCCGCAGGCATCACAGTGGAAAGGTTTCTCACCCGTGTGAGTGCGGTTATGAATCAACAGGTTTCCCTTCTGAGAGAAACATTTGCCACAGACACAGCAACAGAATGTTTCCTTTCTTGTGTGTGTACGCAAATGGCTTAACATGTTCCTTCTGAGCTGAAAGTTTTTTCCACAGATTTCACAGTGGTAGGGTTTTAGCGTTTTCTCTCTTGGATGTGTCAACATGTGGTTCATCAACAATGCCCTTTGGGAAAAGGTCTTTCCACATGAATTACAGTGGAAAGGTTTCTCACCTGTGTGAGTACGCACATGTGTAGCCAGGGATGAATAGCAGGTAAATTGTTTGTTGCAGATCTGACATATGCCTGCACAGTTTACTGTGCGTGTTTGCGTACATGCATCTTGGGCATCCATTTTATAGTGAATACCTGCCTACACGTCTTGCAAAGGTCAGGATTTGTCTTCTAGGAAAAGTACTTTCTGGTTACTTTTTGTTAAAACTGAAAATTAAAAAGAAAAGTTTATTTTCATGTTTCATTCAAAGAAATTAACACTATTTACATTATTTGGACTATTGCCCCCATCTTTGTTGATATATTTATCACTACGTTTCGGCCATTGTACACTCCGGCCTTCTTCAGGTGGTTGGAACATTGAACTGAACCCTTTATTTTGCTCACTGGGGTAGACTGTTCTAGTTCCACGTGCCATGTCTAATGGGTGTCAGTTATCAGGGAATCCTGTTAATTCTCCTCTCCAAGTACTCCACTGCCATAACTAGGTATTGAACTCCCACTCTTTGGGTCCTGTCAGTGGATCTAACTAATGCCTTTATCCAGATGAGGACAATTGTCCGAATAATGTATACAGTGTACATAATACCTCATCTCAGAAATATAGACAGATACTGAAGAAATTAACAGTTGTACAAAAGACTCAAAAGGTTTGTGGAAAAATCCTGTTATAGGAAAGCTATACAAATATTTCAATATTTGGGCAATCATGGATAAAAATGCCGGCAATAAGACGTTGTGGCAAACGGATGGCTTTTCCCATGAAATCACTTTTTTAACTACCTTCACTCTTTAGCAATGCTTTAGAAAGACCTCTATATTTAGAGTGATTCATCATTTAAAAGCTATTTATCACCATGTCTGTGGAATTTAGTTTTAACAATATAAGAAATAGACAGAATCGCTATGGGTAAGCCTTTGGTTCTTATGTGAAATGGAAAGTTTAGTATAATAGTAAAAAAAAATCTCCCACAAAGCTATAAATTCTCATTAATTTATATATATATATATATATATATAGGTTGGGCGTACAACCTTACATTTGGAACTAGAATCAACTAGCAAGTACCTTCCAAAATACGACTTGGTAAGATAGATAAAATATGCTATCTTCCCCCCATGAATATGGAATCGGCTATCGCTCAACACTTAGTTGAGAATATAGCCTGCGCCAAGTCGTATAAAAAAGAGTGGTTTAAAATCATTCATACAGCCGATTCCAACAATCATTTGAAGATTTTGGATGGAATTGGTCTGTATAGGATTAAGGAAACCTTCTCTCTGCCAGCAGAAAGAATTTGTAAAGTCCCTTAATCTGTTGGGGGATATTTTATTTTAACTGTCCCTCGCTTATTTATTTACACGTTATTTCCCCTCCCCTTGTTACAAGTATATACACTTGTTTGTTATTTTAGCGTGTTCCCCCTGCTTTTTTTTTTGCTCTTTATTTTCATTACTGTTCTTTTCATTAATTAATGATCCAACGATTGTCTCCTGATGAGATGTTGGTTGAAAGGGCCTTAGAGACTAATAAAATTGAAATCAATAAATTCCTTGTTTTCAAAACTAATATATATATATATTTATATATACACACACACAGTAGCAGCATGGCCTCTGTGTTGCCTGTGCTTGATTCAAAAATCGTACGACTCATACAGCAATTACTATCACTTGACTTAAAATATTTTTTCCCTTCCTTGCCTTTAAAGGAGTGCCCTTTGCCGTGCTAATGTTGCTACATGCCTTACTTCTTGCCTATCTCACACTGCAAATTTTTTCTAAGCTCTATACTAAACATTAAATCTGTTACGAAAAAAGAAGTAAACAAAATGAACACAAAACGATCAGCTTTAAAAAAAGGAATTGTAGATCAGGGCCAATTACATTGCATATCCGTCTCTGGATTTTATCAAAGACCTTGAGACAAACATTTGATGACTAACTGTTCACTTCCATATCCATGTAAAATATATAACTGTCTGGCTAAACTCACATGAGGTGGGGGTGTTAACAGGGCACCAATGGGTGAAAGACCTCCTTGATGCAGGGCACCAGTAAGGGTGGAAGAGTTCCTCAAATGAAAGACAACCGGCACTTATTCATGACTAAGGTGAGCCATATAGTAGGAGGACATCAGCTCTTGTCTAACCTGGAGAGGGATGGGCTCCGCCAGGTTAAAATGAGCAGGATGCACCATTTGATGAGCACAGCAAGAAACCATTTGTGGAGACCAAAGTCTATTTAGCTGTTGATAGTGTCATTTGAAAGAGGAATTTTGGTAAAGTTATCTTTGGCCGTTTTTCCCAGTAGGATATTCACCATCTTTAACAGGGCTGGTTTTACGAGTGTTTCACCAGTGGTGTGTGGTTTGCCCTTCTTTGTGATCAGGTACATGACTTTGTATGACGATGTGAGACCTGGGCGGTTGATGGGTACAAAGTGGAGAACAGGCTGAGTAGCCTTTTCATTGAATCTGTCTCTTTTCATCTTGAATTCAGTGAGCACTGTGTTTCCTGTATTTCCCATCTCCATGCAGCTTTAGGAAATTTTCCATTAGTTTTGCCAGTACTAGACTAGAATTGCTCAATTTGCCATTGCAAATCATGCATTGAGGACATTGACAACCATCACATTCTGTTAAACACATGAATCCATATTGTATGTATTCATCCAACCACATTATTTTTTGGCTCGGCATAATGTAAAGGGACTGAAAAATTGGGTAGGCAATCACAAATGATGTACAATTATGACAGTTACTGAGTGTACCAAGTTCTCTGAAGCACAAATATCAAGGCCAAGTGATGTGACATGATCAGCTGCAGCTAATGATGTCTAACCTGGAGAGTGATGGGCTCCACCAGGTTAAAATGACCAGGATGCACCATTTGATGAGCACAGCAAGAAACCATTTGTGGTGAGGCAAGTCTATTCAGCTGTTGATAGTTCATTTGAAAGAGGAATTTCGGTAAAGTTATCTTCAGCCGCTTTTCCCAGTAGGATATTCACCATCTTTAACATGGCTGGTTTTACAAGTGTTTCACCAATGGTGTGTGGATTGCACTGCTTTGTGATCAGGTATACAACTTTGTACGATGGTATGAGAACTGGGCTGTTGATGGATACTGTAGAATAACAATAGAATAAACAGCACTTACCAGCGTAAGGGTCCCAGCTAGCATCCAGCTGGCAGACAAAAATAAAGCAAGTTGTAACTCAATACAACTGCCTGGAATCAAGCTGGTATTTATACAGAAATACCTCCACTCATGTACCAGCAGCCAACCAGAGCCAAAGCAATGGACTATCCCACTCGAGCACAATGAGATGCTCCATGGCACCATAAATAGCTCTCTTTGTCAAGGTGGAGTTATTATTCATTCAGCTTGCTCCACAACTGAGTGTTTATCTTGACTACGTGATTGTTCTCCAGATACAAAGTGGAGAACTGTCCGAGTAGCTTTTTCTTGAATCTTGAATACAGCGAGCATTGTGTTCTTGTATTTCCCATCTCCATGCATCTTTAGGAAATGTTCCCTCAGTTTTGCCACTGCTAGACTAGAAATGCTCAACTTGCCATTGCAAATCATGCATTGAGGATGCCGACTCTCATTGCATTCCATTACGCACGTGAATCCATATTGTATGTATTCATCCAAAAACTATCATTTCTTGCTCGACATAGTATAAAGAGATTGAAAGAATATGTAGGAAATGAGAAATGATGTGCATTCACGACAGTGACAAGTTGATTATTGAATGCACCAAATTCCCTGTGGCAGAGACATCAAGACCAAGTGATATGGCATGATCAACTGCAGCCATCAATGGCCAAGTAGAGTATGATGTCATGTATCATGATTCGGTGTATGGAACTGGTATATACACAGTGTGTGTACGTTTCTTGACCTTCCCTAAACCTCCGCACCAGGATACAGGTGGTTTGCTTGAACATTTCCTAACCCAAGATTAGTGTTGGGCTTATCGCTTTGAGCCAGAAACATTCCACACTGTGGAAACAAACCACCTCACCTGCTATGAAGACGTCACTGGTTGTCTCATCTTCATTCAGTTTTTTTGGAGGATGCAAAAGGCATTGTGGTCATTGACTATCTTCAAAAGGGTCACATCATCAATATACAGTACTATGATAACTTGCTGAGGCAGTTACAAAAGGCTATGAAAATCAAACGTCCAGGAAAACTGACAAAAGGAGTTTTGTTTCAGAAGGACAATGATGCAGCAAACAAATACTTGGTTTCAATTAATGCATGCAGGATTTCACAATTCTAGCATCACTCCTTCATAGTCAGCCCTTGAACTTTTCATCTGACCTGTTTATTTTTGCAGCCCAAAACTCTGGGGAAATCGCAAATTGCATGTAAAACTAGGTGGCATAGATGTAGGTGCTGCCAAAACAGATATTTATTTTTAAATTTACCAAAAATCCAGGAATTATTCAATTTAAATTAAACTTTCGGTAATTATTCATTAATGAATGGTTCGTATACTGAATACATTGATTAGAAAACTTTATAGAAATATCTTTTATATCTGATTTAATATTATTGCTTTCTGAATTTGTATTACATTGAAAATTCCTTTATTTAAGTTGATTCTCTTGAAAGACTTTCAGGATCTTCAATAAAAATGGCACAATTCAAATTTTAATTCATGGGAAGTAAATATATGGTATTTTGAGATTGCTTGGTGCAAAAGTATAATAGTGCTGTTTTTTATTTTCTATTATCTGTACACTGATAACTGAAAAAAGAAAAAAATATATAAAGCTTTGCTATTGGGAAATACGTGCAAGACATGAATGTATGCATGAGTTAAAAAAGTGTGGCACCACAGTGAAAGAAACTGAAGTCTCTACATTTCAGAGCAAAAGTGGAAGGGGTTTATTAAACCATCCTTTTAGAGTCCTTAACAATTGATTAATGCTGCTCATTCCTGCAAATTCTATAATCAACTTCCACATATATCAATTTAAAAGAACAAAGATGGAAAAGAAAAAAAATTCTTTTAAGGATACAATATTTCAATGTGGTTTCCATTTAGCCTTAAAGAAAATTATTTTTGGTATTATCAGATTTTTGCACCTAATTTACATACTTCCATAATCAACTAGGTGGGGCTTGATCCATAGTGGACATCGATAAATCTTTTTTTTTGGCAAGGGGAATCGTTTTATGTGTTATCTTCTGGAAGAGACTCCCAAGAGGATGCTTTGCCAATCACTAAAATATTAACCCATTCAGGTTTAAGGTTAACTGTTATCTATTCTACATATCCTCATAATCTGTACTTAGTTCTGAATTTTTATTATCTGTACACTGATGACTGAAAAAAGAAAGATATATAAGGTTTTGCTATTGGGAAATACGTGCAAGACATGAATGTGTGCATGACTTAAAAAAAAGTGTGGCACTACAGTGAAAGAAACTGAAGTCTCTACATTTCAGAGCAAAAGAGGAAGGGGTTTATTAGACCATCCTTTTATAGTCCTTAACAATTGGTTAATGCTGCTCATTCCTGCAAATTCTATAATCAACATCTATATATATGAATTTAAAAGAATAAAGATGGAAAAGGAAGCATTTATTAAGGATACAATAATCAAATGTAACTGTCATTTAGGTATAAAGAAAATTATTTTTGGCTTTATTAGAATTTTGCACCCAATTTACATACTTTCATAATCGCCCTGAGCAACTAGGCGGGCCTGGATCCATAGTGGATATCGATAAATCTATTTTTTTTTTTTTTTTGGCATGGAGAATCTCTTTAAGTGTTATTTTGTGGAACAGACTCATGAAAGGATGCTTTTTCAATCTCTAAAATCTTTAACCTGTCCACACCTAGTGTTAACTGTTATCTATTCTACATAGCCTCCTAATCTGTACTTACTTCCTCCTTTTACAGCCATACAACTTCCCACAGTAAACCTCTACCTTGAGTAGCTCTTGGGCATTGTATTGGGTGAGCATCATCATAATAATAATAATAATATGATAGGTGATTACTTTGTAGAGTTTATGCAAAATTAAAGACTCATAGTCAAAATATGATCATTTTTAAAAATTTTTTTGGCAACAAATTGCTACTGATTTATTATATTCTGTAGCGGTTCTTAAATTTGCATTTAAATGAGAACATCATTATTGATAACTTTTGTCTGAATTTCTGGGATGAGGAGCTACCATTCTTTGGACTATTGTCCTCATTTTTGTTGTTGTTGTTGTCTCGAATATAAATAGTGTTAATAACATTACTGAAAAAAAACTTCATCGCTCCTTTTCCTAAGCGTGTCCAGTAAACGGTAGTTGTGATTAAAAAAAAAAAATGAAATCTAAAAACATTTTTGAAGGTTTCCCACGTTTTGTTAATTAACTCTCGGTAAATTTTCATTTTAACACCCGAGCGTCATTTACTGCTGAACTATTTTCTTTCAGAAATTATTACGCACTTCCGTAAAGCGATTTTTTATTTCTTGTACTTAATTTAAGAATAAAGTTAACTTTCAAATATATGTAAACATCGACAAATAATAAAAGAATAACAAAAAAAAAAAAACAAAAAAAAAAACACCTCACCCTAATTTGAAAGTTAACTTTCTTCTTTAAAAAAAAAAATAACCAAAAAAAACAAAACAAAAAAAAAAAACACCTAACTCTATAATTTGAAAGTCAACTTTCTTCTTTAAAAAAAAAATAACCAAAACAAAAAAAACACCTAACTCTATAATTTGAAAGTTAACTTTCTTCTTTAAAAAAAAAAGAATAACCAAAAAACAAAAAAAAAAACACCTAACTCTATAATTTGAAAGTTAACTTTCTTCTTTAAAAAAAAAAAGAATAACCAAAAAACAAAAAAAAAAAACACCTAACTCTATAATTTGAAAGTTAACTTTCTTCTTTAAAAAAAAAAGAATAACCAAAAAAAAAAAAAACATCTAACTCTATAATTTGAAAGTTAACTTTCTTCTTTAAAAAAAAAAGAATAACCAAAAAAAAAAAAAACATCTAACTCTATAATTTGAAAGTTAACTTTCTTCTTTAAAAAAAAAAATAATAACCAAAAAAAAAACAAAACAAAAAAAAAAAACACCTAACTCTATAATTTGAAAGTTAACTTTCTTCTTTAAAAAAAAAGAATAACCAAAAAACAAAAAAAAAACACCTAACTCTATAATTTGAAAGTTAACTTTCTTCTTTAAAAAAAAAAAGAATAACCAAAAAAAAACCCCAAAAAAACCACCTAACTCTATAATTTGAAAGTTAACTTTCTTCTTTAAAAAAAAAAATAAAATAAAATAAAGAACAACCAAAAAAACCCCCAAAAAACCCCACCTAACCCTAATTTGAAAGTTAACTTTCTTCTTTAGAAAAAAAGAATAACCAAAAAAAAAAACAAAAAAAAAACACCTAACTCTAATTTGAAAGTTAACTACAAGGAATTACTGTGAAGAGAGTAAATAGGCCCAAATTGTATACGTCCACCGACAGAATTCAGCACTTAATTACTTAGTTATCAATAAGCCGGTAAGGGATGACAAAAAGAGCGAGAAGAAGTTCGATGTTTTTCTGGTCGTTAACATCCAAAAAAGTAGGTTTCTTTAGTTTAATTAATAATATCTAATTGTTGATTTGAGTTCAGCATATACATTTGCACGGAAATAAGACTATTTTGGGAAAATTTGAAGGGTTATTATTAATATTAGCGCTCGAGTGTTGAAATGAAAATTTACCTAACTCTCTTCAACCGTTTTCTTCTTCATATTTTTATTAAAATTTGAATAACTTAATTTTAAATGTTAGCGATTGCAATGTATAGAAAGAAAGAATGTAAAGAACACTTTTTACAGTGGTAGAGAAAATGAAAATAAAAACTACCCCACATAAATAAAAAATTTACCGCGAGATCGAACTTTGTAAACATTATTATTTCCTAAAAAAATAATAAAAATAAACAACTAAATTGTTCAAAGTAAAAATAAAATAACGAAGATTGAGGTAAACTAGGAAAAAAACATTTTTTTCTTACCGTCTGCCATTTTTCAACTTGAGAGAAATGTGCTTAGCCGGTGTTAACTAAAGTCAGTCCCCTCTAACCTAACAGTAAAAAACAGAAGCAACATTAAACTTTTACTGATTAAAAATACAGAAAAAAAAATTCAATTTTTATAAAGAATGGTTTTTCTTTTTACAATGAAATTTCTCATAATTATAAAAATTACCGTAATTCCCCATGTATAACACGCACCCCAAAATTTGTGCTGAAAGTGTGGGAAAATAATACTTCTGCTCACGCATAATACGCACCCCTATGCACACTTAGGAGTCCAACGCCCGAGTTTCGTAAAAAAATGAACCATTTTGTAATCATTGGTCAACTTGTCATGATGTGATGTGAATTTTCTCATTTTCTTTATTCTTAAAAATTAATGCGATTTTTATTGGTATTATTCACGTTGATTTTTCTTCTTTGTGTGTGCGCGCGTGTGTGTGTATGTACGCGTGTACATATCTGTATGTGTAGAATGTTGATGTGTATTTTCGCCATTTTCTTATCTCCTTATACTCTCTTCCTATTTGTTTTCCATCTTTTTTTCTTTCTCTCTTTTGGCTTCAAGCATATATATCTCTCCCGTCGAGATTCGACGTATGAGGGTCAAGCAGATCAGTTTCCAGGAAACCGACAGCCCGACACCGGCACATGAGATTTGATTATAGTGGTGAAGGCCTCGTGCAGGACCATCCACACTTTTTGGAGGGACGAATACAGAGACCTGGTGCACCGAATGCCACAAGGTTCCCAAAGGTTCCCAAACGCAGGTTTTGAATTCAGAGTTGTCCTTCTCCTAGACCAGTTGCCATCCAAGGCTATAGAACCCAGTCTGTCCTGCTATTTTACCCATAGCTGGAGGGAGAAGAAGAGGATTCATACCTTTCCCAAGGGTATTAGCACGTAAGTGAATGTAATGGATTACGACTGGAATTCGAACTCGGCTCTCCAATTCCTCAATCCAAGCCGATATCCATTACTCCACCGTGCCTCCTCTATATGAACAATACGCTAGATTTAGTTGTTTCTCTCTGTCGAATGAAGATAGCTCAATGGTAGAAACTCTGACTGATCTTTTGGGTTTCGATCCGGGCTTGAAGTATTCGGATGTCTAGTCGCACTGAGGCGCTGTTATTCAGCGAAATAGTACTGTCTGCGAATGACATATATATATATATATATATATATATATATATATATATATATATATATATATATATATGTGTGTGTGTGTGTGTGTGTGTGTGTGTATTTAGACAGCAATCCTTCTTTCATGCATATTTCAGTTTTTATATAATCTATCATCTAAAAAAAGAAATTATTAGATCGCATGAGAAGTTGTATAAAAAATTAAATCAGAGTACCTTGTTTATCAATGAAATTTTAGGCATTTAAAACAACATGCTTGCCCGCACACACAATTCCGTAAAATACTTGTCGACAACACAATTATACTTCGAGATGAAAACAATAGACAAAAACTAAAAATCCTTGAAACATTATTCATCAAACATTTGAAACCCAACCTAAACAAAATCAATTATGGCATCTCTACAAATATTCTTAAATGTCTATAATTGGTAACAGAAGCCATTGGTTTATACCAACGGCTTACCATACTTTATACTTCTCAATTCATTCTCGTGTGGTCATGTGTGACGTCATGAGATGCGGTGCGATTTTCGCTTCTAGCGTCTTTATGCACGTGTTTATCGTTGCTTAGAAATCATCTATGTAAACATTGACAGACTATCATCACTGTCTTGTCCGTATATTGTTTAATATAGGTACCTCCACGAAAAAGGAAAACTAAACAGAGATAGCATGATGAAAAAGACGCCGAACTTGACGAAAACAAGTTTTTATCGTCTAATGTTCATATTATTATTAAAGAGGAAAGATCAAAGTATTTTTTACATTTTTTAATCGTTCCTAGGACGTCCGAAATTTTCGTTAAAAATCTTGTTTTTTTTTGTCAAAAAAAAAAAAGGACAGATAATCAATCATTTTCAATCATTTGATAAAAATGATGAAAATCTGACTTTGATATTCTTTTAAAAATCAATTATCATTTTTTCAAAACTGATTTTAATAAAATCAGAAATTATAATGTTTATTTAAAATATTTTGAACCAAGCTTAACTTAGCTTCTGCAACAAAAAAATGTAATTTGAAAATAAAACAAAGCAGGTCATAACCTTTCGCGTAGCTTGACAGGTGACGAAAGACACATTCATGACGTTTAGATAACTTACTGGAGGATAATTCTTTCTACGGATGGAAGGAAGTGAAATTATTTAGATTTAAGTGAACAAATTATTTACCTCGTTACTTTTAAGGAAAACTTTCAGCGCTCTAATTTTTCATTTTTTTTTTTCATCTTTACGTTTACGATGCTTTATGGAAAATATAAAGAAATTAAAAAATAAGACTGTTAAGAGTGAGATTAAATTTCATAAGAAAAAGTTATCTAATTAATTTATAGGTACCTTTCTTATGAAATTTTATCAGAAGTGTACATAAAATACTATAATTTTATGTACATTTATTACATTTTAATGTGTTATTTGTATTTCCATTCATTTTATTATTAATTTTGATATTTCATTTATGGAAAAATGTCATAACTGAGATTAATATAAAAATAAGATCATATAAATTAAAGTTTAGCAGTAGTTAAATTTCATAAGATGATACTGATACTTATAGGTACCCTTCTCAGTTGAAATTGAAAAATCAAATTAACTTCTCCATACGTGTTTCGCAAAAGTAAAGGCCTTAACAGCAGAGAACAATGCTGAACTCAAATAATGCAACTAAATTGTATTCTGGTTAGTCTTCCGTACTTTATAATTACCGCCCGATTATAAGCACAAAATTACATTTTTTAATTACCATGGCTCTTCTGATTGGTCCAAACGATACAATTTTCAAAGCACTAGACAATGACGATCTCATATGGACACTTTGAAAGGTTCATGGTGCTTTTAACTAATGTTATAATATTTTTAAAAACTTAATGTAAAAATCTATTATAATTAAAGAAATAACAAATAATTGTATTAAAAATTCAATTTTCATTGAAAAAATTTTTTGCTTTCAGAAAATATTGTCCATATTCATAAAAACAACTAAAAACAAATAAAAGCATTTGAAATTAAATAATGTATTTGTTTTATTGAGTTTTGTATGTTACAATTCAGGGCTGATTTTCAGGTACGTTGGCTCCAATTAAAAAAAAAAAATGATTGGCATTCTTCAAAGCCTTGTGCTTTTAACTATTGTAATCACTAAGGTTGATGGGCTCGAATTTCTAGAGTTTTTCATAAAATTAGTTATGGGGGTGTTAATAAATATAAAAAAAAAATTTCTGGCATGACTTTAATAAAAAAAAAACAACATATTTATAATAATTTCGATAATCTGTGAATAGTTTCTGAAAGTTTCATTAACATCTGACAATTATTTTTTATTTTTGCAAGATTTTCCAAATTAATGTGTGTAATACAAAAAAAAAAAAAAAACGCGCTAAAAATTATCTATGTTATTTACTACCCCTTGTTGCAACAAAGAGAAACAAGGTTTTTAAATCAAAATTTAGAATATTCTAAAAAGATGGAAAATTTTGTTTTAAATTAATTAAAAAAAAATTGGTCTATCCTCTTCATAAAAACATAAGTATTTAGACGATAAAATTTTGTTTTCATAAAGTTTGGCGTCTTTTTCATCAGACTATGGTCTATTTTTTAGCGATTTCGTGGAGGTACCTAGTTTAATATGTTGTAATTGACATCTTTGATAATGGCTTATGTAAGCCGAAAGCTTAGATTGTATTAAAAAATATATGGATCAATATTGTCAATTTCTTTCTTCGTTCAACGATAATGTTATTAAAAACTTATCAGATGTTACGAAAAAATTTTGCATAAAATAGACAACACTTGTCTATAATATTTAATGAAATATATATATATATATATATATATATATATATATATATATATATATATATATATATATATGCATGCACGCACGAGTAATGGATAGCGGCTTGGATTGAGGAATCGGAGAGCCGAGTTCGAATTCCAGTGCTAATACCCTTGGGAAAGGTATGAATCCTCTTCTTCTCTCGTCAGCTATCGGAAAATAACAGGACAGACTGGGTTCTATAGCCTTGGAGAAGGCTCTACGAGAAGGACAACTCTGAATTCAAAACCTGCGGAGCGTCGTTTGGGGACCTTGTGGCACGTAGTGCAATCGGCCCTTCAAAAAGTGTGGATGGTCCTGAACGAAACCTTCACCTTCCTAGGAACTGATCTGCTTGATCATCATACGTCGAATTCGACGGGAGAGTCGAGTATATATATATATAATATAAAAGGCTCAAACGCTAACATTCCATGGTTATAATTTATTACATTGGAATCGTAATCACGATCCAAATCATCAGACCTACAAATTCAAAAAGCATTTTGAATTTGTAGGTCTGATGATTTGGATCGTGATTACGATTCCAATGTAATAAATTATAACCATGGAATATTAGTTTTTGAGCCTTTTATATTATATTCTCACTCTCTCCTGGACACTGAGTTCTACATGGATTGTATCCTCTTGTGAATTTATATATATATATATATATATATATATATATATATAATGCCTATTTCAAATCCTCATTCTGTTTATGTTTTTTGCTGTAGAGTTTTCCTTTCACAATTCCATTCAGCAGTTCCTTCATAATTCATTTTAGTTTCCTGTTACCATTTTACGCTACACAGGACCCAGTAACTTGTTCCATATATTTAACTACACTCAGTCGTGACATCCTGAATTTTCAGGAACCGGTTTTATAAAGGCGGGTAATCTTTAGGAACTTATTCTGTTTATTTTCTTTTCAATCTGAGAATGGAAACAAATCATTTTGTCGCATCAAAAAGAATTTAATGATTTTGATAATCCAATAGAAAACATTTATTTATTAAGATACTTCCAGGTGGAAATTCTGTTCTCATCATATTTCCGTTCAGAAGTATGATGCTTTTTGACTCTAGTGTCATCAGCTTTGCTATGGTTTCTTGGCCACATACGAATTGAATCGCTGCAGTCCCAAAGATCCAATCAGAGACGTCTTAAAGCACGGGCCAAATCGGCACTTGTCCGGGCCCCACGAACATAGGGTCTTCATGCTAATCTGTGTATGTTACAGAAGCCTCATTTTATGAAATACTAAAAAAGAAATTTCTACAAGCCATGCGTATTGCGATTGGTGAAAATATATGTCATAATAGAAAGAGGCATTTCATTTGAATCGGTTCTCGAATAAAAAAGAAAGTGCGAGATTGTCATCTTTTGACCTACGAGACACCGGAAATGGTGAGGACATTCTTCGCCGACTTATATAAATGGAAGAGCTTGTTTGTCTTCCTAGTCTAGTCCACTTGCAGACAAATTCGCTATCATGGAAAAGGTCACAGAACTGACTCCCGACGATCAGTTTGCAACCCGAGAGACAGATGCGAGTCGATGGAAAATTAATAATACTGACACAATAGATTACTAGATTCGTAGTGTGCTCTCATCATGTCAGAATCATGACTGCAATCTTTCAAATTCCCGCAGAGTGTATAAAACAGCTAGAGTATAGAATATGAAAAAAAAATGGATTTATCAAATACAAACGCAAACTGCTGAATTGCAAGTGTGCAAAACGTGAATGGCTACTCTAAAAGTCATTTGGACTGCTTTGTATGTTCGGGGTCCAATGACAGGAAACACTGAAAAGTTATTGTAGAACATGAAAATGGAAAAGAACATCGAAAGTGCATGACAAAATATTTGATAAGGTATATAGAAATTGGGATTATAGATTCTTTCTTACTTGGGCAACATCTCTCAGAGCAGGAATATTGGCATTAAGTGTGGTTTTTGTAATTTGCTTTCTTGCCTCCAGAGGTTTGCGATTTCATGGAGAAAATCAGATTATTGGACAAGCAAATCATTGCAACTATTTAAGTATACGAGAGCTGCTGAGTGAATTTGACCCTTTCTTGGAAGAATATCTTAAAATGTATGGAAGTCCGGAAAAAGGGAAACCATCATATCTGTCTGCAAATATTTGTGATGAATTTATTGAATCAAGTTCTTTGTATTATTCTTTGTAGAAGTCAAGTGCTAACATGTGATTTACAAAGTCTCTCCGACAAACGGGCATTATAAAATCCTGTTAGAATCATGATATTAATCTTTCAAACTAATGCATCGTGTAGGAAACAGAAGAGAATATGAAGGGGAATGTATTTATCAAACAATGTGTTCAAATGCTAACTGTGGAATGGCAAGTGTGTATAATGTGAATAGCTCCTCTATTCATCAGTCGTTTGTACTGCTTTGTATGTGATCTATTGTTCAAGAAAGAATCTCTCTTTGCTATATCAGAGTTCAATGGTTGGAAGCACAGCAAGGTTATTGCAGAACATGAAAATAGTGAAGAACGTCGAAAGTTGATGTAATGGAATATGCATACACCTGAGTTCCCTCTCACTGGAATATGATTGGCTGGTGTCCGTCATAAATACAGACAGACGTGTAGGTACGACAGAGTTTAAATCTATGACGATGTCCATTGGACTACGCCATTGGCTATTCTATTGGTCTACACTTATTACCTGCGACTACGACGAGTACCAGTCGATTACTGCTACCGTATTCTACTTGGTTACAGTAGCCAAAACCCCTTAGCTACGTCGATCAAATATATACCTTTCCGGGACATATCAAAAGTGCATGACAGCATATTTGATAAGGTATAAAGAAACTGGAAGTTTAGATTCCTTATTACTTGAGCAACATCACTTAGAGCAGGAATATAGGCATTAAGTGTGGTTTTTGTAATTTGCTCCAGAGGTTTGCCATTTCATAGTGAAAATCAGATTTTGGGGTTAGTAAAACATGCCAACTATTTAAGTATACTAGAGCTGCTGAGTGAATTTGACCCTTTCTTGGAAGAACATCTCAAAATGTATGGAAGTTCGGAAAAAGGGAATCCGTTATATTTGTCTGTGAATATTGGGGTGGGGGGGTTTATTAAGTTAATGGGACAACAAGTCCTTCGTACTATTCTTGAAGAGTCAGAGTATTATTCAGTAAGTGTTGATTCCATTCCAGACATCTCACACACAACAACGGACATGTACTGTTCGATAAATTAAAGGCTGTGAACCTGTAAAACTTTTCTTGATGTTCATCCCCATCTTTTGTCACAGAAGAAAGAATCTAACAGAGACTGTTGTTGATTTTCTCAATGGGAACAAAATTCCACTGTCAAACTGGTGTGGTCACTCATACGGTAATAACTCAAATATGTCTGGATGATATACTGTATTACGTCCACAGATTCATCAAACTCAATGGGTCTACATCTATGTCCCCTCTGCTGGATACAGTCTGAACTTGGGCAGAGAAAAAGCTGTAGAGCATTATCTACAGACTGTAAAATTATTTGACTTCGTTCAGCATCTGTATTCATTTTTTGCTGGTTCTACTCATCGCTAGAGTGTAGTAACATCATCCCTCGGAAAAGATTTTATGGTTAATCGTTTGTCTGACACGATGGTCAGCACATTTTGAGACTGTTCGTGTTCTGTATGGGGGCTTCGAGAAAATAAGGCATGCACTAGATTCTTCATCAGCTGACACTGAACAGCAAGTGAATACAAAGTGAGAGGGAAAATGATTGAGCAAAAAAAAAAAAAAAAATGGAAAACCTGGAAGCAAACTTTCTCATCATTCTTTGGAATTACATGATAGAAAGAATAAAGGAAAAAAAATCAAGGACGTGAACATCCTCGTTACAACAAATCTTCTTAAGTCTTTAAAAAGATATGTTCAGGAAAACTAGAGACAAATTTAGTGAATATGAATTCAAAAACCAGGATTATGTGTAGATTACAGTGATGGGAAAAAAAACCGGGAACAAATATATGTGCGTCTTCACAGATATGATGGATCTGCAGAAAAGGTACTTCTCAGTAAAACGGAAAAGTTCAAGGTGGAAACTTTCCTTCCTATTCTGGATACTATTTTCTTTGAACTGAAAAAACGTGCAGAGGCTTATTCACAGATTGGAAATCGGTTTTCTTTCTTCAGTGAATTGAAAACCATTGCATCTGATGCAATAAAGAAAAACTGTAAGCAGCTGGCAAATATGTATCCCAAAAACCTGAATTATGACGACCTTTTAAATGAATGTGAACATCTTAAGCCCAACATGGCTCTTGATCAAAATTGTGAGATTCTCTCTGCATTGTATAGAAAAATAATTTCGGACAATTTAATATCTGTGTTCCCCAATGTTGAAGTTGCACTTAGTGATTATGTGCATGATGGTGACCAACTGTACAGGATTCTTTATCAGCTGACAAAGAGCAGCAAATTAATGCAAGGCAAGAGGCAGAAAAAATGGAAAATTTGGAAACAATCTTTGTCACAATTCTTTGGAATTACATGCTAGAAAGATTGAACAAAGCAAGGAAGGTGCTGCAATCAAAGTATGTGAACATCCTTGTTGCCAGGAATTTTCTTAAGTCTATGAAAAGCTATCTTCGGAAAACTAGAGACAAATTTAGTGAATATGAATTCAAAAACTAGGAGTGTGTGTCCAAATACAGATTACAGCGATGGGGAAAAAAAAACGGGAACAAAAATGAAGTGTGTCTTAATAGATATGATGAATCTGCATAAAAACCGAAAAGTTCAAGGTGGAAACTTTCCTTCCTATTCTGGATACTGTAATCTTTGAACTGACAAAACGTGCAGAGGCTTATTCACAGATTGGAACTCTGTTTTCTTTCTTCAGTGAACTGAAAACCATTGCTTCTGATGCAATAAAGAAAAAGTGCGAACAACTGGATAATATTTATCACAAAGACCTGAATTATGACGACCTTTTTAAATGAATGTAAGCATCACAAGCACCACATGGCTCTTGATGAACAACAATTGAATGCAAGGTGAGAGGCAAAAGGATTGAACCAAAAAATGAAAAACTTTGAAAACAATCTTTCTCACAATTTTTAAGGAAAGACATGCTAGAAAGAATGAACAAAACAAACAAGTCTTGTAATCAAAGGATGTGAAAATCCTTGCCGCTACAAATCTACTTAAGTCTTAGAAAACCTATCTTCAGGAAACTGGAGACAAATTTAGGGAATATGAATTCAAAGTCAGGATTATGTGTCCAGATATAGATTACAGTGATGGGGAAAAAATCGGGAACAAATATATGTGCGTCTTCACAGATATGATGGATCTGCAGAAAAGGTACTTTTCAGTAAAACCGAAAAGTTCAAGGTAGAATTTTCCTACCTCTTCTGGACTACTTTAATCTTTGAACTGTCAAAAGTGCAGTAGCTAATTCACGGACTGGAAATCTGTTTTCTTTCTTCAATGAAATGAAAACCATTGCTTTTGATGCAATAAAGAAAAACTGTAAGCAGCTGGCAAATATGTATCACAAACACCTGAATTATGACGACCTTTTAAATGAATGTGAACATCTTAAGCCCAACATGGCTCTTGATGAAAATTGTGAGATTCTCTCTGCATTGCGCAGAAAAATAATTTCGGACAATTTAATATCTGTATTCCTGAATGTTGAAGTTGCACTTAGTGATTATGTGCATGATGGTGACCAACTGTACAGGAGAAAGTTCTTTCAAGACTGAAACTTATGAAGGAATGTGCTTCGTAGCATAATGGGGCAGCATTGTTTGAACTTGATTTCTTTGATGTGCATAGAAAATGACATCCTACTTCTGAAAAGGATTGATTTCAACCCCAAAATAAAGCAATTCTCTGAAAAGAAATGCCGCAAATGCTTGTTATAATAAGTTTGTAGTAATTTCATACCAAGCTATCTAATATGTGTACCTTACTGCGTGTTATTGCGTTTTACAAGCCTTGTGAATTGTTCAAATATTTATCATGTTGATTAGTTGCCGCATTTTTCTAATGTTTTAACATCCGCTTTGTCGAAGCGCCAATAAAATAAGTATCTTTAATATTTTCGTCCATTTACTTTTTATTATTGTGAGTGGGTTTCATAAGGACCCCAGCAAACAGGTTTCATCATGGACCCATAATTCCGTTAAGACACCCCTGGATCCAATGGAAGGGCTATCAAATTTATCACTAGATTTGCCATATTTTTTTTTCACTAATGTTGAAACAGGGTTCAAAGACGGGAATTCTTCCGGTAACAGGTCACACGTGGTTTTGTTAGCAGCTCGTCCGCCCTCTGAAAACTCTCGTTGAGTCGCCAATACGATGATCAATTTATGATACTGACCAACCGCTCAGACTGAAACTTATAAAGAAATTTGCTTCGTAGCAAAATGGGGCAGCATTGTTTGAACTGGCTTTCATAAAAATGGCATGCTATTCCTGAAAACCACTGATTTAAACCCAATAATAAAGCAATTATCTGAAAAGAAATTGTGCAATGGCTGTTATAATAAGAAATTTGTAGTAATTGTATACTGTTCTATCTAATCTGTGTGGTTTATTATTGTTTTTCAAGTCTCGTGAATTGTTCAAATGTTTATAATTTTGATTAATTGCTGCTGTATAGCATGTTTTTATTGTTTCATCACCAGTTTTGTTGAAGTGTCAATAAAATAAATAAGTTTAATATTATCGACCATTTATTTTTTATTTCTGTGAATGGTTGTGGGAGGGAGACCAGTGCACAGATTTGACCAGGGGTCCGTAATGCCGTTAAGCCGGCCCTGGATCTAATAGAAGAGCTATCAAACTGATGACTAGAAGATTTGAAACATTTGTTTCACTTATCTTGGAATGTGGTTCAAAGTCGGGAATTCTTCCGATAACAGCTCACACGGGGTTTTGGTAGCAGCTCGCCCACCCTTCGCGTCTCTCACTCACTGAAAATTTTCTTTGAGCCGCCATTTCGAATTATTTATATTGAGTCTGGTCCAAAAATGGGTGGGCTCGACTGGTCTGGGGTTTTTCGGTAATTACCAAACTTTCGGATTCAGTTGCGGCATCTCCCTGTCTTTATAACTCTATTGTTTCTATTATTTATGCCGTGCACCATTACTTCCAAATTGGCGGAGGCAGTTTTTTCCCGTTTTTCTCCTCCTCCCTCGGTATTCCATCTGAGACCAACCTCACGGGAAAGTTTCAAATGTCTTTTTGGCAATTCTAATTTTAATTGAGTGGGAGAAGAGGTAGTCTTATTTTAATCATTGATTTTTCCTAACAAATGTTACTTCCTAGCTTTTGGTTTGGTTTGTTCTAGTCCACCCCCCAACCAGTCACACCACTTCCACAGCCCTGGGTTTATAATGCAGACAACCCTCATGGTTTCTTGCTCACTTAAATTTTCTTTTCGGGTGCAAATTAGTGTGGCCTTCAGTGTTATTTATATTTCTATAATTATATTTCTGATGACCCTTTTGGCACGGCATGCCAATCGTATCTTCCATTTTTTTGACGGCTATAAAAGAAATATTATTTCCCAATTGTGTTTTTAATTTACACGGTTAACAAATAACCCGGAATATATCGTAGGGATTTCAGCGCACATCTTTACATGAATCCCTTTAACTCCACCAGTATCACATCTCTACCTTTCCTCTATATCATTTACTTGCATATGACATCGAACTTTCCTGTGGTGAATTAAAAAAAAAAAAATTAGCAAAACAAAAATAAACGATTTTTATGCAAAATTCTTTCTTTCTCACTAAGCATGAATTGGAATGAAAAAAGTCTTTCTACTTTTCAGGTTAGTGAGCATGCACATTCATATTGGGGTTCGCATCACCCTTTACAATTTAATCATTTGACTAAGCATGCAGTGGAATTAAACAGTCTTTCTTCTTTTCAGGTTAATGAGCATGTACTTTAATATTGGTGACTGCATCGCTCCTTACAATTTTATCATTTGACCTGTTTTATGTTTTCCACCTCTTGATCGACTTTCCTTTCTCCACAATAGGGTGTTTTGTTTTCCTTTGACAGATACCGATTCTGCTGCTAGTTTATCCACTGAATTCAACTCAGTCTCTTCCTCCACCCAAGTCGTTCTGCTTTGGTAAAGAACATTAATTGGTGACCCTTTCATTTTCATGCACACTCGCCAAGACCTGGGGATTAGTTGAATTTCTCATGTGCTCCTTCAACTATCATGTTATTGCCATTATGGCAGCACTAACTACTAAGGTATGTAAGAAAGGAGACCAGTTCATTATGGTCTCTGGATTATCTCTCCAAACTGTAATCTCCTCTCCCATAGCGCTCAGTTTGTCTTTCAGTTAATCCAGATTATTTTGTCTACTTTAATAACTTTGTCATCGTTTTAAGGTTATTCCCATGAATTTCTCAATCACTGGTTCCCATAACTTTGTCCAATTATTAAAACACATTTCGATTGACTTCACACCAATGAATTTTTTTCCCCTCATATTTCTCTTCGGTCTGATTCTATTGGTGAAGAGAGAAAGATACGATTAATACCAAACATCCCAGGTGTGTTAAAGTCATTAAATCAAATAAAGGTATTTTGCTTTGGTAAAGAACACTAATTGGTGTCCTTTTCTCATTTTCATGCGCACTCACCAATATTTGGGGTTTAATTGATTTTCTCCTATTCTCCTTACCTAACATAGTAGACCAGTTCATTATGGTCACTGAATTATCTCTCCAAACCGTAGTCTTTTCTCCCGCGGTACCCAATTTCTGTTTCAATTGGTTCAGATTAATTTGCTCTGCCTGCTTTAATAACTTTGGCATCGCTTTAAGGTAATTCCCGGGAGTTTCTCGATCAGTAGTTCCCATAACTTTGTCCAATTATTCAGACTGCCGACCATCAGATTTCGCACAGTCCTGGCACAGACTCTCAGGTAAAACTCTCATTTCTATCTTTTTATATTCATGATGAAGACTTTCTGTTGAAGACAGTATTAACTTTTTTTTCTCTGGTTTGATTTAATTCTTAAATTTCTCCTAGACCGAATCTGTAACGGGGTTGTATTATATGACAGAAATTAAAATGCATAAACGTACAACGATAACAATAAAAACTTCTTATTTAAGAAGAAATTGTATTTTCTTTTTGTGATGTGAGCCACATTGGTAAGGTATGTGTAAAAATGTTCTCAGTGTCTCGTTTGTTTAAAAGTCAGTGTACACTTGGATTGGTTCTGAGATTTTTGTTTGTGAGGATGGCGTTTGAAATCGTCTCTTTTCGTTCTTCCTTGAGCGCTGGCTAGACATGTTTCTGTGCTGCTACTTATCTACTCATCTACTGACTACTGCTACGGGTACCCTAGTCTACTCTACTGACCCTTTTGTGATGGGAGGGTTGTCTTTATAATAATGAGGGTTAGGATGATGAAATATCCTTATGGCAGCAATAACTACTAAGGTATCTAACATGGTCTCTGAATTATCTCTTCAAACCGTACTCTCTTCTTCCATGGCACTCAATTTGTCTTTCAGTTGATGCAGACTAATTTGTTATGCCTGCTTTAATAAGTTTGGCATCGCTTTAAGGTAATTCCTGAGAGTTTGTGGACCACTGGTTCCCATGACTTTGTTCAATTATCCAGGCTCATTTCGATTAATTTTCCTCATATTTCTCTTTGGCTTGATAATATGGGGGAAGGAAAACAGATACCATTAATGCCGAACATTCCAGGGGTAACTTCTCGTGGATCCCCCCACCCCCCACATACACTTGATAGATGAATCTGAGTCTGGGTGATTACTGCCCAAACGGCTCAGATATACTGATAGCTTGTGGTAATATTGTATTTGTCAATACCTCTACTTGATAATTTTTCTCAAACAATTCAAAGCACCTGTGATTCCCCATCACATAAATGGGACTTAATGATGTACACGTCCCTAAAGCATCGGCTTTACATTTCCCCGCTTCTCCTGCCGCCATCAACATGAATCTTGTTCTCGCTGAAGTTAAGGCTATATATTCTGTCTTAATTTGATATTTTGAAACTGCCCCTGGTCCGTGTTCGACTCGGGAGTAGCGGATGGGTAAGTTTATAACCTGATATATCTCAAAAATACTTTGTCTAATAACAGAAGGAACATTAAAACCAGCATAGTTATTATTGTCGCATACCTACGAACGATAATGGGTATGTCCCCATTCACATAAATACAGTAGTAAATACTGTATGTTGGTCTGTAGTTGGAGATTCATTGTGGAATTCACTTGACTCACTTCTAGCAGTTGACTACTCCTTTAAGGTAATTTCTGAGAGTTTGTTGACCACTGGTTCCCATAATGTTGTCCAGTTATTCAGACTCATTTTGATTAACTTTTCCTCATATTTCTCTTCGGCCTGATAATATGGGGGAAGGGAGACAGATACCACTAATGCCAAACATCCCAGGGGTAACTCTCTTATTGTCAGTGGGGGATTTATCTTTATTGCTTTCATGCGTCTCCCCCGCACCCCACATACGCTCGATAGATTAATCTGAACCTGGGTGGCTACTGCCCAAACGCCTCAGATATACTGATAGCTTGTGGTAATACTGTATTTGTCAGTGTTCCCACTTGGCAATTTTGCTCAATTCTTTTTTTTTTTTTTAAATCTTACTTAAACAATCTAAGCACCTGTGATTCCATGTCACATAAATGGGATTTAATGAAGTACATGTCCCTAAACCAGAGGCTTCTCAACCACTTTCTAAACCACCCGCTTCTCCTGTCGTCTTCAACGTAAATCTTGTTCTCCATCAAGTTAAGGCTATATATTCTGTCTTAATGTGATATTTTGCAATTTTGATATTCCGGGTGTTTGGCCCCACACTCAATCTTTGCTTGATGGGTAAATCTGAGCCAACCACTGGCCTATTCTTCTCCCTTAATTTTTTTTGGGATTTGGAAGGGAGGTATTTCATCCTCCTCTTCCCAATTGCTAGATTCTTCTTCCATAACTTCTGGGTCAGGGCTACGGATATTGTTTTCCATGTTCCGTTTCCCTGGCTTCTCACCTGAGGGCGTCCTTTTACTTTCCGATCCCTCAGTAACTAATAGGCTACACATAATCCATTTTTCTTCATTTTCAGATTCACACTCTCGTTCCATTTCCTCTGGCTCCATGAGGGTTACTTTTGTCATCTTTTATTTTTCAGTTCGGAACCTTCCCAACCATCTATTTCTGCTAGTTTTAAATCATTAGCATGTGCTCTTTTAAGTCTTCTCGCCAACTGATCTCAGATTATGAATGACAATGGACCCATTTGCTCCACTATTTTTTAACAGGGTTCCCACTCAAAATATTTTTTTCTGACAAATGTCATCACATGAGAAAGTTTTAATGAATGGCAATCAACAAAAATTATTTCCTGAAAATTTTTAAGTATATATTGAATTTTTCCTGTTTTTTAGTGTCATTATTATAAACCTAATATCGTAGAAGAAAGTCAATATTTTTAATTTCTGACAGATTTTATGGCTTGAAGAAGGTACATTAATCCATAAAAATGATTCTTCTCTGGAATACATTTACAAAATTGACTGTGTTCCACTCATAAAAATCAGGGAAAATTTTTTTTCAAGGAATAATTTTTGTATATTAGGACTGTAGAAACAGGCCATAACATTTGTCAGGATCAAAAAATTGATTTAGAAGGTGGGGGGTCCTGTCCATAATATAAATATAGTAACAAATCAAACCCCGAGTTTTACAGAGTTATTGGACTTTGATGTTATTTATAAATGTCATGTTTGAAACTGCTTACATAATTGATACATGCATTTTTTTTTTTTAGAATTTCATTAATTTAGATAGTGGGGGTCCTGTTCATAATATAAATATAGTCACAAATTGAACCCTGAGTTTCACAGAGTTATTGAATTTAGATTTTATTTATAAATGTCATGTTTGAAGCTGTGCTTACATAATTAATATCTGCATTTTTTTTTTAATTTCCAGAATTTCTGAAACTTTTTTTGTTGGTGATTTTTTTCAGAACCATATCCACATACACTGGGGGATAATAATTATTTATCTTAAAGGAATAATAAATAGATACATACTTTTATTATTTTAAGACATTTTTAAAGTTTAAAGACAGTAAAATCGACCTTGCTACCTGAACACTGTCTGTGGCCAAATTAGTTAAGGCATGTCAGGCTATATGACAGTTCCGTATAGGATACAGGTTCGATTCCTGTTGGAGGACAAAAATTTACTATGAAAATTTCTTGGACATTCAGGCCAGTAAATGTTTAATAATGTTTATTATAAACAGAGCATTTACTTAAATATTAGTATCTATAAAAAGAATGTATAAACATAAAAATGTCTTAAAACAATTGTCGGACTTTGTCCATTTCATAATGTGTGACGTCATTTGTTTACATTTGATAAGCCATAAGCAGACATGAATGTATGTGAGAGATTCATGGAAGATTGAAGTTTAAATACAGTAAAATCAACCTTGCTAACCGAATGCTCCTCTGTGGCCGAAATGGTTAAGGCACGTCAGGCTATATGACAGTTCCGTATAGGATCCAGGTTCAATTCCTGTTGGAGGACAAAAATTTACTATGTAAATTTTTGGACATTCAGGCTGGTAAATGTTGTTTAATACTGTTTATTATAAAACAGAGCATTTACTTAAATATTTGTATCTATAAAAAGAATGTATAAACATAAAAATGTCTTAAAATAATTGTCGGACTTTGTCCATTTCATAATGTGATACTTAGTTATTAGTTATTATTATTACTTAGATATTAGTCTATATAAATTATTGTATTTTATTTAAAATGTATATATTCATTCATTCTTTATTTTTTAAAATCTTTTTGTTCCCACTAAACAATCTGTCTTCATACATGGAACAGCAAAATCCGGGGATTGATTTTGCATATTATTGATATTATGAACAGGAAACCTCTTCTAAAATATTTTTAAAAAATAAATATTTTTTCTGCAACAAAGTACTAATGAAAGCTAATCAACTAAACAGTTTTCCTTTATACGAGAAGCCCTTGCTGCAGGCATTGCTATGGAACAGTTGCTCTCCTGTGTGTGTAAAAAATGGTTAAACAGGTAGCCTATGAGGTGAAAGTTTTTTTTCACAGTGGTAGGGTTTCAGTGTTACCTCCCTTGTATGTGTTTCTGTCTGTGGTACAACAATGATGACATTTTGCAAAAGGACTTTCCACATGAATCACAGTGGAAAAGTTTCTCACCTGTGTGAGTGCATCTATGATTCAACAGGCTTCCTTTCAATGAGAAACCCTTGCCACAGGCATCACAATGGAAAGGTTTCTCACCTGTGTGAGTGCGGCTATGAGACAACAGGATTTCTTTCTGTGAGAAACACTTGCCATAGGCATCACAATGGAAAGGTTTCTCACCTGTGTGAGTGCAACTATGAGACAACAGGCTTCCTTTATGTGAGAAACGCTTATTGCAGGCATTGCAATAGAAAGGTTTGTCACCTGTGTGAGTGCATTTATGAGTCAATAGGCTTCCTTTCTATGGGAACACTTACTGCAGGCATCACAATGAAATGGTTTTGCACCTCTGTGAGGGCAACTACGAACCAACAGGCTTTCTTACTGCAAGAAACATTTGCAGCAGGCATCGCAACAGAATGGTTTCTGTCCTGTGTGTGCATGCAAGTGAGTTAGAAGGTTGCCTCTTTGATTAAATTTCTTTTCACAGTGGTAGTGTTTCAGTGGGTTTTTTTTTATGTGTCTGCATGTGGTTTGTCAAAGATACTTTTGGGAAAAGGCTTTCTCACATGAATCACAGTGGAAAGGTTTCTCACCTGAGTCAGTGTGTCTAACAGGTTTCCCTTTTGGGAAAAGTCCTTGCCACAGGCTTCACAATAGTATGGCTTTAGTTCAGTGTGAGTACGCCTATGAGTCAACAGGCTTCCTTTCTGTAAGAAAAGCTTGCTACAGGCATCACAATGGAAAGGTTTCTCATCTGTGTGAATGTGATTATGAATCAACAGACTTCCTTCCTGTGAGAAAACACTGCCACAGTAATGGAACAGTTTCTCTCCTGTATCTGTATGTAAGTGGGTTAGCCGCTTGCTTCTGCAATCAAAGTTCTTTTCACATATTTCAGTGTTAGGGTTTCACACTGTTTTCTCTCTTGTATGTGTCCTCATATGGTTCAACAACAATGACTTTTGGGAAAAGGTCTTCCGACAAGAATCACAGGGGAAAGGTTTCTCACCTGTGTGAGTGCGATTATGAGTTAGCAGGTTTCCCTTTTGTACAAAATCCTTGCCACATGTTTCACAATGGAAAGGCTTTAATCCAGTGTGAGTATGGCTATGCGTCAACAGGTTTCCTTTCTGTGAGAAAGCCTTGCCACAGTCTTCGCAATGGAATGGTTTCTCTCCTCTGTGTACACGCAAGTGGTCTAGTAGGTTGCTCCTGTGAAGAAAGTCTTTTTCACAGATTTCACAGTGATAGGGTTTCAATGTTTTCTCTTTGGTATGTGTCCACATGTGGTTCATCAACGACTCCCTTTGGGAAAAGGTCTTCCCACATAAATCACAGTGGAAAGGTTTCTCACCTGTGTGAGTGCGGTTATGAATTAACAGGCTTCCTTTCTGCGAGAAACCCTTGCCACATGTATCACAATGGAATGGTTTTTCTCCTGTGTGTGTACGTAAGTGATTTAACAGCCTGCTTCTGTGAGGAAAGTTCTTTAAACAGATTTCACAGTGGTAGGGTTTCAGTGTTTTCTCTCTTGCATGTGTCCACATGTGATTTGTCAATGATGACTTGTGGGAAAAAAACTTCTCACATGAATCACAGTAGAAAGGTTTTTCACCTGTGTGAGTGCGTTTATGAACCAACAGACTTCCCTTTCTGGAAAAATCCATGCCACATGTTTCACAACGGAATGATCGTTGTCCTGTGTGAGTATGACTATGAGTCAACAGGTTTCCTTTCTGCGAGAAACACTTGCCGCAGGTATTGCAATGAAATGGTTTCTCTCCCGTGTGTGTACGCAAGTGGCTTAACATATTACTTCTGAGCTGAAAGTTTTTCCCACAGATTTCACAGTGGTAGGGCTTTAGTGTTTTCTCTCTTGGATGTGTCAAGATGTGCTTCATCAACAATGCCCTTTGGGAAAAGGTCTTCCTACATGAATTACATTGAAGAGATTTCTCACCTGTATGAGTACGCACATGTGTAGCCAGTGATGAATAGCTGGTAAATTGTTTGTTACAGATTTGACATTTGCCTGCACTGTTCACTATGCATGTTTGTGTATATGCATTGTGGGCATCCATTTTATAGCCACCTGTCTTGCAAAGGTCAGGATTTGTCTTCTAGTAAAAGTTCTTGTGCATTTTCTGGTTACTTTTTGTTAAAACTGAAAATTAAAAAGAGAAGTTTATATTTGTATTCCAATCAAAGAAATTGAAAATTGTACAAAAGACTGAAAAAGTTTGTGGAAAAATCCGGTTACAGGAAAACTGTTCAAATATTTCAATATTTGGGCAAACATGGATGAGAGTAGTGTCAAAAGAATGACTTTTCACATGACACCACTTTTAACTATCTTCAATTTTTGGCAATGTTTTAAAAATACCTCTATATTTACAGTGATTATTTATTTAAAAGCAGTTTGCACCATGTCTGTGGAATTTAATTTCAACAATATGGTGAATATACAGGATTGCTATGGGTATTTGTTTCTTATATAAACGATAATGAAAACTCAGTAGAAAAAAAAAGATCTGCCACAAGCTATAGATAAATTCTCATTAATTTGTTTTATATATCCTATAATAGCATATTTGCTTTTTCTATTGGCTCAAAATCGTCAACCTTACTTATAAAATGCAGATTGTGTGTGTGTGTGTGTCCGTACGTTTATATATTGGATCGGATTGCCAACATTTTTCAACCGATTTCAACAAAACTTCACAGGACTATGTAAAATTACCTTGCGGTGGTTCTAACAGCACCAAAAATTGAAAAAACACAATTGTTTTTGCACAAAATCAATTTGAAAACGCGATTAAGAGGCATCACGAGAATGAAAGGGGGACAACTCACATCGAGTTATACTTAATCTTGAATTTAGCAAGCATTGTGTTCCCTGTATTTCCCATCTCAGTACAGCTTTAGGAAATTTTCCCTTAGTTTTGCTGGTGCTAGACTAGAATGTTCAACTTGCCGTTGAAAATCATGGATTATGTATCCTGACTTTCATCATGTTCTATTACACATGTGAATCCATATTGTATGTATTCATTCAAAAACTTTCATTTTTTGCTCGACATAGTATAAAGGGATTGAAAGAGTAGGTAGGAAATAACAATGTACAATCACAAGTCAATTATTGAGTGCACCAAGTTTCCTGTGGCACAGATATCAAGGCCAAGTGATGTGGCATGATTAGCTGCAGTCAACAAAGGCCAAGCAGAGTGGAACATCATGTATCATACGAGTGGGTGAACAGAAAGGACATACACACAGTGTGTATATGTGTCTTGGCCACCACCAATTCCCTGCACCAGACTCCAGATAGCTTTCTTGAACATTTCCTAACTCAAGATAAGCGTTGGGTTCATCACTTTGAGCCAGAAACATTCCATGTGGTGGAAAGAAACCGCCTCACCTGCTATGAAGATGTCACTGATTGTTTCATCTGTAGGGATGGTGATGGCCTCAGTTTTTTGGCGGGATCCAAAAGGCATTGTGGCCATTGACTATCTTCAAAAGGGTCACATCATCAATGTACAGTACTATGATAACTTGCTGAGGCAGTTGTGAAAGACATCAAGGAAAACTGAACAAAAAGGTTTTGTTTCAAAGGACAATGATGCAGCAAACAAGTACTTGGGTTTCAGTTAACGCATGCAAAATTTCACAGTTCTATCATCATTTCTTCATAGTCAGCCCAAAACTCTGGGGAAACAACAAATTGCATGGAAAGCTATGTGGTGTAAATGTAGGTGCTGCCAAAACAGATATTTTTTTATAAAATTTACCAAAAATCCAGGAATTATTCAATTTAAACTTTCGGTAATTATTCATTAATGAATGGTTCGTATACTGAATACATTGATTAGAAAACTTTATAGAAATATCTTTTATATCTGATTTAATATTATTGCTTTCTGAATTTGTATTACATTGAAAATTCCTTTATTTAAGTTGATTCTCTTGAAAGAGTTTCAGGATCTTCAATAAAAATGGCACAATTCAAATTTTAATTCATGGGAAGTAAATATATGGTATTTTGAGATTGCTTGGTGCAAAAGTATAATAGTGCTGTTTTTTATTTTCTATTATCTGTACACTGATAACTGAAAAAAGAAAAAAATATATAATGCTTTGCTATTGGGAAATACGTGCAAGACATGAATGTATGCATGAGTTAAAAGTGTAGCACCACAGTGAAAGAAACTGAAGTCTACATTTCAGAGCAAAAGTGGAAGGGGTTTATTAAACCATCCTTTTATAGTCCTTAACATTTGGTTAATGTTGCTCATTCTAGCGTCACTCCTTCATAGTCAGCCCATGAACTTTTCAGCCAACCTGTTTATTTTTTGCAGCCCAAACCTCTGAGGAAACCACAGATTGCATGGAAAGCTATGTGGCATAGATATAGGTGTTGCCAAAACAGATGTTTTTTTTTTAAATTTACCAAAATTCCGGGAATTATTCAATTTAAATTAAACCTTCAGCAATTATTCATTAATGAATGAATTAAATACTGAAAATGTTGATTAGAAAACTTTATAGAAATATCTTTTATATCCGATTTAATATTATTGGTTTGTGAATTCGTATTACATTGAAAATGCTTTTACTTATGTTGATTTTCTTGACTGAAA
This sequence comes from Acanthosepion lycidas, assembly GCA_963932145.1. Classification (NCBI taxonomy): domain Eukaryota; kingdom Metazoa; phylum Mollusca; class Cephalopoda; order Sepiida; family Sepiidae; genus Acanthosepion; species Acanthosepion lycidas. The sequence goes on from OZ010575.1 coordinate 94,199,247, forward strand.
ACAAGAGTTTCAGGACCTTCAATAAAAATGGCATGATTCAAATTTTAAAGCATGGGACGTAAATATGATGCTTTGAGGTTGGGTGGTGGAAAAGTATAATAGTGCTGTGTTTTGTGTACACAGATGGCTGAAGAAAAAAAAAAAGAAAAACATTTACCGCTTTGTTATTGGGAAATATGAGTGAGTTGCGATATGTGTGTGCATGACTCAAAAGAAATAATGACATGTGGAACTATGATGAATGAAATTTCTCCCAGCAGTGACTCATATTGAAGCTTCTTCATTTCAGAGTAAAAGAAGAGGGGGGTTTAATAATCCGTCCTTTTAAGGATACAATATTTCAATGTAGTTTCCATTTAGCCTTAAAGAAGAAAATTATTTTTTGTATTATTAGATTTTTGCACCTAATTTACATACTTCCATAATCAACTAGGTGGGGCTCGATCCATAGTGAATATCGATAAATCTTTTTTTTTTTGGCAAGGGGAATCTTTTTATGTGTTATCTTGTGGAACAGACTCTCGAGAGGATGCTTTGCCAATCACTAAAATATTAACCATTCAGGTCTAAGGTTAACTGTTACCTATTCTACATATCCTCATAATCTGTATTTAGTTCTGATTTTTATTATCTGTACACTGATGAATGAAAAAAGAAAAACATATAAGGCTTTGCTATTGGGAAATACGTGCAAGACATGAATGTGTGCATGACTTAAAAAAAAGTGTGGCACTACAGTGAAAGAAACTGAAGTCTCTACATTTCAGAGCAAAAGAGGAAGGGGTTTATTAAACCATCCTTTTATAGTCCTTAACAATTGGTTAATGCTGCTCATTCCTGCAAATTCTATAATCAACATCTATATATATGAATTTAAAATAATAAAGATGAAAAAGGAAGCATTTATTAAGGATACAATAATCAAATGTAACTGTCATTTAGGTTTAAAGAAGAAAATTATTTTTGGCATTATTATACTTTTGCCCTCAAGTTACGTACTTCCATAATCGCCCTGAGCAACTAGGTGGGCCTGGATCCATAGTGGATATTGATAAATCTTTTTTTTGCATGGAGAAACTAGACTCCCAATTGGATGCCTTTTCAATCTCTAAAATCTTAACCTGCTCAGGCTTAAGGTTAACTGTTATCTATTCTACATATCCTCCTAATTTGCACTTACTTCCTCCTTTTATAGCCATACAACTTCACTCAGTAGACCTCTATCTTGAGTAGCTCTTGGGCATTGTATTGGGTGAGCATGATAATAATAATAATAATATGATAGGTGATTACTTTGTAGAGTTTATGCAAAATTAAAGACTCATAGTCAAAATTTGATTATTGTTATTCGTTGACATCAAATTACAATGGATTTGTATCCTGTATATATTATTATTTCTTGAATTTGTATTAAATTGAAAACACTGTCATTGATAATTTTTGTATGAATTTCTGGGATGAGGAGCTACCATTCTTTCGACTATTGTCCTCATCTTTGTTGTTGTAGTTATCACAAGAACAAAGATGAGGACAATAGTCCAAATACAAAGAGTGTAAACAACATTATTGATGTTGATTTTCTTGATTGAAATCATGATAACTAAATTACAGAAGTTCTATTTTAAATGTTCTAAATGCAAATTGTAATGTGTGGGAATTAAATATATGGTGTCTGGAAGAGGGTATAACTTTGATCTATTTTTAACACAATATTTATATTGCTGAATAACATTTGACAAAATGTAATGTGCAATTGTACAAAATAAAGAAATAAATCAAATAATCATCCCCCTAAATAAAACCACCATAGGAAATTTAATTCCATTTTGTTTAAAAAAAAAATTTACTTTATTGATGCTTTTTTTTTTTTTTCTAAAGGTGTCTGGTAAACGGTAGTTGTAATTTTTTTAAACATTTTTAAATACGTACCTCCACAAATCCAGTATGGTTTAAAATGATTTTTTAAAAAATGAAAAAGCTTTCTTGATGCTTTCATTTTAGTAAAATACTCTGCGGTGTATTTCAAACAGAAATTATATTGATCAGAATCTATTTTTTTCAGTAAAATCGATAAAAATTGACCATTTTGACACATTTGTAAACAAAAATTAATTCTTGGCTTTAAAATTCTAGCAAAAATAAAATATATATTTCTGAAACATTATTTGAAGAAAATTTTCAAATTTAAAGTTAAATTAATCTGATTTTAAACAAATATTATCTACTTCTAGCATAAAGTGTTGTATAGAAATGTTTCTTAACTACAGTGTCTTGTTTTTCTAATGTTATATCAATTTATTGACAGTGGATTGACAGCTGAACATGTTCATAGTTAAGTATGGTGAAGCAGACAATAAATCGTACATGAAAGGTTTTTTCTGTAAGGGGTGGACAACCCTTAAAACACATGAATTTTTATTGAGATTGGTTTATACATCCGCACTTCAGAAATTTGCACATAATCACACAGATAAAAACAAAACGAAATCTTTTTAAAAATAGTGAGGTTCATCAGATTGTAATAAGCTTTACAAATAAATATAGTTTTATTTAATAACAATATAACAATTCGTAAGAATTATCACATTGAAAATGAATTTTAAAAGAATTAAAAGCTTTATAAATTATTCAATTTAAAATTGTAAAAACTGAAAATGAATCTAGTAAAAATTCATTTTTTGCTGAAATTTTTCTTCAGACGATATTGTCTTTACTATATATATATATATATATATATATATATATTATTCATAAAAACTATTCTTCTAATTAGCTTCTCTAATTAAATAATGTCTTAGTTTTATTGTGTTTTTTTATTTTTTGATTCAGAACAGATTTTCTCTAAGACCGGCTCCAATTTTGTAAAAAAAAGAAATCAGTGATTTAAATTTTTCAAAGAATTCTGTTTTTAATTAATATAGTCACTAAAAATTATCACATAGAATTTCTCAAGTTTTGATAAAATTATGTAAGGGGTAAAAAAAAACATGCAAAAAAGAGAACATTTTTTTCAACATTTTATTTGTATTCATTTGTGATTAAGTCCTCAAAATTTCATTAAAATCCGATCATTATCTGATTTTTGCAAGAATTTCCAAAAAGAGTCTAACATTTTCTATGCAAAATGTTTGTACAACAGCTGACACAAGAAAAACAAGATTTTTAATCAAATTTCAAATGTTCCAAAAAAGGAGTGAAAAATTTAATGAAATAATAAAAAAATACTTTGATGCTTCCTCTTAATAATAACATAATGATTCTAATGATAAAACTATGTTTTCATTAAGTTTTGAGCATGTTTTCATCAGTGTATGCTGATTTTTTAGCATTTTGTGAAATCCACTGAACAATCAGCCTAATGAGCAATGTAACAAAAAACTCATCATTTGTATTCTGATGAATAGAGTGTGCAGCAGAATCAGGCCAGAAATACGATAAGAACAATGTGGGTTCGTTAAGGACACCAGAACAAGGAACATGATATTCATGCTCAGAATGTTATCAGAAAGAGCAATAGAAATGCAGAAGGACGTGCATGTGTATCTTATACACTAAGCAAAGGCATTCAACAAAATACGCCACATAAATCTGTTGGAACTGCTCAGCAACCTTGATATATTTGAGAAAGATATTAGAATAATGAGGAACCCATACTGGCTGCAAATGGCCTGCATACAGATAGAGAATGAGTTCAACAGATATACAAAGATAGAAAGGGGTGTAAGGCAAGGATGCGTCTTCTCACCAGACTTATTTAACGTATACAGCGATGCAATTCTGAGAGAATTGGAAATTCTACTGGGATTAATCATAGGCGGCCACAATCTTAACAACATAAGATACGCAGATGATACATGACTGATAGCAGACACAGAAAAGAAATTACAAACCCCTCCTAGCAAAGTAGAGTGAGAATAAGGGACTATGCATAAAGTACAAGACAAAATGCATGGTCATCAGTAAATGGATGAGCCCGAAATGTGATTTACAGGTTGGGGACACTAAAATCAAGCAGGTGTGGAAATTTAAATATCCGGGAAGTTGTTGGAATTTAATTTGAGAACAACAATTTTACAAGTTCACATTGTCGCTATTTTTTCTATCCCCACTCCAACCTCTTTTTAATTTCAAAACAGGCTCCCAAGGCCTTGATTCTTATCCTTGTCGTGAACCATTGATATTCAAAAGGAATATCAAATACACTTATATATGGGAGTCTGGTGGTCTGACACAAGGCCATACATAAGAAACTTCACTAGGTGACCAGGCTTCCTCTATACTATCATTTAATATTCATGACCAAAACTACTGTTGACTTACTGTGGGAGACAACATTAACTTTTATTTTTTTTACTGGGTTGATTTAATTCTGAAATTTCCCCTAGACAGAATCAATATTGTTTAAAATGTTTAATAATTAAACATTCTAACCAATATTTATTCGGTCTGGGGGAAATTTAAGAATTAAATTAACAATTGACACTTAAACTTTAATTGTAATATATATATGTTGGACTCTCCCTTCAGTTTTGACGTATGAGGCTCTGTCAACTTTGTTTATTTAACCCTGTGTGTGAGTTGCAAATGACATTTCAGTCCTGCTAGTGATTTGCAAAGAAGTCCACAGATTGTGCAAGAGTGTGGATTCTTGGAGTATATGGCTGGAACAGCAGCAGATGTTTTATTCCTTTCCCTAGTTTGACGAAGCTTGACAATGTTTGATGCTGCCTTGTTCTTGATGCCATTGTAGCATGTAGTCTTCCATTCATTACGATCAATTACAGTGTTCTCAAAGGTAGTGTGATTTATATTCGCAGCTAAGAGGTTACTTTTCAGTTGTCCCTGTACCTAAGTAAAGGCCAACCCATGTTTCGATGATCATTGTCAAGTTGACCACACATGAGCATTTTGGGAATTCTGTTGTCTTGCATATGTAACACATGACCTGTCCAGCGCAATTGTGATTTCATGAGAAAGGACTCAATACCATCAATACTACACATGGTGAAAAGGTCTGCATTTGCCATTCTGTCGCTTAGGTTTACCCCACAGATTTCCCGAAGACAGTCTTTGTGTGTGTGTGTATATATATATATATATATATATATATATATATATATATATATATTGTTGGAATTTAATTTAAGAACAACAATTTCACAAGTTCACATTCTCGCTATTTTTTCTATCCTCACTCCAACCTCTTTTTTAATTTCAAAACCGGCTCCCAAGGCCTTGATTCTTATCAGAGATAAGAATATATTTTCTGACTAAGGAGAGAGCTGGAAAATAAAAAGGAATTCAACCATCATTATGCTTTCCATGGAGCCATAAAGTCTGTGAGAAACCTCACAGCTTCTTCACTTCAACCTGTTTTCAGTACCTTCGAAACCGGCTCCCAGGGCCCTGATTCTTATCAGAGATAAGAATGTGTTTTCTGACCAATAGAGGGGCTGGGAAATTTGTACAACGATTTTGGAGGGAAAAGTCCTTGATCCATCGGAGCCTACCAAAACTCCATAAATTTGGAGAATCTTGCCTATTTCGACAGTGAGATTTCTGCCCACCGTCTGTGAGGTCGACATTAGGAAGCTCCAGCACCTCTTTCACCAAAGAAGAACTACTAAAAAGGGCTGTCAAAAACGAACGTCGGTCCACTATTCAAGACCAATCCAAAGCTGCACCCCTTCACCACTCCTTCTGACGAGCCCACTGGACTTCTGTCGTCGATCAAAAAAACTCAGTTGCAGGATTCCTTCATCTGCGAACAAATTTCCAACTCTACAAGAACTGTGAGTGTATCTATCTGAACTTTAACAATAACATCTAATCGCTTAAAGAACTCTTTAGGCGCTCAGAGAAATATTTTGAGCAAGCCTTTTTTAAGTTAAGAACATTTTCTCTTTTCCCTTTTCTTTCTCTCCTAATTGTCCTTTTATCACTTTACCCTTTATTTTCTGTATATGTTGTAAATGAACACTTTCTTCTTTTATTGTTACTCAGCGAGCAGGAGTTTTTTTCTTTATTCGTATGCAGAGAGTTTGTCCGCTCTAATCTTGATGTTTTACTTGTGTTTTTTCACAAATTTTTAAACCTCAACCCTTTGATGTGGGAAAGCCGGGATAAATTTCCTAGCAAAGTGTTTTGTTTGACAGAGTACGATAAGTCTGACGATGAGATTAGAAGACGTATTGGGATGGCCAAAGGGACATTCCAAAAGCTAGGCAAAGTATTATGAGACAGGAGGATTTCTTTGGTAACAAAGAAAAGAGTACTGAGCTGATACGTGATATCTGTCTTTCTTTATGGCAGTGAATGTTGGATAGTCTCCTTAAAGATGAAAAAGAGACTCGAGGCAACCGAGATATGATTCTACAGAAGGATGCTAAGGATATCATGTACTGAGTGTGTGAGCAATGATGAGGGTTTGGAGAGGATGCAAACAAGGAGGAAGCATATATTTAACATCAAGAAAAAGCTGCTGAAATTTATGGTAGATGCAATGAGAAAGGAGGGCTTGGAGAATTTGATACTCACAGGTTGAATAGAAGGAAAGAGAGACAAGGGAAAGCAATGTATGACATACCTAGTGGACTTAAGCAAGTGGATGACAGAACATGGCCTAGGAGAAGTGGAGAGCCATGATGGCTTAGGTTCTGAAGGGACATGGTGCATAAAAAGAAAGAAAAATCATCACTTTTAAATAATCCACCATTGGAAGTTTAATAATTCCATTTTGTTTGTTTTAAAAAAAATACTTCATGATACTTGATCGCTCCTTTTCTTAAGAGTGCCCGGTAAACGGTAGTTGCGATTACAGTGTAACCCGGATATAAGAGAGATTTTCTCTGGTCCCAAATTAGAGCCTGTGTTAATGTATATATAATAGACCAAACCCGGATATAAGAGACTTCTTTTCCGGTCCCGACAACTCTCTTATATCCGGGTTAGACTATATAAAACATTTTTAAACGTTTTCCACGTTAAGTCTTCTTATGGCGTCCCCTGGGCAGAATACAGCGGCCTCTCTGTTTTATGGGTTGGACGGTCCCTACTAACATCAATTATGTTTAGTTTGTATTTGTGTTTATTTTAAGTTTATTATTGGGTTCATTTCCCTCCCCTCTCATTTTATCATTATTAGAATTGTATATATATATATATATATATATATATATATCATCATTAGAATTTTCATGGTATGGGGCGCGATTTTGGTAGGTCTCCCTTGAGAGCACGTGGTATTATGGTGGTTGAAGGATTGTTTGGTGATGGACGAGTTCTTTTGGTGAATGTGTAAAATGTAATGTACGAATGGGTCGCGAATCTGATTAGCTAGGTATAAGATAGTTAGTGTTGACCAGCCTCTACCCCTCCCCTTTATTGGCCTTGTGCCACAATTTGTACTTTTTGTTCAAATAAATACCAGTCTTCTTAAGGCGTCTTCTTGGAGTTATTGTTAAGACAGATTTGTTGAATAACTAATTTTTAAATGTTAGCAATTGCACCGTGTAAAAAGAAAAAAAGAACACTTTTACAGTGGTAGACAAAGTGTTTTGTTTGACAGACAGGGTACGGTAAGTGAAGTCTGACGATGAGAACGGAAGACGTATTGGGATGGCCAAAGGGACATTCCAAAAGCTAGGCAAAGTATTAAGAGACAGGAGGATTTCTTTGGTTACAAAGAAAAGAGTACTGAGCTGATACGTGATATCTGTCTGTTAAATGAAAATAAAAACTGCTCACCAAAAATAGGTGATCAGGTCAAGAACAAAGTGTGAAAAAATTAAAAAACTTATTGAAAAAATAAAATAAATTATAAAAACTAACCCTGGGATCAAACTTTTTCAACATTATTATTTCTTAAAAAAATAATAAAAATAAACAATTAAATTGTGCAAAGTAAAAATAAAATAACAAAGTTTAATGTATTGTAAACTAAGAAAAAAACTTTTTTTTTTTCTTACCGTCTGCCATTTTTTAACTTGAGAGAAACGTGCTTAGCCGGTGTTAACTAAAGTCAGTCCCCTCTAATCTAACAGACAGTGAAAAACTGAAGCAACATTAAACTTTTAAAGTTTAAAAGTTTTTTATTCTTATAAAACTCTAGTGTTGATAGCATTTCTTTATTTCCTTTTCTTTCAACTTCTCTCTTTATTCTTTATTTTTGTCGCAACAGTGACAAAATGGAGTCTCGTCCTAATCTTTGATGTCCAAATTTAAAACAAAATCAGCAATTCAGCTGTCTTTTAAATTAAATAAAATAAAAACAAATGTTTGTAGTGGTGCTGTAAGTATTGTTGGCTAGGGTCACTGTGAATATAATCAAGAAAGAAAGCGGTGTTACTGTAAAACAACAACCCACATAAATAATAATGCACAATAAACACGAGAGAAAATAATAAGACTCAGTGAACATTAAAATATTGTAACAATGTTATACAGAAATCAACAATAGTATAAAGAAACTGGCTTCTCTTTTTCCGTAATAAAAAGGGTAAGTTTAGCTAATTAATTTTGAGTACAATATTGAATGTTATTTAACTACAAAGTTCAATTAAGACCTTAGCTAAATAAAGAATAGTTCCACAGTGTTTTATCAGTGTAGAAAGATGTAATGTTCATGAGTGATATCAATAAGAATTAGTATGATTACTCAAATGAGTAATAATTTAAGAGTTAAAATGTCAATATAGCGCCGTGCCTTATTTTCCAACTGCTACTAGCTGTTGGCTAACAGCGAGAGGATTTATATAGTTACGGATAGGCTCCAGAGAGCTTGGCGCTAAAAATATAGAAAAGATACTAAAATACGCGATTGGTCAGGAAATGGACCAATCCGTGATTTTAGAGAAAATTTCAAATTACGTGCGATGGCAAAATTGTCATAAGTATCATATATTTATGAACAAGTGACATTAAAGAAAGCGGAGGTGTGGCACATGTAAGTGATCACCACATGTTCATTTCACAAGAAAGAACGTAATTCATATTTCTCTTCACTTTGTTTTGAAAAAATTGACTTTGTTTTTGTGTTTATTTAAAAATGTTTTCTGTTGAAGAATTTTTTTTTTCTTCCAATTTCGATGAAGAATTTCACTTGTGGCGTACCACATTAATTTAACTTTGATAAGAAAACAGGACTCACACAAGAAGAATAACCATAAGACATCGTTGCACATAAAATATATGTAAATTAACAAGATGTACAATATCAAACAACGATGTGAAAGAAAACATGCATTTAAATAAGAAAGGTTGAATTAATTAAGAGTTGCTTCTCTTTGACTGCAATTTAAGAGTTCAGTGAGAGATAATTATTTGGTTTAAAGTTCAAATGTTCATGAGTGTTTCATGAGATGATTGTTCTTGTGATATTACAGTTGAAAAGTATTGTTGTGTCAAAAGAAGTTTTTAGTAAAGGTGTACAAATTATCATCAGCATGTGGGCGTGTGTGTGAGTGAGAAGGTTGACACGTGAATAGAACTGGAGTTCCATCTGTCGTAGATTCGTTTAGCAGTTGTGGTCCCACTAAATGATATGAGAAAAATCTCGGCTTAAATAAGTGACTATAGGCTCTGATACATTATGCAAATGATCTGATTGGTTGGCATCAATCAATCAGCAAGCAAGCTTTGGGGAGACTTAAGGAAGCTTCTGTGAGCTCAAAAGAGCACAGATCTGACTACTTAAAAATAAAGCGATTGCAAAATTGTTGCATTACTACGATATGAAATTGCCCGTAGAAAATGTATTAGTGATTTATTAGCCAATGATCGCTTGGCATTGTATATGTGATTTTGTGTTTCTATGTATATGTTTGTGCGTAAGTAGGTTCTCACACACTGATTAATAAAATCAGAGTTATTGCAACTAGCAATATATTTTGAATTAAAAATTAATGCAAATATGAAAAAAAGTAGAAGTAATATTAGTCCTACTGTTGTACTACTAACAGCAATGACATGACATTGTATATGAACCCAGGTATAGGGCTATGCATAGATTTGTTGCGGGGCCAGTGTATGCGTTATGTTTGGGTTGAGAAATAAACACGTGTGTCTCCTGAAATATCCACAACAGACATGGTAGACTCGGGATGTGAGTCCACGTAAAGAAACGACAAGAACCAATGTATATGTTCAAACAAATGATAATCTATAAACAACAAAGGTATACAAGCGACATAGACAATAACAAATGACGGTGAAAATCTTTTTGATTCAAAGTATGTGTATTGAGTGAATGTCCGTACGTACGTGTATGTATGTATGTATGTATGTATGTATTTATTGTTCATGAGTTTCCCAAAGAAAACGCGTTCTCCGCGAGAGGTTACATGTTGACGACTGAGCGGATAAAATCAGACAAGAAGGAGAAACATATCGCAGAATATTTATAGTCCTGAGAGTGACCCCTAGTAGTGGTTTCGAAAATTAGGTGGGGTTAACCCGGAGATTATTAGTGACTGAACCTGAGATACAGTCAAAACAGTGAACACTTGTACAGTAAATATGTATTGGTTATTAAAGTTTATGAATTTATGACGCAATACTAATAACTAGATATTGACAGTGTTAATAACCGATTGCCGCAACACAAATTATAAAAAGAAAAATGGTAAAAAACGTTAACTTGTTGCCTGTGGCACCCTGCATTTTTAGAAAGACTAAAAAGAGATATTCATAGAAATATGATTTAATTTTTATTCGGTTTATTAACCAGTTGTTAGTTATTTAGAAACGAAGAATAAATGAGTTTTGAGAATAATTCTCTAACTGTATTTAGGCGATCCAAAGAGAAGAAGAAAAAAAAAATAATAAAAAGAAAGAGAAAGAGGAATGGATGGTACAAAACCCGGTCATAAGTAAAACTAAGACAAGGCAGGTGTCAAAATATATCAGGTCAAATTACCTGACCGAAATCCAGGGAAATAGAAATTGTTATATTTGGTTGAAGAAATAGAGTTTGGAGATAATAAAATAAAACAAAAAGAAGAGGAAAGACAGAAACATAATACGAAACCAGGTCGTAAGCGAAAACACACACGTACGACAAGCACCTAACAAGTGTCAAAATTATCAGGTCAAGCACTTGAACTAATTCCATGTCCGCGTAGGATGGAAGTTTGTTAAAGGTTGGCTGAAACAATAAAGATTTTTTAGAACAATGGAAACGAAATTTTAATCGGAGGAAAGGTGTCTTTTGTGTTGAGGGGGTGGCCGGTGGAACTGTATACAGATTCTGACCTGTTAAAAAATTGGAACCCCACGATGATGAAGTGGAGACATTTTCAATTCAGATAATTAAGATTTTTGACTATCAGGTCTGACCAAAAACAAAGAAGGAAAGAAAACGATTGTCTCGGCTCACAGATAGCGCCAATATTCTTTCCTGAAGTCACATCTAATTAGCGGCAGGCTGTTTTGACAGAACCCAGGTGAGAAAAAGCCAAGATTATCATTTTTCGTACGTGTGAAAAAGGCCAAATTAGATTTTTTTTTTTTTTAGAACAAGAACGATGTAAGCCACGCCCGATTGGAGACGGGAGGCGTCCCACCACAGTCTCATTAGCCGAAAGCGGTCACGTGATATGCGGAAAGAGGAGGGAGAATGCTCGATCAAGAACCATTGGTCGAAAACGGTCACCTGACATACGAGAGACCGGGAGAGATGGGTATGCGTCTTCCCCCCAGAGGCACTGTGAGGAAGTAGGGGTGAAAATAATAGCGATAATGGGAAATCAGAACTAATGCGACTTTTGGGATTATCGAGAGAGCCCTGACGCCGACAGACCCACCCCGGTTTGCTGCGGCGTCAATAAAAGCAGGACCCCAATCGACAAAAAATGAGTTCAGCCCCGGACGGCAGCGAGAAGAGATCACCTCGGACGACGGAGGGTTGCGGCTGGGTTGCGGCAAGAAATCCTTCCAGCCCAAGTCGAAAACAAGAAATCCTTCCAGCCCAAGTCGAAAACAAGAAATCCTTCCGGCCCAAGTCAAAGACAAGAGAAGTTCTATCTAAGTCGACGAAGAAGAAGATTACTCGAAAGCCGCGGAGAAGTTGCAGCCAAGTCGAAGACAAGGCCAAAGAGTTACTGGACGGAAGAAGAAGAAGAAGTTAAAATCAAGCCCAGCCGAGAACAGAATTCGACCCAACCAGATCGAAGTGAAGAAATACAACTCAAGTCGAAGAGAAGAATCAACTGCGAATGATTGATAGAAATTAGCCCCAGTGTCGAACTAAACCACACTCCGACATACACAATTCTAGAGAGTAGACAATTCGAAATCGTTAAGTTGTATGATAGAAGCTTGGTGCCATAGTCCACAGAGCGGGTCGGGAATGAGAACAATTTTTCTTTATGTAACGGACATTAGATATAAAAGGTTGTCACCCTTTTTTTTATCAGTAATTTTTTGTCTCGTGAGTTTTTTTTTTCTTTTACTTGTGTTTTGCCACCCCCGTCGGACTCAACTTGCATACGGCCCAATCCCTGCTGGTCCCGTCTGTCTAAGATCTAAACACAGCGTGGGTAGACAGACCGGAGATCAGTACAGTTGCTTTAGCAACCAGGTATTGGAAGCGGGTTGGGAAAGGCGAGGCTGGTGATCATCTAACCAAGAGGTTGGAGCGGCACGCTTGGAACCAGGAGGAGCGACCAGGAGGAGCGACGTCACAGTTGGCGCCGTAACCAAAGGATTCGACCCTGGGCCAGGTGTGTAACCGTCACAATTGGTGCCGTGACCAGGATTCGACCCTGGGCCAGGTGTGTACCCGTCACAATTGGTGCCAGTGACCAGGATCAACCCTGAGACAGCCGCGTCACGTCACATCGATCGACCGCCGTTGCTGAAAATTCAAATAGAACTCAAAACGACCGGGACCGAAAGGAACAAGAACAGAATCGTCTGCAAGGTAGGACACCTTATTTTATTTCCCAACCTCGATTGTTGCTGCATAGATTGTCTTTCTCTGTAGACATGTCGGACTATGATTCGGTTAGAGCAGTGGGGGGTGAAGAGGAAGTAAGGCGGGGGTTGTCAGTGGATTTAAGGAAGCTGTTAGGTGGACCGAGGGTCCCAGTATTTGATGGCAGCGGGAAGGAGTTTAAAAACTGGCTGGCAATCCTTGAGAAGAGCCGAATCATCTACGAGCTTTCGGACCAAGAAACCCTGTATTTGGCATACGATGCCACAAAGGGAAAAGCGTCTGAGTTCGTGAGGGGGCTCTTGGAAAATCAACCCTGCTTGTCTTGGGAAGAGATAAAAAGACTGCTAACCAAAGAGTTCGCCGACGAAGGTACGGCCATAGAGGCCATGAGGGCCCTTTTAAAACTGACACAGCTACGGGATGAAACCCCGGGAGAATTAGGGACCCGAGCGGGGAAGCTATCATCGTTGGCATTCCCCGAAGTGGTCAGGGATAATGCAGTTATGCAGGCCCAACTGGCGGACCTGTATATAGAGGCGCTGAGCGACGAGCGTGTTCGTCACGACGTACTGAAGGAAGGACCGCTCAGACTGTCGGCAGCGGTGGAGCTGGCCAGGGAGAGCCAGGGCGTGTGGGATAAAGTGAAGAGGTGTGGGAAGAAGCAGATGCCAAGTCAGGAGGCTGGAAAGAGGGGGGTAGGCGGAAGACCCCCCGCGTGGAATCAGAGGGTTAAGGATGAGGTGGATCGGGCAGAATTATGGGAGGAGGACCCCAATAGAAAAGCATGGTCGACCAGGCATGGCTTTTATAAGCCCACGCCGGGTCGATACGGGCTGGTCTGCTGGACCTGTGGGCACGAGGACCACAGGGCGGCGGAATGTCCGACGAAGTGGGGGTTACCCCCAGACTTCGATCAGGACAGATGCACCAGGTGTGGTAGGAAAGGACACCTGGCCAAGTGGTGCGGGTTGAGGAAGGGTGCCCCACCGATATTAACAAAGAAGGCTGAGCCCAAGAGACCGGCCCAGGGAAAAGCCAGCGGGCCACCCCGGAATTAAGAGGGAGGGTGGCCCAGTTAAAAAGAAGAGAAATAAAAACTTGGACCAGTGAACGGGCGAACCGCTTGAATAGAGGACGGGTTCCCCCGGGAATAGACACAAGGCCAACCCAGTTGAAAAGGAAAAGAGCAAAATGTTGGACATGTGGTCGGGCGGGCCACTTTGCGGCAAGCTGTCCAACAAGAAGGTGCTGGTTTTGCAGGAGGCCAGGACACCTGAAGAGAAACTGTATCCTTAGAAACGAACGCGGGAGACCGGGAGAGGTCCGGCCGGGGTCGCCCAGGTGCAGGGGGCGCAGAACTCCACCTCATGAGAAAAATGAAGGTGATTTATTACTACCGGCACCCATGGCTGGGTTGACCCAAGGGTGGAGACCCAGGAAGAAGAAAGCTCAAGTGTTCTCTTCGCTAACGCAAGAGAAAGAACTATCCTGTAGAGCAGAGATAGGGGGTAGGGAGATGAGGGCTCTGGTGGACACAGGAGCATCTGTGTCACTGATGAGAGAGGAAACATACAGGCGGGTGAAACGGAAGGGAAGGTTACGGGAAGCGGACATAGAGATCACGCAAGCAGATGGAGCCCCCCTGAAGATAAAAGGGATGGTGAGGCTCCCGGTGAGGATTGGGAAAGTAAAAAGAACACAAAATTTTTACGTAACCCCCGACCTGTGTACGGAGGCAATCTTGGGAGAAGATTGGCTCCGGAGCCAGAGGGCCCAGATTGAGTTTAATCCTACTGTGTTGGTGGTGAACGGCGAGAGAACGCCATTGGGATGCCCACCAGAGGAAGAGATAACCATAGTGGTGGAGGAAGATGTAAAGTTACCTCCTAGAACCGCAGTGTCGGGAAAGGGTAGGTTAATGCCAGGAAAAAGGGTATGGAGAGGACCCCTGCAGTTGGTCCCTGTAGAAGGAAAGGGCCTAGAAGATAACGAGGTAACCCTGTGCGAAACGGTAGTGGAGGCAGCCGAGTTGGTGCCCATAATGATGGTGAACCAGGCCCAAAAGACTATAAAGGTTAGGAGAGGGGAGAAGATAGGGAGAGCACTCTGAGTCGGGTGAGATTCGAGGAGGAACGAAGGAAGCTAGTAGAGCAAACAGAGGGAATCTTAGATGAGGATATATTAGCACCGGATCAATTTAGAACCAGAGTGGGGGGTCTGTTAAGGAACAGTCGGGATGTGGTGGCCCAGTCAGACAAGGAGCTAGGTCAGACCCACACAGTCGAAATGAAAATCGACACCGGAGACCACCCCCCTGTGAAATTGAAACCCTACCGGACACCTATACATAAAAGACCACTTGTAGAAGAGGCAATAGAGGAAATGTTGGAAGCTGGGATGATCGAAAGATCGATCTCCCCTTGGAGCTTCCCAATAGTAATAGTAGGTAAGAAAGATGGCGGGCATCGTTTCTGTGTAGATTTTAGGAAGCTAAATTCTATATCGAAGCCGTTGGCGGTGCCATTGCCATTGATAGACGACATTTTGGCATTATTGGGGAAGGCAAAGTACTTCTCTACGTTGGACTTGAGGTCCGGGTATTGGCAAGTAGCCCTGGATGAGGCTGACAAGGAGAAGGCCGCATTTGCGTGTCACCTGGGACTGTTTCAGTTCAGGGTGATGCCATTCGGTCTAGCTAATGCCCCGGGAGTCTTCCAACAGCTAATGTCAATAGTGTTAGGAGGATACGAGAGCTTTGCCATGGCGTATTTGGACGATATCTTGATATTTTCGGAGACAGTGGAACAACACTTTTTTCATTTAGGACAGGTGTTGGGAAGGTTAAGGAAACACGGATTAAAATTAAAATTGTCAAAGTGTCAGTTTCTGAAGGAAGAAACTAGGTATTTAGGCTTCGTCATAAACGGAGACGGTATTAAACCCGACATGGATAAGGTAAAGGTCATAAGGGAAATGCCAGAGCCTAAGACAGTGAGACAGGTAAGAGGTTTTATAGGAGCTATAGGCTACTACCGACGCTTCGTCCCGGCATTTTCAAGAATTGCCATACCACTAGTAGCCCTGACGAAGAAATACGCTAGGTTCAAGTGGACAGAGGACTGTCAACGAGCATTTGATTCGCTAAAGGGACAGTTGACAACCGTCCCACTGCTGACGTACCCAGACCTCAGCAAGCCCATGATATTATACACGGATGCCAGTGAGCAGTGTGTAGGGGCAGTACTTACCCAGCCGTGTCCTGATAAGGAAGGACCAGTGCCTGGCATACCAGAGGAAGTACCGATATACTTCCTCTCCCATAAGCTCTCAGAGACACAACAGAGGTGGCCAGTAATAGAAAGAGAAGCATATGCCATCATGTATGCTCTCCAAAAACTGGACTACTATTTAAATGGTGCGGTCTTTACTATAAAAACAGACCACAAACCTTTGCAGTACCTATTGCAGGCAGAGTGGACAAATAATAAGAAAATTCAACAGTGGGCACTTAAGTTAAGTGGCTACCACTGTAAGATAGAATATTTGGCAGGAAAGGAAAACACGTGCGCATATTTACTCTCAAGAATACCGAAACAACTGGAAGAAAGATCTGTAAAGGTAGAACAGGGAGTAGATGATAAAGCCTATAGAATAGGAGTAATTAACTCTAATAAGCTAAAAGATCGCCCTATGTTAGAATCGGACGAAGAAGGGGACGCCCAGATAATAACCGATCCCTACTGGACAGAAGGAATTGAGAAGGAGCAAGCAGACAGTGAAATAGCTGCTCTGAGAGAGAAGGTGAAGGCAGGAGAGACCACCAAGTATGCCATAATAGAGGAAAGGCTGTATTATCTCTCAGGCAGGGATGAAGAAGTCAAGCCCAAGTTGTATGTGCCCAAAAGTTTAAGACCAGAGATATTGGAGCAGTGCCACGAGAGGTTGGGTCACATGGGAATTGATAGGACATGTGATCTCATAGGAAGAAAGTACTATTGGCCCAAACTGTACGGAGAGGTCACTAACTATGTTCGGAGTTGTGTAGTGTGCCAGTCGCAGAGCAGAAGGCAGGAAATGGCACCCTTGGAGGAAACAGACGTACCAAACTTTCCCTTCGAGAAGGTGAGTATGGATGTATCAGGACCATATGGAGAAACTGCACAAGGAAACAACTATATAGTGAGTTTTGTCGATTGGCTAACAAATTGGCCTGAAGCATTTGCAGTACCAGACAAGAAGGCCAGAACTGTGGCCGGGTTGATAATAAGTGAAATCTTCCCTAGGTATGGTGCCCCTGTGCAATTGGTAACAGACAATGGCACGGAGAATGTGAACAGCATCATGAGAGAGGTTTTGACAGGTTTGAATGTAGAGCACATAAAAACATCCCCATATCACCCCCAGGGAAATGCTAAAGTGGAAAGGTTTCATAAAACCTTGGGAGATGTATTGGCCAAGCTGGTCAGAGAAAAGACTGGAAATTGGGACTTGTATTTGACGCAGGCTCTGGCGGCCGTGAGGTTTACGATAAACGAAACCTCCAGATTTTCTCCTTACTTTTTGTTGTTTGGCAGAGACGTGGTCCTGCCTGTGGATAACCTACTGAAGCCCCGAAGAAGGTATATGGGAGAAGATCATCATCAACTATTGCTGGAACAGCAACATAAGATATTTGTACAGGCCAGAAGAAGAATAAAGAGGGCCCAGAAGAAAAGAAATGAGAGGGTGAATGCTGAAAGAAAGGTAGTAGAATTGAAGGTTGGAGACCCTGTCTACTATAAAATCCACCAGAGAGAGGGAAAGCTGGACCAAAGATGGGAACCGTACTACCGGATAGTAGAGCAGACGGGCCCAGTATCATATGTAATATGGGATCAAGTGGCAGGACGAGCGAGGAGGGTTCATGCCAATGATCTGAAGAAGGCTGAAATAGCTAACCTGGAAATGAGCGAGCCGAGGCCTAAGAAGACAAGGAAAAGGAAAGTAACTCTGGTTGAACCGGAAGAAATGGAAACGGAAGAAGACTCCGAGGAGGATGCGGAGATAGGTCGACTTGGCCAGATAAACGAAGCAGTCCGAGTGACAGAGTTGGAACCCTCAGCGGGGATTGGCGATGTTCAGTCGTCGACTGAATCGGTACAGAGAAGACCCCGTGAGATCGCCATCACACCCCCATGTCCGAAGAAAAGGAAGAAAAAGACGAGGAGGTCCAATCAAGCAGTCGAAGGCTCTAAAAAGAGGCACCCTGAACAGGACGAAGGATCCAGCGAGTGGGAGGAGGAGGATCGAATACCCCTTTCCCAGCTCAAGGAAAGGATAAGGAACAGGAGAAATTTAGACATAGAGTCGAAAGGTATTGAGGACATTCAAGGCGAAGACTCTAAACAGAAAGAAGAATCAGGAGATGAAGAAGAGGACAAAAAAAACCCTCCTGGACGGAAGTTAGACACAGAAAGAACGTTAGAGGTTGAACAGGAATCACCTCGGAAGATGAGATCAGGGAGGGAGAAGAACCCCAAATCTCAGTAGAACAAAAGGGCTGTGCAGAATACAAGCATTTAGTGTCGACAGATAACGACACTGGCTCATCCAAAATCCTATTGGCTGACTATGGTAGATGTGAGTGGAGGGGATGGAGTCGCGGGCTGCACCTCACAAGGGACGGGAGAAGATCATTGGCATTGTTGATTGATCACCAGTGGTGTCATGAAGTACAACCTTTAGAGTGGGCGCCACGCACACCTGACCAGACCATTCTGTCCGCTAGAGGTTAGTTAGAGGAGGGAAGAGCTGAACTTAGTAAGAAGTTATAAAATAATTGAGTGATGAGTTGAGCGACACGAAGTAGTTGTGAAGAATAACAACAAAAGAATTTCGTTACCTTTCAGGAATGATCAAGATGAAAGGGTTGGTTATGACGATGATGGTGGTAGCCACGCTGATGGTGACGATGGCGGAAGCTGGGAAGCGCAGCCGAAACACCATTTTTAAAAAAACGAGCGAAGTAATAATAACCAGGTCTAAGTGGTTGGTCACATTCGTGATAGATTTGAACCCGTATGAGTCGCTACTAAATAAGTTAGGAAACGAGCTAACGCAACTGGATGCAGCCCGGTTGAAAGTAGGACAAGATTATCCCAAGCAAAAAGGGTATCTCAGTTTATTGCACTCCCTAGAATCAGAAGCCACTATGATAGAGGTTCAATGGAAAGACATGCAAAACTACCTGCAGGGAATAGAGTTACTGCAGACGCGGGAAAGGAGATCCGTAGTCCCGATTGTGGGAAAGGCATTGAGTGTCCTGTTTGGAACAGTGACTGAAGATGACGTTAAATTCATAAGAAGGAAACTGGGAGAAGTGGAGGTAAACCAGAGGACGCTTGCCCAGGTGGCAAGGGAGAGTGTGACAATATTAAATGTGACAAGGTTAGAGGTGTCCAAAAATAGAGCCAGAATCAATTGGTTAATAGACAACCTGGCGAGGTTGAGACAAGAGGTAATTAATAATACAGAAACTGTAATGATTGAATTACAGGAAATGAGCGGATTCATGCAAAAATATTTCCAGCTGATGACAATTACGAATAAGGTACGACAAACGAGTCAGTCGTTGACGACCTTGCTGGAACACGTGAGGGCGCAATTAGACATGCTGTCATTAGGACACCTCTCCCCAAGCATAGTAAACCCGGGTCACCTAAGGGAAGCGCTACTCGGAATACAGGCCGAGTTACCCCACCATTTAAGGCTGCCGGTGGACCCCACCAAAGAATTGTGGAAATATTATAATGCACTAGGATGTGTGACCTTGTTAGAAAATAGGCGACTATTGGTTGTGATATCTGTTCCGTTGTTAGATAGCGAGAGTGTATTCGAGATATACCAGGTTATAAACTTACCCATCCCCTACCCCAGAAGAGATCAAGGTTTAGGAATGATAGCAAGGTACAAGGTGGAAGCAGACTACATAGCTTTAAATTCGGGGAGAACGAAATTCATGTTGCTATCAGCTGAAGAAGCTGGAAGGTGTAGAGATGATGCTCTAGGGACTTGTACCTCGTTAAGCCCTATCTATAAAACTGGTAATCGCAGAATGTGCATACTAGAATTGTTTGATGGGAAAAGGGAAGGAATCAAAAGAATCTGCCAAGTGGAGGTATTAACAAACACGGCATTACCACAAGCTATCAGTGTTTCAGACGGGGTGTGGGCAGTAGCCACACAGAGACATATCAGCTTGTCTAGGGTATGTGGGGGAGAGTCCACAAGGACATTAAGAATAAGACCACCGTTATCCCTGGTGACGCTACCCATGGGATGTTCGGCGGTTGGAATATCCATTTCCTTACCCCCCTATTACCAGGAAGAAGAAAGATATGAAGAGAAAGATTCAATCATAGAGATGATTGGTAGAGGCTTAGTCAATTGTACAGAATTATGGGAGCCGATAGTGAAGAGATTCTCTAATGTTACCTTAAATAAGAGGCCAGTATTAATGAAGCCAATAGAAAAGATCGATATGGATCAATTGAGAGACAAGTTAAGTGCGTTGGGAAACGAAGGTGTGGCTTGGGAAGACGATGAGCAGATCGCGATAAGTTGGTCAATAGTAATGGGTACATTCCTAGTTATAGCCATCGGGGGTGTATTAATATGGAAGGTTAAGAGTAAGAGGAGATTAGCGAACGACAATCTAGTGAGCGTGCAGCAACTCGAGAGGGAGATGCCGAGCAGTGTTCCTCGCTCAGACAGGACGGGCGAAGAAATTGCTGAAAGACCAACGGAGGAGGCTGGCGTGAGACCACCCCGTGCGGCGGAAAAACCTCCCACAGCGGAGAGGAAAACATTGACCAAGAAGAACAAACCATAGTAAACACATCTGCACCCACAGACACACGCACATATTACTTTTGCATGTAGAAAAAAAAAAAAAAAAAAAATGAAAAAGAACATTACCCTTGCATGTAGAACAAAAGAAGATGAAAAAGAACATTACCCTTGCATGTAGAACAAAAGAAGATGAAAAAGAACATTACATTGCATGTAGAACAAAAGAAGATGAAAAAGAACATTACATTGCATGTAGAACAAAAGAAGATGAAAAGAACATTACATTGCATGTAGAACAAAAGAAGATGAAAAAGAACATTACATTGCATGTAGAAAAAAAAAAAAAAAAAAGATGAAAGGAACATTACATTGCATGTAGAACAAAAGAAGGTGAAAAGAACATTACCCTTGCATGTAAGAAAGTAGAATAGAATTGCATGAGACAAATGCATGGTGCATGTTAAATGATGTAATTGGGTTTAGGTGTCATTTACGGGTAAATGACAAATCGGTTAGGGGAGGATTGTGGCACCCTGCATTTTTAGAAAGACTAAAAAGAGATATTCATAGAAATATGATTTAATTTTTATTCGGTTTATTAACCAGTTGTTAGTTATTTAGAAACGAAGAATAATTGAGTTTTGAGAATAATTCTCTAACTGTATTTAGGCGATCCAAAGAGAAGAAGAAAAAAAAAAAAATAATAAAAAGAAAGAGAAAGAGGAATAGATAAAACAAAACCCGGTCATAAGTAAAACTAAGACAAGACAGGTGTCAAAATATATCAGGTCAAATTACCTGACCGAAATCCAGGGAAATAGAAATTGTTATATTTGGTTGAAGAAATAGAGTTTGGAGATAATAAAATAAAACAAAAAGAAGAGGAAAGACAGAAACATAATACGAAACCAGGTCGTAAGCGAAAACACACACGTACGACCAGCACCTAACAAGTGTCAAAATTATCAGGTCAAGCACTTGAACAAATTCCATGTCCGCGTAGGATGGAAGTTTGTTAAAGGTTGGCTGAAACAATAAAGATTTTTTAGAACAATGGAAACGAAATTTTAATCGGAGGAAAGGTGTCTTTTGTGTTGAGGGGGTGGCCGGTGGAACTGTATACAGATTCTGACCTGTTAAAAAATTGGAACCCCACGATGATGAAGTGGAGACATTTTCAATTCAGATAATTAAGATTTTTGACTATCAGGTCTGACCAAAAACAAAGAAGGAAAGAAAACGATTGTCTCGGCTCACAGATAGCGCCAATATTCTTTCCTGAAGTCACATCTAATTAGCGGCAGGCTGTTTTGACAGAACCCAGGTGAGAAAAAGCCAAGATCATCATTTTTCGTACGTGTGAAAAAGGCCAAATTAGATTTTTTTTTTTTTAGAACAAGAACGATGTAAGCCACGCCCGATTGGAGACGGGAGGCGTCCCACCACAGTCTCATTAGCCGAAAGCAGTCACGTGATATGCGGAAAGAGGAGGGAGAATGCTCGATCAAGAACCATTGGTCGAAAACGGTCACCTGACATACGAGAGACCGGGAGAGATGGGTATGCGTCTTCCCCCCAGAGGCACTGTGAGGAAGTAGGGGTGAAAATAATAGCGATAATGGGAAATCAGAACTAATGCGACTTTTGGGATTATCGAGAGAGCCCTGACGCCAACAGACCCACCCCGGTTTGCTGCGGCGTCAATAAAAGCAGGACCCCAATCGACAAAAAATGAGTTCAGCCCCGGACGGCAGCGAGAAGAGATCACCTCGGACGACGGAGGGTTGCGGCTGGGTTGCGGCAAGAAATCCTTCCAGCCCAAGTCGAAAACAAGAAATCCTTCCAGCCCAAGTCGAAAACAAGAAATCCTTCCGGCCCAAGTCAAAGACAAGAGAAGTTCTATCTAAGTCGACGAAGAAGAAGATTACTCGAAAGCCGCGGAGAAGTTGCAGCCAAGTCGAAGACAAGGCCAAAGAGTTACTGGACGGAAGAAGAAGAAGAAGTTAAAATCAAGCCCAGCCGAGAACAGAATTCGACCCAACCAGATCGAAGTGAAGAAATACAACTCAAGTCGAAGAGAAGAATCAACTGCGAATGATTGATAGAAATTAGCCCCAGTGTCGAACTAAACCACACTCCGACATACACAATTCTAGAGAGTAGACAATTCGAAATCGTTAAGTTGTATGATAGAAGCTTGGTGCCATAGTCCACAGAGCGGGTCGGGAATGAGAACAATTTTTCTTTATGTAACGGACATTAGATATAAAAGGTTGTCACCCTTTTTTTTATCAGTAATTTTTTGTCTCGTGAGTTTTTTTTTTCTTTTACTTGTGTTTTGCCACCCCCGTCGGACTCAACTTGCATACGGCCCAATCCCTGCTGGTCCCGTCTGTCTAAGATCTAAACACAGCGTGGGTAGACAGACCGGAGATCAGTACAGTTGCTTTAGCAACCAGGTATTGGAAGCGGGTTGGGAAAGGCGAGGCTGGTGATCATCTAACCAAGAGGTTGGAGCGGCACGCTTGGAACCAGGAGGAGCGACCAGGAGGAGCGACGTCACAGTTGGCGCCGTAACCAAAGGATTCGACCCTGGGCCAGGTGTGTACCCGTCACAGCCAAAGGATATGGCTAAGATCCCCACTCCGTTAATGGTAAAGTTCTCTCGCAGGGCCGAATACCCGGATAAGGAGAAATAACCAACAGTAATGAACGACAAACACCAGAATAAAATTTAATAAGATTTAATTATATAACAATATAGGAATCATGTCTACGTGGAAAGATGTGTGTGGTGTATGTGTTGTGAAAATTAAAAGAAACACTTAGCTTTGTCCATTGTCTGAAATAAAACAAATTTCTCTCTCTCCCCTTCTTTCTCTCTCTCTCTTTCTCTCTCTCTATATATATATTTAGACATCCGACAACAGTCTTTTTCCCCCTTCCACTCACACCTAATTTTAAATAAAACTCTCTCTGTTAAACCCCTCTCTTATAAACTAACATTCGTCCCACACTCTCATAATTACACTCTCTCTAAATTCTATTTTTATTTCCGGAGTAGGTTTTTTTCTGTTTTCTTTTTGAATTTGTAGGTCTGATGAATTGGATCGTATTTACGATTCCAATGGAATAAATTATGACCATGGAATATTAGTGTTTAAGCCTTTTTATATATATATATATCTTTTTTTTTCTTTTCTCTTTCAGTTCAGTCTTTTGGTCTCGTATTCGCATGTGCATGAATATCTTTTATAATCTATTTCCTTTTCTTCTCTGTTGCAAGATTTGACCCCAAGTGATGTTCATTTCATTTGCACATCTTCCACAATATAAAATTCCTTTCAGTTAGGAAGACTCATCGCTATATCGATCGTTGCTTTCTCCAATTTAATCATTGGATGAATCGCACTTGCAGTTGTCTTAGGTGATTAACACTTTGAGTAATTCACTATTGCATTTGGTTTAGGACTATTTGGTCTGTCAAATATATGTCCATATGCGGCATTGTGCGTGTGTGAGTTACGACTAGGCTTCATTAAGCAATCCCCTTTGGTTGAGGATAACAAAAGAAAGGGTGTTGATCGCTCAAGCTCGGTTGTCCAACTGATTTTTCCGATATGTTTCCCGCTCAACTTTTCATATTAGATCACGTCATTCTGCACGTGTGCGTGAGATGCTATTTTTAGATCTCGCCCATATTCTTTTTCTAAGATCAGTAGTTTATCTGCCCAATTGTTCATCCAACTGCTGGCTTCAACATGTTGATAGAGAGAGTGAGTGAATGTCACAGAGAGAGAGAGAGAGAGAGAGAGAGAGAGAGAGAGAGAGAGGTGGTTCGCCATGAATGTAAAGTGCAGAGAGGTTTTGTGGGTATGGACCGTAACATTAGTTTGAGAATATATGAAAGGATAAGCTTTTTAATTGTGCAAGCTGAGAAAAATGTTGAATGTAGTCTCGTAGGCCTATACAGAGTAGAGAGTTTGTATTAAGAATAAATATTGTTCGTACAATTAAAGGAAAGACACGTTCATTATGGAAGCAGTGTGGTTAAATATTTAACTTATGCTGTAAGCACAGTTATATAATATAACCCTAAATCCTGTTGTGAGACTAAATACTAAATATTTAAGATATATATTTCCAGGTGAATAACACTCTTATGAGAAATGAAAAAAAAATGTTTTGAATGGAACAGAAAAGAAGAAGAAGAGAGCTACAGACGAGGAGAAAATAGGAATGCTTCCAAAATTAACATCGTGCCTCAACACAGGTACAACCACAGCCACACATACCATTACTTCAGATAAAGCATCCATTCCTGCTACCAATCATCCAGTTTCAGCAGACATACCATCATCGCCTGTTGCTGGTGGCGGTGACATTTTACAAGAGGAAATACCCAAATCTGTAACAGTAAAGAAGTTTGCAACCCAAGAGATAGATTCAGGGTTATGGAACATTAATGATACTCACATAATAGATTATTGGATTCATAGTGAGCCCTCATCATATCAGAATCATGATAGATTGATGATTGGTTCTCATGTGAACGATAATGAGAACTCAATTCGTTTTATTGAAGGTCTTATTGCAAGCACACTTATAATATAACCCTACATTCTGGTGTAGTACTAAATACTAAATATTTAATATATATATATATATATATATATATATATATATATATATATATATATATATATATATATCCAGGTGAATGACCCTCTCAGCAGAAATGAGAAAATGTTTTGTGTGGTGCACAGTAGAAGAGAAGCTGCAGACGAGAAGGAGAAAATAAGAAAACTTCCAAAATTAACACTGTGGCGCAACACAGTTGCAAGGACAGCCATTCATGAAATATCTTCAAATATAGCATTCACATCTACATCCATTCCTGCTACCAATCATCCAGACATACCATCATTGCATGTTGCCGCTGGTGGTGACATTTTACAAGAGGAAATACCCAAATCTGTAACAGTAAAGCATTTTGTAATCCAAGAGATAGATCCAGGGCCACGGAACATTAATGATACTAACACATTAGATCAATGGATTTGTAGTGGGCCTTTATCATGTCAGAATCATGATAGCAATCTTTCAAACTTGCGCATAGTGTACAAAACAGCTGGAGTAGAGAATATGAAGGCAAAGTATTAATCAAATACAAACATGAACTGTGGAATGACAAGTGTGTAGAACGTGAATGGCTCCTCTATTCACCATCCTAAAGTCGTTTGTACTGCTTTGTATGTGACCTATTGTCCAAGAAAGAATCTCCCTTTGCTACATCAGAGTTCAATGACTGGAAGCCCTACAAGAAACATCGAAAGTGCATGACAGCATATTTGATAAGGCATAAAGAAACTTGAAGTTTAGATTCCTTATTACTTGAGCAACATCACTTAGAGCAGGAATATTGGCATAAAGGGTGCTTTCTGTCATTCGCTTTCTTGCCTCCAGATGTCTGCCATTTCATGGTGAAAATCAGATTTTGGGCTCAGCAAAACATGCCAACTATTTAAATATACTCGAGCTGCTGAGTGAATTTGACCCTTTCTTGAAAGAATATCTCAAAATGTATGGAAATCCTGGCCAAGGGAAACAATCATCTTTTTCTGCAAATATTTGTGAGGAGTTTATTGAGTTAACCGGACAACAGATTCTTTGTACTATTCTTGAAGAAGTAAAAGAGTAAAAATATATATTATATTAATATTATATATTAAATAAGTGTAGATTCCACTCCAGACATTTCACATGGAAACCAACTGATATTTACTTTCAGTACATTAAAGGCTGTGGGCCTGTGGAAATTTTCTTGATGTTCATCTCCATCTTTTGTTGTGAAGTAAAGAGACACAGTTGTGGATTTTCTCAATGGGAACAAAATTCCATTATCAAACTACTGTGTTCGGTCATACGGTAATAACTCAAATATGTCTGGACGATACACTGGACTGCGTGAAGTTTCATCAACTGAATGAGTTTGCCATCTATGTTCGCACTGCTGGATACAGCCTCAACTTGGTGGGAGTAAAAGCAGTAGGGTGTTGTCTATTACAATAATAAAATTATTTGACTTTGTTCAGCATCTGTATTCATCTTTTGCTGGTTCTACTCACCGCTGGAATGTACTGACATCATCCCCAGGAAAAGATTTTGCGGTCAATCGTCTGTCTGACACACAATGGTCAGCACATTTTGATGCTGTTCATGCTCTGTATGTGGGTTTCGAGAAAATAAAACATGTGATAGATTCTCTATCAGCCGACAATGCAGAGCAAGTGAATACAAGGCGAGAGGTAGAAGGACTGAATCAAAAAATAGAAAACCAATCTTTCTCGCACATTCTTAGGAATTACATGTTAGAAAGAATGAACAATCAAAGGATGTGAACACCCTCGTTGCCACGAATCTTTTTAAGTCTTTGAAAACCTATCTTCAGGAAACTGGAAATTTAGTGAATATGAATTCAAAGCCAGGATTATGTGTCCAGATATAGATTACAGTGATGGGAAAAAACCGGGAAAAAATATATGTGCGTCTTCACAGATATGATGGATCTGCAGAAAAGGTACTTCTCAGTAAAACCGAAACGTTCAAGGTGGAAACTTTCCTCCCTATTCTGGATACTATTTTCTTTGAACTGACAAAACGTTCAGAGGCTCATTCACAGATTGGAAATCGGTTTTCTTTCTTCAGTGAACTGAAAACCATTGCTTCTGATGCAATAAAGAAAAAGTGCGAACAACTGGATAATATTTATCACAAAGACCTGAATTATGACGACCGTTTTAAATGAATGTAAGCATCACAAGCACTACATGGCTCTTGATGAACAACAATTGAATGCAAGGTGAGAGGCAAAAGGATTGAACCAAAAAATGAAAAACTTTGAAAACAATCTTTCTCACAATTTTTAAGGAAAGACATGCTAGAAAGAATGAACAAAACAAACAAGTCTTGTAATCAAAAGATGTGAACATCCTTGCCGCTACAAATCTTCTTAAATCTTTGAAAATCTATCTTCAGGAAACTGGAGACAAATTTAGTGAATATGAATTCAAAGACAGGATTATGTGTCCAGATATAGATTACAGTGATGGGGAAAAATCGGGAACAAATATATGTGCGTCTTCACAGATATGATGGATCTGCAGAAAAGGTACTTTTCAGTAAAACCGAAAAGTTCAAGGTAGAATTTTCCTACCTCTCCTGGACTACTTTAATCTTTGAACTGTCAAAAGTGCAGTAGCTAATTCACGGACATGAAATCGGTTTTCTTTCTTCAGTGAATTGAAAACCATTGGTTCTGATGCAATAAAGAAAAACTGTAAGCAGCTGGCAAATATGTATCACAAACACCTGAATTATGACGACCTTTTAAATGAATGTGAACATCTTAAGCCCAACATGGCTCTTGATGAAAATTGTGAGATTCTCTCTGCATTGCACAGAAAAATAATTTCGGACAATTTAATATCTGTATTCCCGAATGTTGAAGTTGCACTTAGTGATTATGTGCATGATGGTGACCAACTGTACAGGATTCTTTATCAGCTGACAAAGAGCAGCAAATTAATGCAAGGCAAGAGGCAGAAAAAATGGAAAATTTGGAAACAATCTTTGTCACAATTCTTTGGAATTACATGCTAGAAAGATTGAACAAAGCAAGGAAGGTGCTGCAATCAAAGTATGTGAACATCCTTGTTGCCAGGAATTTTCTTAAGTCTATGAAAAGCTATCTTCGGAGAACTAGAGACAAATTTAGTGAATATGAATTCAAAAACTAGGAGTGTGTGTCCAAATACAGATTACAGTGATGGGGGGAAAAACAGGATCAAAACAGGATAAAAAATGAAGTGTG
This sequence comes from Acanthosepion lycidas, assembly GCA_963932145.1. NCBI lineage: Eukaryota > Metazoa > Mollusca > Cephalopoda > Sepiida > Sepiidae > Acanthosepion > Acanthosepion lycidas. The sequence continues at coordinate 94,227,884 of OZ010575.1, forward strand.
TGTCTTCATAGACATGATGGATGTGCAAAATAAGTACTTGTCAGTAGAATCAAAAGTTCAAGGTGGAAACTTTCTTCTCTATTCTGGACACTCTTATCTTTGAACTGAAAAAACGTGTAGTAGGTTATTGACAGATTTAAAATCTGTTTTCTTTCTTTCTTTGAAAAGCATTGCTTCTGGTGAACTAAAGTAAAAGCGTGGACAATTGGCTAATATGTATCTCAAAACCCTGAATTATGACGACCTTTTAAATGAATGTGAACATCTTAAGCCCAACATGGCTCTTGAAAATTGTGAGATTCTCTCTGCATTGTACAGAAAAATAATTTCGGACAATTTAATATCTGTATTCCCGAATGATTATGTGCATGATGGTGACCAACTGTACAGGAGAAAGTTCTTTCAAGACTGAAACTTATGAAGGAATGTGCTTCGTAGCATAATGGGGCAGCTTTGTTTGAACTTGATTTCTTTGATGTGCATAGAAAATGTCATCCTACTTCTGAAAACGATTGATTTCAACCCCAAAATAAAGCAATTCTCTGAAAAGAAATGCCGCAAATGCTTGTTATAATAAGTTTGTGGTAATTTCATACAAAGCTATCTAATATGTGTACCTTACTGCGTATTATTGCGTTTTACAAGCCTTGTGAATTGTTCAAATATTTATCATGTTGATTAGTTGCCGCATTTTTCTAATGTTTTAACACCCGTTTTGTCGAAGTGCCAATAAAATAAGTATCTTTAATATTATCGCCCATTTACTTTTTATTATTGTGAGTGGGTTTCATAAGGACCCCAGCAAACAGGTTTGACCAGGGGCCCATAATACAGTTAAGACGCCCCTGGATCCAATAGAAGAGCTATCAAGAGCTAGAAGATTTCCCACATTTTTTTTTTACTAATATTGAGACAAGGTTTAAAGTCGGGAGTTCTTCCGGTAACAGGTCACGCGTAGTTTTGTTAGCAGCTCGTCCGCTCTTTGCGTCTCTCTCGAACTCTGAAAACTCTCGTTGAGTCGCCAATACGATCTATTTATATTAAGTCCGGCCTAAGTATGACGTGGGTTCTACTGGTTCGGGACTTTCGATAATTCTCCAACTTTCGGATTTAGTTGCAGTATCGACCTGCCTTTAAAACTCATACTTTCTTTTATTCATTCCTTGCACCATTACTTCCAAATGGGATGAGTCAAATATTCCCTCTTTTCTTCTCTCTTGATATTTCATCCGAAACCATCGCCGCGGGTAACTTTTGACTGTCTTTCTGACAATTATAATTTTAAACAGAGCGGACGAAGAGGCAGTCTTATTCTAATCATTGATTTTCCATAGCAAATATTATTTCCCAGCCTTTGTTGTGGTTTCTTCGAGTGCACCACCAACCAGTTATCCCGCGTTCACAGCCCTCGGGTTATCATGCAGACGACCCTTACGCGTTGTTTGTCATGTCAATTTCCTTTTCGAGTGACAAATTAGTCTAGTCTCTAGAGCTCTTCATATTTCCACAATTATATTGCAGTTGACCCTTTTGGCCCGACCTGTCAATTATAATTTCCATTTTTGTTGGCGGTCATAAAACAAATATTATTTCCCAATTGTGTTTTTAATTTTCAAGGTTAATGAATAACTCGGAATATATTGTAGACTCGTCCTTTTTTTTCTTACCTATCACCCCTAGCAACAGAACAGTCTATATCTTACGCCTACGTACTGAAAACTCCAACCAATTAAAACTGTACTAGGCGAATCAACCAATCTTATTGGTTCATCACTGAAAGTTCACGTGCAAAACGAAATTGCGCCAAAACTCAAGTGAGCCAACTTCGGACTTTCAGGACTTAAAAAAATAAACGCTGACCGCCCCAGGCACTCAGTAACAAAAACCTACAGAGAAATTGCCAACATACTCCACGTCACTCGAAATCACGATTTTACCGCGCAAAGATACATCATCGCTGACTCACTCACAATCAAAAAACTCAACCAACTCTGTGGACATCGATTCTCAAACATTGCTTATCTAAAGTGAATTATATTCGCTACCAATTAAGTAAACATCAATGTACGAACGACCTTAAAAACATTACAGTCAAAGGTAGATCACTCCTTAAAAACTCCTTCTAAAAAGACACTTAATATCGACAATTATTAATATCAATACAAACTTAAAAGACTGTAAATGAACGAACGATTACAAAGAGAGACATTCTGAAACCTAAAACATCATACACATTTTATACCAATTATCCTGCTTGTATATTGTTTTGAATTGTATATAAATGTTTTATTAGTTTCTAATTGAATATGTCTTGTTCTTGATCGTATTTTAAATTTCGTTTATTTATTTGTTGTGGATGCAGAATGTCACGCAACCTACACAAATTCCTTCTGATTCTTTTTAGCATAATTAATAAATTCTGCACGTCCCCAACAATATCATTGCGATTTCAACTCACAGTTTTGCAGTAACACCTTTAATTCTACCAATGTCATACTATTTATTCGATTCTTTACCTACAAGACTAATTTAACATTTATAACATTTTAAAAACTAATATAAATGTATTAAAATTAATGCAATGCAACATTTAACATTTGCCAACTTATAAAGAAATATATATTAAAATATTTTTCATTCATAAATTTATAAACATTTGCTAAATTATTAAAATATTTGAACCAACTGCAAGGAAATCTTTATTATTTGCCATTTTATAAAGTTTGAATGAATTGGCAATTAAAAAATAATTCCGCCCAAAATCTGCCAATGCTTTCGAGCCTGTCACGTGATTAAGTTGATTATAAATATCAGACACGAGTTCGTTCTTCCCTTTTCGTCCGAAAATGTAGCCGTTTAAGAAATCGCGTTCCGAACCCGGTTCGGGCGGACGCTATGAAAACATATTCACACACGCACACATACACGTCCATACGAAATTTTCGAAACTACATTACAAATTAACATATTACGAATATTCAAGTACAAGCAACGAAACTTAATTACAAACATTATTGAACATTCACTCCTTTATAGAATTCTTTCAACTCTTTCACAGTGAAAATTTTCAGCGCCAAGTTCATTCAACATTTTATGAGCTCAGATAAGAAAAAATATTTTATTAGTAAAGACTTTAATTCCAATCAAAGGGAAGTAACTCCTATTAACTATTCATGTATATCATTTATTCATGTATATCATTTGATATACATAAAATATATTATTCTTGTTATAAAAAGTAAATTTTTTGTGTTCTTTTTCTTGTTGCTTTTGCGTTTGCTTACACATTCGTAAAGTAAAAAAATGTACGCGTTGACTTAGAGCGTCAATACTGCTACAATTGGGTGTGGTTACAAAGAACCAATGCTTCAGAGACCATTCTCTTCTGTTGAGGGTGGGATTCTTCTCCCTAATTTTCTGGTCGCTCTTTCACCTTTCTAGGACCTTATTCCACACCGGGGATTTCTTTCGCATATTCTTCCTGTTGCCTAACGCTTCTCGAATTTGAACCCGTGCTCCACTACTTCTCGTCTTTTTCCACACCGTTTCACCGTTTTTTTTTGGATTTTTTTGGCCAGATCTAGGGACACTGACAATCTGATCGAGGCCTCCTTAATCATATCGTGTCTGATGCATCCATTCGCCCGCGCAGCAATGAAAAAATCCACCAACTGGGCCTGAGTGGTGGCATTTTATTTTACTCCCCTTAGGGAAGGCCAAGGCCGACAACTTCGTCGCTCTGGCTCCCAACTCCATCGGGGTCTCATCCTTTGCGTGGGTGAGCTTCTTGAGGCTGCTCATGGACTCCTGCCGTCCCATCATCGAATTCTTTTATCAGTAGCTTCTCTAGGTAAGCCTATGTTAATCCTGGGTCCCTCGATAGGTGTCCCCACCTACAAACTCAGAGACCTACTCCTCTGTAAGCCGGTACTCTGGGTTCCACCAACAGGATTTTGAAAGGTCTGTTCGCCCCGTTTCCGTCTATAGGCTGATCGGTCCCCTCATCCGAACCATGTTTGCTTATCTTTACTTGTCTGGTTCGAGTCACCGCAAAGCTATATTATGAAAGAAATAAAAATCTTCTCGCAGATGAAACAAAAACGGAAGATACGTCAGGTTAGTTTTAAAATTGGTTTATATAGTTCTTGGTACAAAAATCAACCCTTGCTTGCTTCTTTAAATTTATATAGTGACACTTTGCTCTTCTAAATCTTGGAACGGTGTTCAAAGACGGGAATTCTTCCGGCAGCAGGTCACGGGTGAGGGGTAGCAGCTCATCTGAACTAAGTGTCTTTCTCAAACTCTCTCGTTGTGTCGCCAATGCCATCTGCATATATTGAATCCGGGCCAAGACCGGCGTTGGTTCAACTGGTCTGGGGTTTTCAGCAATTCGCCAACATTCGGATTTACATGTGGTATTACCCTGCTTTTATAACTCATACTTTCTCTTATTTATGTCTCGCCTCATTACTTCCAAATGGGCAGAGGCAATTTTTCCCCTTTTCACTTCCTTTCTCAGAGACCATCCCCACAGAGAAGTTTGTAACTTTGTAACCACACCCAGTTGTAGCAGTACGCAAAAGCAACAAGAAAAAGGACACAAAATTGACTTAGATAAATGCTTTTAGAACACACAATTACATTTGATAACTTCAACGTATAAACCAAAGCAGCATTTACAACTTTACAACAATTGTGACCTTGGCTCTCTGAATCTTTCCTTTAACATTTGTAAACTGCGAATTGCCATAATTGTTCTTGTTCAAAGTTGTAGGGAAGACGAATCTTGTTTCTTTTTTCCATAGTTCTAAATTCACCTTAATTTAAACTGGTTACCAATCAAAGAGAACGAGCGCAGTCTGTCTTTTGACAATTTTAATTTCAGACCGAGTGGGCGAAGAGGCGGTCTTATTTTAATTATTAATGATGATTGATTTCCTAGCCTTTGGTCTAGTTTGTTCTAGTGCACCCCTAACCACTCATCACGTTTTCACAGCCTTTGGGTTATCATGCAGAAACTCTTAAGGATTGTTTCTCAATTTCTTTTTCGGGTGACAGATTAATCTGGTCTCCAGGGATGTTTATAGATACACAATTATATTTCAGATGGACGTTTTGGCTCAGCCTGCCAATTGTAACTTCCATTTTTGTTGACCGCCATAAAGCAATTATTATTTCGCAAATAGGTTTTTAGTTCCCATGGTTAGCAATTCCCTGAAAAAAAAAAATGCCACAAATACATGTTATAAGAATGTTGTGACTTAGTATTCTTGTGTTTTTTCAAGCCTTGTGTATTGTTCAAATGTTTATCGTTGATTAGTTGCTACTGTACAGCTCGTATTTAATGTTTTAGCACCAGTTTTCTTGAAGTGCTAATAAAATAAATATATCAACAATTACCTTTTATTTCTATGGGTGGTTGTCATAGGGATCCCAGCATACAGGCCCTTTTAAGACGGCCCTGGATCCAATGGAAGAGCTATCAAATTCATGACCAGAAGATTTGCCACATTTTTTTTTCACTAAGTATGCACACTAGCATAATGTTACTAATATTTTACCTAGACTATCGGCTATTAATATATAAGATTATTTATGAATAATCTAACAACCGATTTGCAAAGCTTTCATAATTTTAAGAATCGTTTGTGTGAACAGTTAGGATTACACCACTGACTACACCCCATCACATAACAAATGCTAATCTAAAAACATTATTTCAAAGAAAATTTTACCAGTGGACTAGGCTATTTACATGGCCCTGAAGGTTCTCCTCAAAACACGTTAAAAACTCTATGGTTATTGTCAGCCATTTCCCTTTAAGAGACATGTCACTTTATAGCGATCATCATCGCCATCACACACACATACATACATACAGATCATACGGCAAGTATTCATTGGCTAATCTCTTCGAAACTAGCTTGCTGAATGGTCAATTCCGACCAATAAAATCACCTGCACGCGATGAATAATTTTCCCGCGCACAAGCGTTAGAGCCTGTCACGTGAGACACAACCTTATATAAACAAAAGACGAATAACCCTCTCTCATGTTTCTCTTCATTCATCTTTTTCCTTGCTGTCAAGATGTAATCTTCAAGAGATCCCGTCTTAACCTTGTGGTCAGACGTTAAAGATCATTGCCAACAACTCTTACCGACTTTCTCGCAAGTCGTCAGTAGAGTCCAGCTATTTACGCCTGTCTACACAAATCCACAACTTTACTCACAACGCACACACATAGATTTTTTGTATCAAATTACACATTTCTTCCTCTCTGTGACTAAGCCAAGTTCATGAACCAGTTCTTGCTTAATTTCTCAAAACAACACACTTCTTAATTAACTATATTCTATTCTAACACCAGACTCTATTCAACATAGAATCCTGAACATTCTTATTCAAGAGAAATTCTTTTGAACATTCAATCTTAATCAGAATACAGTTGAAGGGAAACAACTTTTTCTCCCTTAATTATTACATTACATGATTGTTTTGTAAGTTATTGTTTCAATATATATTTTATTGTTGATGCACAATTGAAGTCTCCTTGTTTTTTCTTGAATCGTTAAATGTATAATAGATAAATGCTTTTAGAACACACAATTACATTTGATAACCTCAATGTATAAACCAAGGCAGCATTTACAACTTCACAACAATTGTGACCTTGGCTCTCTGAATCTTTCCTTTCTTTAACATTTGTAAACTGCGACTTGCCATAATTGTTCTTGGTCAAAGTTGTAGGGAAGACGAATCTTGTTTCTTTTTTCCATAGTTCTAGATTCAACTTAACTTAAACTGGTTACCAAGCAAAGAGAACGAGCACAGTCTGCCTTTTTATTTGAACCTGTAGTGAGAGGAAGATAGATTCCAAGGACATTGGTGAATGAAACAGAATCTTCCAGAATTTGAACTCAGCAGTCTTGAAGTCTTCTCCGCAGAGGTAGATAGATTATAACCCTTTTATGCGGAGTTCACGAGGAATTGTTGGCCGATCCTACGAGCTCGGTTTTCCCCACATTAAATTCGGCCTTGTGCCACATCCTACCCCATGCGGAGGTTGATAAATATTACTAGATGAGATCTATTGAGTACGACTCAGACATACGCGAGAACTACCAACCTTCCAATAGTAGCACTCACTACTGAATTGACTTGCGACGACCTTGTGCATAACTGTTACCTTTATTCTTATTGTACTGGTTTATTACAATAAACCTTTATTTATTTTATCCACCTTGTTTTGCAAGTATATATTCCTATTAGTACAGAATATAACAAAATGCTAATCTAAAATCATTATTTCCAAGAAAGTTTTCCCTTACTTTTTAACAGTGGACCAGGCTATTTAAGTAGCACTGAAATTTCTCCTCGAAATATGTTAAAAACACTCTGTGGTTATTGTTAGTTATTTCCCTTTAAGAGGCATGTCACTTCACAACATTTGTGACCTTGGGTCTATGAAGCTTCATTTTCTATAACATCTGTAAATTGCGAATTGCCATGATTGTTCTTGGTCAAAGTCGTAGTGAAGAGGAATCCCATTTCTTTTTTCCATAGTTCTGAATTCAACTTCACCTAGACTGGTTACCAAACAAGGCAGACAAGCCCAGTCTGCCTATCTATCTGAACCCGTAGCAAGAGTAAGATAGATTAATGCTTTTCTAAGGACAAAATAAAATCATCTGGAATTTGAACTCAGTTTGCCACTTCAACTTCCCATGCAGACAACCAGTTGAGTCAGAGGGGGGTCAGGAATATAGTGAGGAAACAAGAGATGAGGTAAAAAAGCAATGAAGCTTCAATTATCAGCCGCTCACCAAAGACTAAGAAATAAGTATGTGGATGATATAGTTTGTCCCAAAAATTGTCTGTTGCATTGGTAAGTTTTCCTATGTCTTTTGGTAGAATGAGTGAGGCATGAAACCACATGGACATTCACCCATTGGAATTTAGTCTCAACGCCTAAACCACTTGTCCATAATCGCATATCTATTATGTTAACCTTTAGATTCGAAAATAACCTGAACAAAGTTTACCTGCAGACAATTATAAACACAGACAATGTTTATGTATTTATTGTCGCATTCAAAACATTTTGTCCATTGTATGTTCAGGGCTTCTGGTGATATTTGTTCGAATTCCAAACCTTTATTCTACGGGAGTAGATTCTTTTAATTCTATGTATTTGGATAACTCAGTTTTAGTTAATTAAGTTATTGTTCACTGAGGCCAGGGATTAAACTCACAAATCTTTATGCCAAGTCAGATTTTGAAGACATAGCCCAGTGGATGAAAGTGTTGGTTGACTGAGTGGAAGTACTTGGTCAAAATGTTGTCTAACTGGTCCAGTCCAGTCCAGTCGCATGCAATAGCCCCCAGTGGTGTTGGTGACTTTTCAAATGAAGAAACTGGACATGCACTTGGTAACAAGCGCAAAAACCTTTATTGTAACAAGATTAAATGTCATAAATGCAAGATCAAAGGAAGAAAAAACGCTGAAATGATTGGTTGGTAGGATAAGATTGATGGGTAATTGTATTTAAATGCAAACTTAAAAATGGTTGTAGAATATCATGAACAGAAAAATGTCATAACTCTTGCTTCAGCCTCGGGAAAAAGTAAGAGAGAATGGAGCGGGGGGGGGTGTGGTTGTGGCAAATAAAGAAAACAGCAACCGGCGAGTAAATTCAAGCTCTCCCTGCTGGTATTTCAACCTTGAGTCGTTCCTTCTTGAGTTCTGTCTCAAAATCGCACTAACAGACTGTTCTTGTCGCCAACCGTGAACGTCACTCGAAGAACTCCCCGCACTGGGAAAAAGTAGTTGCTTTTATATTTGTCCATATACCCATAATCCCTTGCGTCTTCCTGTGATCCCATAATTCATTGCGTCCATGTCCCATAATGCATTGCATCTTTATTGCATAAAAATGCAATGCAAGTCCCCCCTCATTCTTTTACGATATCTGGCCGAGGACAGATTACGGCAGAGCGGTAAGTGCTTTTTTCTCCCTTATTTCAACTGCAGTAGCTTTACATGCTAAACAAATACGGGCTCTTTTTTGGCGGGGACAAGGCAAGTCGCAACCAGTTGTGCTCGCCCCAGATTCTGTCACATGTTCGCCACAGTGGTCCAGCTGTAGCCTGGTCCCTTTCATCCTAAAAAAAAAAAAAAATGTGTCAAAAGGATGTTTTTTTCCTGGACTCGGCTATTATTTTAACTACACCCTCAGCAATGTTGTTTTAAATGTGATGATGAGAATTGCAATAAAACCTAATTATATGATGAAAGCAAATTCATATATTTTTTGTTCTTGAGAATTTACAACAGAAATACTAAACACAATTTATTACAAGATTGATTTTATAACGTTTTAAAAAGTATTTTTTTTAATTAAAAGTAATACAATACAATATTTATCATTTACCAATTTATAAAGAAATATATGTGAAAATAATTTTTTTATTCATAAATTTATAAATATTTATTCAATTATTAAAATATGTGAACCAACTCTAAGAAAATCCTTATTATTTACCATTTTACAAGGTTTGAATCAACTGGCAATTAGCCAATGTTTTGCCAACCATTCCAATAAGCCATATAATCTATAAAAGGCAGGATGTGTGTGTGTGTAACGAATGCACGGCCACAATTTTCGACGGATTTGCACCAAAATTTACATGCACATGCTTCAAGTTAGCAGAAGGCCAAGACTGACTTTGCATTTCCCAACTCCCATCAATAGTGGAAATAATCGATTTTTTCATGCTTCTACGGCAGTTTTCATGTAGTTTGCGGCCATTTTCTACTGGCCAGAGTGAGAGCCAATAGCTGGCTGCCACGAATAGGCAGGAAGATTCTATTGGCCAGCATGAGAGCCAACAGCTGACTGACACAAATGTTAACTAGCATGCAAAAAAAAAAAAAAAAAAAAATCGATAGCTGCATTCGTCACAAGTGGGAAAAATTTAAATTTGCATGGCACTTTACTCCAATTGGCTCATTCGCTTGCTTAAACTCAACGTTGATTCTGATTCCACAAAACTGAAAGGGCAAAAATATTTTAAGTCAAGTGATAGCGATTGCTGTATGAGTCGTACGATTTTTGAATCAAGCACGGGCAACGTTGAGTCATGCTGCGAGTTAATAATGCAAAGAAACCAATAAAATAGCATATGTGGTGGTGGGATTGGGGTGAATTTCCAACCAGTTGCACAATTTTTTTTTAATCAATTCACCAAGTAAGGCAATAAAGCAACTAAGATGCAACAGGTTACAGAGTTTGAAAGAATATGAGACAAAGAAAATTACTGACGCTGGAAAAGTTTTCAGTCCATTTTAATGCTCCAGTAAATATTCGGCTCCCTCTGTTAAATTCTTACCAAAATGCAACATGTGACTGAGTATGAAAGAATATAAGAAAAAGAAAAAGAAAAATATTGATGCTAAAAATATGATCAGTCCATTAATAGTGCTACAGTATTTGACTCCCTTTGTTTTACCATTACCAAGAGCTAAAGCAAACCAAAAATGGAGTAATACTTCCATCTCTTGGATACTGTCAGGTCCCAGAAATGAAAAAGGTTGGACTGTAATATCTTTAATGAAACAATATTATAATCAAATTAAATAATCTATGGGAATTAAAGGTTGTGTGTTGGGTGTATTTTAAGGATAGATGTGGTTCATGTTCACATGGAAACAATTAAAGAAAAAGCATACAAAAAACTGTTTCTACTATGAACTGTTAATTCTTGTCTTTTATATATAAACTGCAGGGAAAGGAACTTCTTTATGTCTCTTGAGTATGTGCGTTTTCGGGGTTTTTTTTTTATCCAGAAGTTACATTAGTGCAAGCAAGGATAGGCATCAATATAATGATCAAACTCAAGTCAGCATTGTGCTAAGTTGGAACAACCACAGAAAAGGTTGATTTACTTCATAGGTGGAGGGTTTAGAAGACATATGCAAACTCCATGTGTTGGAAAGATGGAAGTGAGTTCAGTCTTCAGTGGACTGGAAAAGTGAACGTGCCCAAGTGGGGACATCTTTATCTAAATGGAGCAAGAAAGAGAAAAGAGGAAAGGAATATTTGTCTTTTTATAGAACTTGCCATGAACAGCTGAGAAAGAATATAATGTTATTATCCCATCTGGCTTTGTCAGGTGGGATAATAACATTATTCTGCTACAGTGAGTATTTGACTCCTTCTGTTAAAATTCTTACCAAAAGCCAGAGCAAACCAAAAATGGAGTAATGCGTCCATCTCTTGGATACTGTCAGGTCCCAGAAATGAAAAAGGTTGGACAGTAATATCTTTAATGAAACAATATTATAATCAAATTAAATAATCTATGGGAATTAAAGGTTGTGTGTTGGGTTTATTTTAAGGGTAGGTGTGATTCATGTTCACTTGTAACCAATTAAAGAAAAAGCATACAAAAAAACTGTATTTCTACTCTGAACCGTTTATTCTATGTCTTTGTATAAACTGTAGGGAAAAATTGTCAATGCAGACAAATAATCCTCTCCACTACATCCCATAAATACTCAATTAGACACAAGATATCCAACAAACTTGGTGGCAACATCTTTAGTTAGAAATCTCTGGAATGTTTCTCAAACCAATTCCAGGCTACTTGAACTTGATGACATGATGCATTATCCTGCGGGATGCACGTAGCTCGTGAATGGAAGTGTATTGTCACAACACAATGTAACTTCAATAATTCACATCACTTTGTCATGAACAGCTGAGCTGATGTTGACACTAACTGATCAGGTTTTTATTGATTTATTTTCTACGGCTTATCAACCCGTTGTAGGTTATTTACAGCCAGAAAATATTTTTAGATTGTAAGATAATAATGATTTAGTGATACAACTCTTACTAATTAAGCCATAGCTGGAGTAGGAAAAAAAGGTAGATTTATACTTTTCCTAAGAGTACTTGCTTGTAAGCAAATATAACAGATTGCAACTCGGCTCTCCAATTATGAATTCCGATCTGTTATCCACTACACCAACCACACCACCAAGCTTACAGCACCTGATATTCCCAAGTGGTAGTGACCAGGCTGGATGTTGCTTAACTTTTGTGCATGTATGGGAACCAGTGTTTCAGCACAATGTGACTGTAACTCACTAGGTGTCAGAAAACAATGGATAAAGGTTTGGGCATTTCCATAATATTAGCATCACCTACCATTATTATATGGTGCCAATTTAAATAGAGTTGCCCACAAGTAAAAAATAAGGAAATTGTTTTTGAAAGAATATTTGTAGACTTTCCTTGGGCCACAACTCGTGTCAGAATTGAGAAATATTGATTTTCTTTTAATGATTTTAGGAATTTCTTGTTCATAATATTGATACATTGCAAAACTGAACGCTCACTTTTTATAGTCATCTGGATTTAGCTGTTCAGTGTATGAAAAATGTATTTTGCTGATGCAAAAATATTTCTTTTAAATAAAGAACAAAGTGAATATATACATTGTAAAGAAATTGCATGAGTTAACAAAAGTATATCTTTGTTTATTATTCATTTGAGATAAATAATTATTATCCCCCAGAGTACTTGAAAAATTTCTCCCCACCTAAAAAAAAAAGGTACAGAAATTCAGACAATATATTGTTATCATTGATGTAAGGACAGTTTCAAACTTGGCATTTGTAACTAACAATTATGTCAAATAACTCTGTAAAACTCAGGGATTGATTTTTAACTGTAGCCCATCACCTAAATTGATAAGAAATCAATATTTTTTGATTCTGACAAATACTGTGACATAAGAAAATTCTAATGAATGCTAATCAACAAAAATTATTTTCCTGTCTATTTGAGTATTTAGTTTTTCCTGTTTTTTTTTTTTTTAGGAGTAGAACAGTCTATTCTGTGAAAATCAGCATCAATTTGACACTGTGTCAATATTATCAGCAGGATACTCCTAAAATGTTAAAAAAAGTCAATATTTTTAATTTCTGACAACTCTTATGGCTTGAGGAACGTACGATAATCTATAAAAATGATTCCTCTTTGGAATTTGTCTACAAAATTGACTGTTCCACTGATAAAAATCATGGAAAATTTTTGTATATTAGGAATTCTACATGTCATAACATTTGTCAGAATCAAAAAATATTGGCTTTTTATCAATTTAGATGCTCATAATATATAGTCACAAATCGAACCCTGAGTTTTACAGAGTTATTGGACTTTGATGTTATTTATAAATGTCATGTTTGAAACTGTGCTTACATAATTGATATCTGCATTTTTTTTAATTTCCTGAATTTCTGAAAGTTTTAAAAACTTTTTATGCTGGTAATTTTTTTTCAGAAAAACATGCATATACACTGGGGGATAATAATTATTTATCTTAAAGGAATATTAAAGGGATACATACTTTTATTAGTCTATATAAATTATTGTCCTTTATTTAAAATGTATATATTCATTCATTCTTTATTTTTTATTAGGTTGGTGCAAAAATTATGACGTAATAATGTCATTTTTTTGACGTTAAAAAATACGTCAAAAAACGATATTATTACGTCATTATTTTTGCACCAACCTAATAAAGATCTTTTTGTTCCCACCAAACAATCTGTCTTCATACATGGAACAGCTAAATCCAGGTAACCCTGTAAGAAGACGGGGATCGATTTGGCACATTATCAATATTATGAATAGGAAACCTCTTCTAAAATCTTTAAAACAATATCAATGTTTTCTTTCTGCAACAAAGTGTCACAGCTTAACAAAAAGTACTAATGAAAGCTAATCTATAAAACAGTTTTCCTTTATTTGAGAAGCCCTTGCTACAGGCACTGCAATGGAACAGTTGTTCTCCTGTGTGTGTAGCATATGTGGTGAAAGTTCTTTTCACAGTGGTAGGGTTTCAGTGTTTCCTTCCTTTTATGTGTTTCCGCATGTGGTACAATAATGGTGACATGTTGGGAAAGGACTTCCCGCATGAATCACTGTGGAAAGGTTTCTCACTTGTGTGTGTACATTTATGAGTCAATAGGCTTCCTGTTGGTGAGAAACTCTTTCTGCAGGCATTGCACTGGAATGGTTTTTCACCTGTGTGAGTGCAACCAAGAACCAACAGGCTTCCTTTCTTTTTTTTTTGTGTGTATTTCCAGTTTTCATCAATTTCATGTCTCCTTATACTCTCTCTCTCTACTCCTTCTATCTTTCTCTCTTTTGCTTGTGAGTGTGTGTATGTATATATATATATATATATATATATATATATATATATATATATATATGTATGTGTGTGTGTATGTGCAGGTATGTAGAAAAATAGGAAAGAACACGTTTGGTAAATAATCCAGGGTTCTTTAGTATTTTTGTTTTTATTTTTAGAAAACAGTTAATAATTATATTGATGGTTTCAGCTCTCGTTTTTGAAACATGAGAACTCTTATGTAGCGAAGAAATCATATTTTTTTTTAAATAATTATAATACATATATATATATAAAATTGGTCTTCATACAAAAACCCAAGTACAGTAACTCTGTAAGAAGTCAGGAATTGATTTTTCACTGTGTCATTATTATGGATAGGAAACCCCTTTTAAAATCTTAAAAAAAAAACAAGATTTTTTAAAGTCACAAGTGTCATGGTTTAACAAAGTTCTAATGAAAGCTAATTTACTAAACAGGTTTCCTTTTTGTGAGAAGCAGGCATTACAAATGGAACGGTTTCTCACCTGAGAGTGTACACAACTGGTTTAACGGGTTGCTTCTGTGGTGAAAGTTCTTTTCACATTGGTAGGGTTTCAGTGTTTCCACATGTGGTTCCTCAAAGATGACTTACGAGAAAATGCCTTCCCACATGAATCACAGTGGAAAGGTTTCTCACCTGTGTGTGTGCGTTTATGAGTCAACAGGCTTCCTTTCTGAGAGAAACACTTGCCACAGGCCTTGCAATTGAACGGTTTCTCACCTGTGTGTGTACGCAAGTGGGTTAGCAGGTTGCCTCTTTGGTGAAAGATCTTTTCACAGAATTCACAGTGGTAGGGTTTCAGTGTTTTCTCTCTTGTATGTGTCCACATGTGGCTCATCAATGATGACTTGTGGGAAAAGGCCTTCCCACATGAATCGCAGTGGAAAGGTTTCTCACCCGTGTGAGTACGTTTATGAGATAACAGGCTTCCCTTTTGTACAAAATTCTTACCACAGGTTTCACAATGAAATGGCTTTTGTCCAGAGTGAGTATGGCTATGAGTCAACAAGTTTCCTTTCTGCGAGAAATCCTTGCTGCAGACATTGCAATGGAACGGTTTCTCTCCTGTATGTGAACGCATGTGGATTAACAGGTGGGAGCTGAGGTGAAAGTTCTTTCCACAGATTTCACAGTGATGGGGTTTCAATATTTTCTCTTTTGTATGTGTCGCCATGTGGTTCATCATTGACACCTTGTGCGAAAAGACCTTCCCACATGAATCACAGTGGAAAGGTTTCTCACCTGTGTGAGTGCGTTTATGAGTTAACAGGTTTCCTTTGTGTGAGAAACACTTGCCGCAGACAATGCAACAGAATGATTTCTCTCCTGTGTGTGTACGCATATGGCTTAACAGTTGGCTCCTGAGGTTAAAGTTGATTTCACAGATTTCACAGTTGTAGGGTTTCAGCGTTTTCTCTCCTGTATGTGTCAAGAGGTGGTTTATCAACAATGCCTTTTGGGAAAAGGTCTTCCCACATGAATCACAGCGGAAAGGTTTCTCACCTGTGTGAGTACGTTTATGAGCCAACAGTCTTTGCTTTTGGAAAAAATTCTTGCTATACGTTCCACAGTGGAATGACTTTAGTCTAGTGTGAGTATGGCTATGCGTCAACAGATTTTCTTTCTGCAAGAAACCCTTGCCACAGTCAATGCAATGGAACGGTCTCTCTCCACTGTGCGTACGCAAATGGTCTAGCAGGTTGCTACTGTTGTGAAAGTCCTTTTCACAGATTTCACAGTGGTAGGGTTTCAATGTTTTCTCTTTGGTATGTGTCCACATGTGGTTCATCAACGACTCCCTTTGAGAAAAGGCCTTCCCACATAAATCACAGTGGAAAGGTTTCTCACCTGTGTGAGTGCGGCTATGAATCAAAAGGCTTCCTTTCTGTGAGAAACCCTTGCCGCAGGTATCGCAATGGAACAGTTTCTCTCCTGTGTGTGTACGTAAGTGGGTTGACAGCTTGCTTCTGTGTTGAAAGTGCTTTAAACAAATTTCACAGCTGTAGGGTTTCACTGTTTTCTCTCCTGTATGTGTTCGCACGTGGTTTGTCAATGACGACTTTTGTGAAAAGGCCTTCCCACATAAATCACAGTGAAAAGGTTTCTCACCTGTGTGAGTGCGTTTATGATCCAACAGGGTTCCCTTTCTGGAAAAATCCATGCCACATGTTTCACAATGGAATGGCCTTTGTTCTGTGCAAATAGGTATATGTGTAGCTAGGGATGAATTGTGAGTAATTTCTTTGTTGTAGATCTGACATTTGCCTATACTGTTCACTATGCGTGTTTGCGTACATGCATCGTGGGTTTCCATTTTATAGTGAATACCTGGCCATACGTCTTGCAAAGGTTAGGATTTGGCTTCTAGGAAAAGTTATTGTGCATTTTTTTGGTCACTTTTTGTCAAAACTGAAAATTAAAAAGAAAAGTTTATTTTTGTATTTGATTCAAATAAATTAAGTTGTACAAAAGACTCGAAAAGTTTGTGGAAAAATCCTGTCATAGGAAAACTATACAAATATTTCTATATTTCATCAATCATAGATAAAAATACCTGTACTAAGACATATCAAAAGGACAGCTTTTCACATGACATCACTTTTTTTTTCTTTTTTTTTTTTAAAAATATCTTCACTCTTTAGCAATACTTTAAAAAGACCTCTATATTTACAGTAATTGATTATTTATTTAAAAGCTATTTATCACCATGTCTGTAGAATTTAGTTTTAACAATATGGAAAATAGACAGGATTGATATGGGTAAGTCTTTGAAATGGAAAGTTTGGTATAAAAGTTAAAAAACATCTCCCACAAAGCTATAAATTCTCATTAATTACACACACACATATATATATATATATATATATATATATATATATATATATATATATATATATTATATATATATATATATATATATATAATATTATATATATATATAATATTATATATATATATATATATATATATATATATAGAATATATATAGCATAGTAGCTACCTTTTTTATTGGCTCAATTTTTAATAGCAAAATAATTATAATTATAAAGAAAAGAAAATTTTCTCATATTTGATAATTTTACACTTTTATTCTTTTCTTATTTATTTATTGATTTCTATTATTATTATGTAATATATATATATATATATATATATATATATATATATATATATATATATATATATATATATATATTTTAAGCGTTTCACCCCAGGCAAGGCGGGAAACTACTAGCTTGCAAGGGGTTACAGAGAGTTGGAGTGAGAGCAAATAGGAGTGATAGAAGAAAGGATGAAGAGAAGGATAGGGGATAGATCAAGGCATCGGGAGATGTCGATTGACATTACATTTGAATAGTTGGAGATTAAAGCTGTTAAGGAAATAGGAAAAGGGTGAAGGACTTCCACAGGCGAGAAGTGCGAGACATGAATCTATTGGAGTAGAAGAGGTAGCTACATTTAACACTTTTAACAGTGAAAGGGTGAGAGCGAGATGCCAGCCTAGTAGAACCCTTAAATTCATGAAGTCTGGGAACCAGCAAAAGCAGCTCATCGGAGCAGTTACCATGAAAGTATTTGTAAAAAAGACAGAGGGAGGTGACGACACATCTGTGAGAGAGCGAATGCAGACGAGATACCAGATCAGGGCCAATTACATTGCATATCCGTCTCTGGATTTTATCAAGGACCTTAAGACAAAAAGAAGGGGCTCCAGACCATATATGGCAGCAACACTCCATGCAAGGGCGAATGGTTGATTTGTAGATTTGAAGGATCGACTCTGGTGAGAAAAATTTCCTGATGTAGCACAGGGATCCGACTTTCTTTGTGGTGGACGAAGCTATTGACTCAATTGTTCCATCTCAGGTCAGCAGTCAACATGAGACCGAGCAGACGCAGAGAGGTGCTTTCGTGGAGTTGAGCGTCAGACATTCTAATGGGGGGAGGCAGGGATGGTTCTCTGTGGTGAGTAATAGGAACGATTAAAAAATGTAAAAACATACGCCCAAAATACTTTGATCTTTCCTCTTAATAATAACAAACATTTAGATGACAAAGTTTTTGTTTTCATCAAGTTTGACGTCTTTTTCGTCAGACTATGCTCTTATTGTTTTAGAAATCTCATGAAGGTACCTATGTTATCTTATAGCCCTGATAAGAAATTAAACAGTTTAAGTTGATGGTGAAATTGAATGAAATATTATAAATTGCTTGACGTACTGTAGAGTTGTCTCGCTTCGACAGATATAGTTACGATTTTCTTAATTTTTTTACCAAGATTTTCTAATAATGAAAATTTCACAAAATATTTTTATTCAATTGTTAATAATTCTTGAAAATGTCGTTAAAATCGGCAATTATTTGATTTTTGCAAGAATTTCCAATCTAATGTGTCTGTTTTACCACAAAAAGAGGTTAAAATTTGATATGCAAAAAAAAAAAAAAAAAAAATACTACAACTGCTGACGCAAGAAAAACAAGTATTTTAAAATTTCGAAAAACATTAATAAAAAATTTAATTAAATACTCAAAAAATAATTCGATCCTTCAAAGCTGTTATTGTTAACGATGATAAAAAAACAAACTATGTTTTCATTACGTTTACAAGCATATTTTCATCGGGGTATGCTGATTTTTTAGCGTTTTGTAATCTCATCACCCACCATGGGAAATTTAATAATTCCATTTTGTTTTAAAAAAAATTACTTTATCGCTGCTTTTCCTAAGCGTGCCCGGTAAATGGCAGTTGTGATTTTTAAATGTAAAATAAACAATTTAAAACATTTTCCACGTTCTGTTAGTGTTACTGTTAAGTGTTAAACTAACTCTAGCTAGTGACTAGAGTTAACACTAACAGTAACACTAACTGTTAGTGTTAGTGTTACTGTGACTAACAGAACGTGGAAAAGACTAGAGAGAGAGAGAGTCTACTAGTCTTTTTGCTCTTTTCTTATGACGTCTTCTTGATGTTATTAAAACAGATTTGATTAATAACTTATTTTTAAATGTTAGCCATTGTACTAGAAAGAAAGAAAAAACGACTACTTTACAGTACACAGAATGAATAAAAATAAACACTACTACCCACCAAAAACAGGTGAGCATATCAAGAACAATGCGATAAAAAAAAAGCTTACCGTAGGATAAACTTTGTAAACATTATTATTATTTCCTAAAAAAAATAATAAAAGTAAACAACTAAATTGTTCAACGTAAAAATAAAATAACAAAGATTAAACTAAAAAACTAAGAAAAACACATTTCCTCCTATCGTCTGCCTTTTTGAGAGAAATGTGCTTAGCCGGTGATAATTAAAGTCAGTCCTCTCTAATTTAAGAGACATTGAAAAAAAGCGTAAGCAACATTTAAACTTTTGAAGAATATGATACATAAAGAAAAGTTTTTCTTTTTAGAATGAAATTTCTCATAATTATAAAAGTTACATGTTCATTTAAATTTAAATTAATTTTCTAAACTTGGAAATAAAAACAACTTTAAAAACTTTTAAAACGAAAGGACTTAAAATAAACAAAAAAGAATTCGCTTTCATTCACCGTTTTTTTTTTTAAGTATCTGTTTGTTTGTTAAACTAAACAAAATAAAGACCAATCGTACACCAAAATAATTTCTCCAGATTTCTTTCCGAAGTGAGAATTCATTTATTAGGTTGATGCAAAAATAATGACGTAATAATGTCGTTTTTTGACGTATTTTTTAACGTGAAAAAACGACATTATTACGTCATTATTTTTGCACCAACCTAAAATTAATCATTCAAGTTCTTCATTAATTTTTAAGTCAATTTATCGACAAAAATTCCTCTAGGAATTTTTTTAATAAATAAATAATTTAAAACTATTTTTTCTTCTTTTAAAACCTAGTTCTAAATTCTTTCTCTCTCTCTCTCTCGCTCGTTGTTGGGTAATTCTCAAAAGATAGGTTCGCCTATTGTCCAGTTCACGCTCCTCCCCAGTCTTTTATCCCTTCTACACTGCGACCTTCATAATGTGATATTTTTCGAACTGAACCCTTTATTTTTTAGTCCATAGGATTATTGTTCTAATTCTATGTACCATATCTTTGGATATTTCAGTTTCAGTTAATTAAGTTTTTGTTCTCTCTGCTGAGGACGGGGATTGAACTCGCAACTATTTGGTCCAAGTCACTTTTTCGGATACACTCTCCAGTGCATAAGCGTTGGTTGATTGACCCAAAGAGTTGTGAGTTCAGTCCCCGGCCTCGGCGGAGAGAATAAAAACTAAGATATCCAAAGGCAGGGCACATTGAATTAATTAGAACAATTTACCCTGTAGTGTAGACTAAATAAAGAGTTTGGTTCAAAATTCCAACAAATATAATTCTGAAGAAGGCTGGAACGTACAACGGCCGAAACCTCGTGAATAAGTTTAGGACAACAGTTTGAACAATGTACATAGTATGAATTTTTATGTCTTGAACTCATTTATATTTTGTTTTTTGTTTTCGTTTTTAGATGATTAACCTGAAATTGTCTACCAAGACGTTGCTATATAGTATGGAAAAATAACTGAAATTACCTGCATGTGTGTGTGTGGGAGGTGGTCAGATGTGGGAGGTGGACTGTTTGCCATGCTGGTTTTCCAAAGTGTGGCCGCTCTGAGCTCTGGTTTTCATAATTGTTTTAACAGAAGGGGCGGGATGCTTAGGTCTGCCACCTTGTTACTTAAGGCCTGCCTTTCCTCTCTTCTCCACTTTTCCTTTCTGAGAGAAGCTTATGAGAACAGAGTCGTTCCACGAGCTCTCTTCTTCTCACATAGTTAACTGCCCCTGTTTGGATTTGGGTCACAAGATAGGCAGTGTTTCACATCACTTACTGTATAGAACTGGCTTTTAGCTACCCTTAAGTTAAAGTTGAAAAGGAATTTTCGACAATAGTGCTATTTCAGGACTATAAAAGAACAGACACAATGCTTTCTTTTCAGTCGGAATGTAGAAGCAATAACAACAGGTGTCTTCGTTGCTCAGGGGACACTCTAATTTTAAAGAAACCACTTGGACCTCATACAGACGAACAAATACTCACACACACACAATAACTAAGTTATGGGTACTGCTAAAAAAGTTAGTTCACTGTCATGCTAGACAATTTTCCTTGTCAGAATCTGGCTTACACATTTATAAAACTACTGTTTGTCTTATGCACTGAATATGGCTGTCACATCCGGTTTGGTGCTTCTGCTATGCACGTAGAAATTCTTGAAAAAATCGAAAGAAGAATCTGCAATATTATCATTACTAATCTAGCATTTTAGCTTAAGTCACATTCCCACTGAGGGGGAAAGAGTAAGAAAAAAAAAACTCATTAACGAGTGAGAACAACAAATGAATAGGAATTAAGAGGACAGGTGTTAACAGCTGACATTTTATTTAAACTTTTGAGAATCAAAGTTGACTGGAAATCAAGAGGCTGGATGAGAGTTCGACAAGAATGAAGTGCGAGAGAAGAAACTGTTAACATAGAACTTACGCTTACATCTCAGCCATTTCAATTGTAAAATGTAAACCTTGTACTGTGTTTAAATTCGTAAAGTCTATGTATGAAAGAGGAAAGCTCATCAGAACAATTGCCATGAAATTATTTATACAAAAGGCCAAGGGAAGCTATATTATGGTGGTGTAAAAGTGACTGAAATTGAGATGCCAGGTCAAGACTGATAATATTGCAGATTCTTTGGATTTCATCAATAATCACTAAATGCATAGTAGAAGCACCAGACCAAGTGAGGCAGCAATATAGATGAATGGTTGGCTTGTAAATGTTTAAGATAAATTCTGTAGCACCATTAATGCTTTCCAAGCCCATGCTGTGTTGAAAGATCCTAGGAAAGAATTGTTGACAGATTTATCACTAACGACAATGTGATGAAGTCAGAGAAAGGGATGAAGAAGTAATTGGTCAAAATCTTTTCTAACTGGTCCAGTCCAGTTGCAGGCAATAGTCTCTAGTGGTGTTGGTGACTTTTGAAATGAAGAAACTGGACATGCACTTGGTAACAAGTACAAAAACCTTTATTGTAACAAGATTAAATGTCATAAATGCAAGATTAAAAAGAAGAAAAAAAAATACACTGAATTGGAAATGTGTGGTTGGTAGGATAAGATTGATGGCTAATTGTATTTAGATGCAAACTTAAAAATGGTTGTAGAATATCATGAACAGAAAAATGTCATAACTCTTGCTTCTGCCTAGGTCAAAAGACTCAAAAGTAATAAAGAATGAGAGGGGGGTAGGGGGGGTGATTTCTCTGGTCTAGCAGTAGCTTGGTTTCCCACCCACAAAAAAACAAAAACAAAAATGATCTGTCAAAATGATGGTTTTTTTCTTTGACACAGCTATTATTTTAATTACCTCCTGTGCAATGTTGTTTTAAAAAGTGATAATTAGAATTTAAAAAGTGATAATTAGAATTCTACTAAAACCTAAACATACGATGACAGTGAATTCATACATTTTTTTTTGCTCTTGGGAATTAACAAAAATATCAAAACACAATTTATTTACTACAAGATTAATTTTATATTTATAACATTTTAAAACCTAATTGTATTAAAACTAACACAATGCAATATTTATCATTTACAAATTTATAAAGAAAATAATTTTTTTTCTTTATAAACTTATAAACATATACTAAATTATTAAAATATATGAACCATCTATAAGGAAATCCTTATTATTTACCATTTTATAAAGTTTGAATCAATTGCCAATATTTGCCAACTATTCCAATAAACCATATAATAAATTGTGTAAATAAACTAATAAAATAGCATATGTAGGTGGTGGAATTAGTGGGGGGGGACACACCAACCAGTTCCACAATTTTCTTTTTTAATCAATTCACCAAGTAAGGCAATAAAGCAACTAAGATGCAACAGGTTACTGAGTACAAAAGAATATGAGACAAAGAAAAATACTGATGCTGGAAAAGTTTTCAGTCCGTTGTAATGCTCCAGTAAATATTTGACTCCCTCTCTTAAATTCTTACCAAGAACGAGAGGAGACCAAACCTGAAGAATTACTTGCATATCTGGGCTACTGCCAGACCACAGAAAATGAAAGACTGTAATATCTTTAATGAAACAATATTTAATCTAATTGAATAATCTATGGGATTTAAAGGTTGTGTGTTGGGTGTATCTTAAGGGTAAGTGTGGTGCATATTCACATGTAACCAATTAAAGAAGAACCATACAAAAAACTGTGTTTCTTCAATGAACCATTTATTCTCATATATATATATATATATATATATATATATATATATATATATGAAAATGAAAATTTCTCAGAGTTAACCTGTAGAAAAGACAATATTTATAAATATAAATGACAATAGGAAAACTATAGTAGTTGCTGATGCCTTTTGTCCAATGTCGACTTTCTCAAAGCAAAAAAAAAAAATAAAAATAAAAATAAACAAAATGAATTTATTTAAACAAAGTAACTAATAATAACAAAAACAAAATGTCCTTAGCAACTGGAAGAATTTAGAGGACGCTATTTTCATACTGTTCACTGAAAATTACGTTAATTACTGTCACATGTGGAAATATTGTTATTATTGCTGTGTTGACGGATTCAACTTAGCTAATGCACTAGTCATACATAGAAATGAATTCAACCACAATTTTGATTTTAAAAATGCTACACTCATAAAAAAAGAAAATAACTAACTCAGAAGGAAAATTCTAGAGAGTGCCGCCATTGAATATTACCCAAATATTAATCTACACCCAGGCTTTTTCCCTATTTAACCTTTCTTAACAAAATTACTGCTCCCCCAAATAAATGTACACAACAATATTGTAAAATCAAAAGAAAATGGTTGAATCCGTCAACACAGCAATAATAACAATATCTCCACACGTGACAGTAATTTTCAGTGAACAGTATGAAAACAGCATCCTCTAAATTCTTCCAGTTGCTAAGGACATTTTGTTTTTGTTATTATTAGTTATTTTGTTTAAATAAAAAATTCATTTCGTATTTTTTTTTTTGCTTTGAGAAAGTCCACATTGGACGAAACAATCAGCAACTACTACAGTTTTCCTATTGTCATTTATATATATATATATATATATATATTAAGAAATGGACAAAGTCCGACAATTTATTTATTAAAGACATTTTTTTTATAAAAAGAATGTTAAACATAAAAAAAATGTCTTTAATATATATATATATATATATATATATATATATATATATATAAAAACTGGAGGGAAACAAACTTCTTAATGTCTCTTGGGCATGTCCATTTTCTGTTTTTGGTTCAAAAGTTAGGTTAGTGCAAGCAAGGATAGGCATTGTTATAAAGGTCGAGCTGAAGTCAACCTTGCGCTGACTTGGAACAACGACAGAAAAAATTGATTTACTTCATAGGTGGAGGTTTTGGAAAACATGTGCAAACTCCATGTGTTGGAAAGATGGAAGTGAATTTAGTCGTCAGTGGACTGGGAAAGTTAACGTGCCCAAGTGGGGACATCTTTATCTAGATCCTACTACATCTAAGAGCAAGAAAGAGAAAAGAGGAAGGAAATATTAGATGTGGTTCATGTTCACATGTAGACAGTTAAAGAAAAAGCGTACAAAAAACTGTTTCTACTATGAACTGTTTATTCTCTTCTTTTATATATAAACTGCAGGGAAACAAACTTCTTTATGTCTCATGTGTGTTTTCTTTCTTTTGGTCCAGGAGTTACATTAATGCAAGCAAAGATAAATATGATGGCCAAATAACCACAGAAAAGATGGAGGTTTTGGAAGACACATGCAAACTCCAAGTATTGGAAAGATGGAAGCGAGGTCAGTCATCAGTGGAATGGGAAAGTGAACATTCCCAAGTGGGATTACATCTTGCAGCAAGGAGAAAAGAGGGAGAGGAAGGAAAAATACCACCTAATGGCATTTGACAAAGAAAGTTGGGGTAATAAAATTTCTGGTCCCTTTCTTATAACTATCATTTTTTTTTTTATTCATTATTATTATTTAGTGATCTTATTTCATTTTCCGACAAACCACATAGCGGACTCTCTTATCGTGAACAATAAATTAGTGTCAGCATTCAAAACCCTTTAACCTAATGAAACATATCTTATGCCACTCCTTTTGTAATTTATAATTACATATGTGCTGGTTATAGAAATTATAGTAAATCTTACTTATTATAAAATGTAGATTGTGTGTCTGTACATTTATACATTGGATCAGATTTCCTACAATTTTCAACCGATTTCAACAAAACTTCACAGGACTATGTAAAATTACCTTGTGGTGGTTCTGACAGTGCCCAAAATTGGAAAAACAATTGTTTTTGCACGAAATCAATTTGAAAGCACGATTAAGAGGCATTAATGAAAGGGGGACAACTCACATCGAGTTATACTTATTATAAAACACACATTGGTTGATTGTGTGTGCGTGTGTGTGTGTGTTTGTTTATATATGGGATCGGATTTCCTACATTTTTCAACCAATTTTAACAAAACTTCACTTTTTTTTGGCAGGTAGTGTTTCTTATTGTCTTTCACACTTTTTTCTTTATTTTTACATTCAGAATGCTTTAAAAATTCCATTTACAAGACAATTGTTTATAATAAAATTCTATTCAATCAGTAGACTCATAAAGATTGAAAACAATGTTTTTGTTTGAGTTCGACCAATTCATAAAAAACAAAAAAAACGAAACAAAACTAATTAAGACATGTGTGTCCGTCAACCTTAAACAATAATCTTTGTCAATTTTATTTTTCAGTCTTTATGATGGTCGATACTTGATATATCTCTTAATGTTACATCCCCGGGCAACGCCGGGCTCTACTGCTAGTAAAATAATATTTTAAGAAACCAGAAGTCATATTTATTTTCATTAATAGTAATTAAATAAAATTTTATTAAACAACTGCAAAGCCATACTGGATGGGGATAATGTTTTTTTTCACATGACGCTTGATGTATTTCTTGATTTGAATGCAAGAAAACAAAACCGTTTTCTCTGCATACAGAAGTGTTTCCATCCAATTTGCTCTTTTGATCTTCTCTGAGGTAATAAAGAAATAAGAAACAAAGAGTTTCACCCAGAAAATCATAGTACGGTTTTTGCATGTCTGGATTGACGTCAAATGTGTTGGGTGTAAAGAATTATGAATTTTAATTTGTAAAAGAAAAGACATTTGAAGGTTAATTTAATTTTCAGTTTTTATCTAATTCATCACCTACGACAAGTATTATTTTTTAAATATACACTGACAAGACAAATTCATAATACACGTACCTAGTATCTTGTATTAACCCCTTTAATTCTGGTGACAAGTAGCAATTTGACATATTGATTTCATCTCTATCTTAAAAAAAAAAAAAACAGTTTTCTATCCATACAGAAGTGTTCTTGCCCAATTTGGTCTTTTGATGTCAAATGTTTCAGATGAAAAGAATCAGTTTTAATTGGTAACAATAAAGACATTTTAAGACTAATTTAATTTTCAGTTTTTTTTAAAATTGATCACCCACAAGTACTTTTTAAAAACATACACTGATGGACAAATGTGGTGACCCCCACCTTTAGTTAGAAATCTCTCAAATTTTTCTCAAACCAATTCCAGGCTACTCGTGCTTGATGACGATGCATTATCTTGCATTTCCTCATTGTTGGGGTGCATGTAGTCCATGAATGGATGCCAATGGTCGCAACACAGTGTAATTTCAATAATTCACAGTACCTTGCCATGAACAGGAACAGCCGAGCTGACATTGACACTAACTCACCAGGTTTTTATTGATCCATTTTCTATGGTTTATCAACCCATTGCAGGTTATTTACAGCCAGAAAATATTTTTAGATCATAAGAATTTATTTCTGAGACAATAATGGGTTAATGTTACAAGTTTTATTAATTAACCCATAGGTGGGGAGGGAAAAAAAGACATTCTAAGATTAATTTAATTTTCAGTTTTTATCTATTCATCACCCATGACAAGTATATTTTTAAAAATATACACTGACATGACAAAAGTCATAACACAACTACCTATTATCTTGTAGAAGACCTTCTAACACTGGGTACATGTATTAGGTTGGTGCAAAAATAATGACGTAATAATGTCGTTTTTTGACGTATTTTTTAACGTCAAAAAACGACATTATTATGTCATTATTTTTGCACCAACCTAATAGCAACTTGAGGTACCATCTATTCCACAAGAGGTCGAAACATCTCTGGAGAGATGTTGAGCTAGACTGTCTTGATAACTGTTTGCAGTTCCCTGATGGATGTCAATGCAGACAAATAAACCTCTCCACTACTTCCCATGAATACTCAATTACAGTCATGATATCAGGCAAATATGGTGGACCCACCACTAGGTAGAAATCTCTAGAATGTTCCCTAAACCAATTCCAAGCTACTTGAGTTTAATGACATGATGCATTATCTTGCAAGAATAATTCCTCATTTTTGAGATGCATGTAGACCATGCATGGATGCCAATGGTCGCAACGCAATGTAACTTCAATTATACACATTACCTTGGTAGGAACATGAACAGTTGACACTAACTCACCAGGTTTTTATTGATTCATTTTTTATGGCTTATCGACCATTTGAAAGTTATTTAAAGCCAGAAAATATTTTGAGATTGTAAGAATTTTTTTTTGAGATAATAATGTTTTAATGATACAAGTCTTACTAATTAACCCATAGTTGGGAGGAGAAGGATATTTGCTTGTAAGTAAATATAACAAATCCAATGGAAATTGCAACACTGCTCTCCAATTAACAATTCTGTGCCATTCTCTATTACACATCCAAGCGCACAGCACCTGATATTACCAAGGTACTGACCAGGCTGAATGTTGTTTAACTTTTGTGAATGTATGGGAAGTGATGTTTCAGTGTGATGTAGTTGTAAGACTTTAACTCAGTAGGTGTCAGAAGAGAAGTTTAGGTGTTTCCATAATATCAGCATCACTTACCATTACTGTATAGCACCAATTTAAATAGAGTGGTCCTCTAGTAAAAAATAGGGAAATGGTTTTTCGAAGGAATTTTTGTAGACTATAATACTTTTGTCTTTCCTGAGGATGCAACATTTGCCAGAATTGTAAAATATTGATTTTTTTTTTTTTAATCATTTTACAAGGGGTTTCCTGTTGACAATATCCATACAAAAGTGCAAAAATTGATCCCTGACTTTTTACAGAATCATCTGGACTTTGCTGCTCTGTATATGAAACCAGAATTTTTCTGACACAAAAAGATTTATTTTAAATAAAGAACAAAAAAAAAAAAATATCATTTCATATCCCACCACAAAATCTGTCTTCATACACAGAAGAGCTAAACTCTGTAGAAAGTCAAGATTCGATTTTTCACTGTATCAATATTACGAACAGGAAACCTCTTCTAAAATCTTTAAAAGACTAATATTTTTTTTTACTGCAACAAGTTACTGTTGTGTCGTAACTAAGTTCTAGTGCAAAATCTATAAAACAGGTTTCCTTTCTGCGAGAAGCCCTTGCAATGGAATCTCTTTGTGTACGCAAGTAGTTTAGCAGGTTGCTTCTCTGGTGAAAGTTCTTTTCACAGTGGTCGGGTTTCAGTGTTTCCTCCCTTTTATGTGTTTCTGCATGTGGTTCATCAATGACACCTTGTGGGAAAAGGTCTTCCCACATGAATCACAGTGGAAAGGTTTCTCACCTGTGTGAGTGCGTTTATGAGTCAACAGGTTCCCTTCTTGCGAGAAACCCTTTCCACAGGCATCACAATGGAACGGTTTCTCTCCTGTGTGTGTACGCAAGTGGTTTAGCAGGTTGCCTCTGTGGTGAAAGTTTTTTTCACAGATTTGACAGTGGTAGGCTTTCAGTGTTTTTTCTCTTGTATGTGTCCACATGTGATTCATCAATGATGCTTTGTGGGAAAAGGCCTTCCCACATGAATCACAGTGGAAAGGTTTCTCACCTGTGTGAGTGCGTTTATGAGTCAACAGGCTACCTTTCTGTGAGAAGCCCTTGCCGCAGGTATCACAATGGAACGGTTTCTCTCCTGTGTGTGTACGCAAATGATTTAAGAGGTTTCCTCTGTTGTGAAAGTTCTTTCCACAGATTTCACAGTGGTAAGGTTTCAGTATTTTCTCTTTTGTATGTGTCCACATGTGATTCATCAACAACACCCTTTGGGAAAAGTCCTTCCCACATGAATCACAGTGGAAAGGTTTCTCACCTGTGTGAGTGCGTTTATGAGTCAACAGGTTTCCCTTTTGGGAAAAATCCATGCCACAGGTTTCACAACGGAATGGCTTTAGTCCAGTATGAGTACGTATATGTGTAGCCAGGGATGAATAGCAGGTAAATTGTTTGTTGCAGATCTGACATTTGCCTATGCCGTTCACTATGCGTGTTTGCGTAAATGCATCGTGGGCATCCATCTTATAAGATATATCTCGCCACACGACTTGCAAAGGTTAGGATTTGTCTTCTAGGAAAAGTTCTTGTGCATTTTCTGGTTACTTTTTGTCAAAACTGAAAATTAAAAAGAAAAGTTTATTTTTGTATTTCATTCAAAGAGATTAACAGTTGTAAAACAGAGTCAAAACATTTGTGAAAAATCCTGTTACAGGAAGACTATACAAATATTTTAATATTTGGGCAATCATGGATAAAAATGTCTGCAATAAGATGTGTCAAAAGTATGGCTTTTCCCACGATATAGCTTTTTTTAACTACCTTCACTGGCTATGCTTTAAAAAGACCTGTAAATTTATGGTGATTCATTATTATTAAAAAGCTATTTGCCACCATGTCTTTGGTATTTAGTTTTAACAATATGGTAAATAGACACGATTGCTTTGGATCTTATGTGAACTATATGCGTACTTCAGTATATAAAAAAAAAATCTCCCACAATGCTATGGATAAAAGGAATGGAAAAATTAAATTGACAAGAGAAGAGGGTTTGAAGTCATGTGAAATGTCTCGTTTCTGTTCACTGCTTGCAGTGTTGAAGTTCTTGCCAGTGTACAATTATTTGGCAATTATATTAGCAGCCTTTAACCAAGCACGTAGCACTTGAAAGAATTGTCTCTCATATCAAAATGTCAAATATTTCACACTATCTCCCTTCATCTACTTTTGAAAGTATACAACCATACATCCCTTTGGTGAGCAACAAACTCTCTTAATTTTGTTTTAAATATTTTTGAATATTATTTTTTGTCAGATAATTTAATCTGTTGCACGAACATTTTTCAAATGGAAAATGTTGGTGATCTTGTTGAATTGGAGGCCGAATTTTGCTGGGCTTGAAAACAGATCTGCAACTACTTGAGCCAAGATGTCATTTCTCGTGTCATCTATTCTGCTGCTGATAGTGTCATTTCAAAGAGGAATTTGGGTTAACTTATCTTCAGAAGCGTTTCCCAGTATGACATTCACCATCTTCAACACAGCTTGTTTTACGACAATGGTGTGTGGTTTGCCCTGCTTTGTGTTTAGTTATGCAACTTTGTATGATGGTGTGAGAATCAGGTTGTTCATGGGTACAAAGCCGAGAACAGGAAGAGTAGACTTTTCATCGAATCTGACTCTTGAATTCAGTGAGCACTGTGTTTCCTGTATTTCCCATCTCCGTGCAGCTTTAGGAAATTTTCCATTAGTTTTGCCAGTACTAGACTAGAATTGCTCAATTTGCCATTGCAAATCATGCATTGAGGACATTGAGCCCCATCACATTCTGTTAAACACATGAATCCATATTGTATGTATTCATCCAACCACTTTCTTTTTTGCTCAGCATAGTACAAAGTGACTGAAAAATTTGGGTAGGAAATCACATATGACGTACAGTCATGACAGTTACTGAATGTACCAAGTTATCTGCAGCAAGAATATCACGGCCAAGCGATGAGATGTGATCAGCTGCAGTCAACGATGGCCAGAGCTTCATGACACAAATACAAGTAGGTGAACAGCACAGACATACACCCAGCATCAGTAGAGGTCAAGACACACACGCAGCATGTGTATGTGTCTTGACCTCTACTGAATCCCTGAGAAGGACTTACTGAAACCCTGTGGTTTGATTGAACCACTGCTTTAACTACTTGATGCCATTATATGAGGGGAGACTGAAAACTTCATACATTGACTATGAAGGATGATGCTAACGTTGTGAAATCTTGCATGCATTAATTTCAACTCATCTTATTAATAACTGCATTATTAATTTCCAGGTAAACTGACATTTAACTGTTCCTCCTGTCGGTCAAAGAATGTCTTCAAAAGCAGATATGATGTCATCATCACTATAATAGTGGTTCCCTGTCAAGTGTTTTTTTTTCATGTTGGGGAACAGATGATAGTCAAATCAAGACAACAGGGAAGGTGACCAACCAGTTCAAAGACACAGTCACACACAGAAGTCTAACATACCTGTTACATTTGTTGAACTCCAAAGTAAACAGCTTAAATGACAAAATGTGTGTCTGAGTTGGTGGCACCACACATGTACTTCTGGTTTTCTCTGGTTAAAATAATTGTAGTCAACTAATCGGACGAGTTCTCACTCAAAATCAGTGGACAGTATTAAAAGCTGAGAGAGACTCTCAGAGGGGAGAAAAGAAGGAGACTTGCAAAAAGCCATTGAAACATAACACTTGTGTACTGGAGCATTGTCCTGATGAAACAAGATACTTTTAATCAGTTTTCCTGGGCATTTTGTCTTGATAAATCTTTCAAAAATAAGTTATCCTGACCAGTAATTTAATTAACCATCAGTAGTAGAAAGTATTTCATGTAACGGACATAGTTATTATTATTATTATTATATGCAAGCAAGAAGAGCATATCTAACCTTTATAAGTATTTGAAATACAGCCATTAATTTAATTAATTAGGAATTTCCTTCTATATCTGATAATAGCATAATTACAAGGGTGGGCTAAAAATGTTATAGACTGACTATGAAGGAGTGATGCTCAGAGCTGTGAAATCTTGCATGTATTAATTTCAACTCTTCTTATTAATAACTGCATTGTTTCTTTCCTGGTATGAGGGAGGGCTGAAAAGTTCATAGGCTGACTTTGAAGGAGTCATGCTAGAGCTGTGAAATGTTGCATGCATTAATTTCAACTCTTCTTATTAATAACTGCATGGTTTCTTTCCTGGTACGAGGGAGGGCTGAAAAGTTCATAGGTTGACTATGAAGGAGTGATGCTAGAGCTGTGAAATGTTGCATGCATTAATTTCAACTCTTCCTATTAATAACTGCATTGTTTCTTGCCAGGTAATCTGATATCTGACTGGTCAAAGAAAACTTCAAAAGTAATCTAGTAGCAATTTCTCTTGAAAATGGATAAAATTTGACACTGAAGGAAAAGGGTTTAACCCCCCAAGGACATTCCTGCTGACATGGTTACTACATTAGGGGATCACATTCCAGCTTTATACACAGTGCAAAAGTGGGCAGCTGAATTTAGGAGGGGAAGGGAAATTCTTGACAATGACACAATTTCTGGATGTCCTTCAACTGCCACCACTGAGGAAAATATTGATAGTGTTCCCTATATGGTGATGAATGACAGGCAATTGACTCTGAATCAGATATACATTAGTATATCCCAAGTGTTAGTTGACAATATTTTGGACAATGAACTTGGCAAGAGGCTGAGCACATCACAAGAAAATATGAAATTATCTGAGACAGTTCCAGCTGGTTTCGTTGAATGTTTCCTCGCCCTGGATAGGTGTTGATCTCATGCAGTGGAAACAAACCTCCTATCTGCTATGAAGAAAGCCAGGGTTATTTCATCTGCAGGGAAGGTGATGGCATCAGTTTTTTGTGGGGAAGCAAAAGGCATTGTGATTATTGACTATCTTCAAAAGGGTCACACCATCAATGTAGAGCACTATGACAACTTGCTGAGGCAATAACAAAAGACTATGAAAAGCAAACATTAAGGAAAACTGATAAAAGAAGTTTTGTTTCACAAGGACAATGACGTAGAAAACTAATTCTTGGTTTCAATTAATGCATGCAAGATGTCACAGTCCTACCATCACTCTTTCATAGTCAGCCCACTCTTGTATTTTAGCAGCCCCAAAGTCTGTGGAAACCACAAATTGCATGGAAAGCTATGTAGTAAAAATGTAGGTATTGCTAAAATAGATATTTTTTTCTTAAATGAAAGCAACACAGATCAAAAAAACTACCCACCATTTTTAAAAATTTACCAAAAATTTGGGAATAATGCAATTTAAATGCAATTTTCAGCACTTAGTCCTTAATGAGTGAATTGTATGCCAAATACGTTGATGAGAAAACTTTGTAGAAAACCCCTGAAGATATATTAATAAAAAAACATTTTTGAGATATCTAATCAGTGTATTTTGAAAATTTATCTTGAAACCTTAAAAAAATAATTCAATAAAAAATAATTTTTTGAGAACTGGTTCTTAAGTAATTAAGTAATTTATATTATTTTCTCTCTGGCTCTCAAAAAAAAAAAAATAAATAAAAGATCCATAATGAACATTTATTTCAGAAAAAGTTTGTAATTATTGTGTGATATTTTGTAAATAAAAGAAATCTTTATTATTAAATAAAGAAGCATTTGAAGAATGAAAAAATGTAAAGTTTTTGTCGGGGGTACAAAATGCATTATGATTATTGTCTATCTTCAAAAGGGCCACACTATCAATGTAGAGCATTATGACAACTTGCTGAAGTAATAACAAAAGACTATAAAAATCAAACATTAAGGAAAACTGATAAAAGAAGTTTTGATTCAGAAGGACAATGCCCCAGCCAAACAAATCCTTGGTTTCAATTAGTGCATGCAAGGTTTCACAGTTCTAGCATCACTCCTTCATAGTCAGCCTATGAACTTTTCAGCAGCTCCAAACTGTGAGGGAACCCCAAATTGCATGGAAAGCTATGTGGCTATGATGTAGGTACTACCAAAATAGATGTTGTTTTTTTCTGAAATGAAAGCATTCCCTAAACACTACCCAATGTTTTTAAAAATTTACCAAAAATCTGAGAACTATCCAATTTAAATGAAATTTTCATCAGTTATTCATTAATGAATGAATTGTATACTGAATACATTAATTAGAAAACTTTCTAGAAATTTCTTGCGGGGGGGGGGGCACCACATTTTGATACACAATAAATAAAATTGGGTGGGTGACGACAAATATTTTTCTTATGGTTTTAAAAAGAAAAATCCCTGAATATATATTAATAAAAAACATTTTGAAATATCAAATCAGAGAAGTTTTAAAATTTATCCTGCAACCATAAAAAAATAGTTCAATAAAAGTCAAAAAAATCATTTTTGTTGAGGGTAGGTGCCTACATAATTTAGTAAAATGCAACAGATTGACAGGGGCAAAACAAAATCTACAACAAACATTTATTTCAGAAAAAGTTTGTAATTATTGTGTTATTTTGAAAACAAAAGGAGATCTTTATTATTAAATAAAGAAGCATCTGAAGAATGAAAAAAAATATATAGTTTAATAATGTCACTTTCACATCAGAAATATCTTTAAAAGAATATTACTTTTTACTTATTATTTTCACAAATTTTGACAGTACCTATAAGCTGCAGAAAAGCAATGTTTGAACCAATAAATCAAGATATGATCACTGATTACAAAATTTTGAATTTACTAAATGACTTTGAAATACAGTGTAACCTGGATATAAGAGAGTTGTCGGGACCGGAGAAGAAGTCTCTTATATCCGGGTTACACTGTACATCTCTAAGACAAAGATGAGATTTTTAAGGACATATGGCCCAGTGGATAAAACCGTTGATCGAAATAATCCAAAAAGTGATTTAACTCAAATATAAAATGTGCAATGCCAGGCCACAGCAGAGGGATAAAAAACTTGGAGATTTGAGTCACTAAAAGTGAATTAGCTGAAATTGAGATATCCAAAAAAGGCATGGTACATGGAATTAGTAGAACAAACTACCCACTGTGGACTAAATAAAAGGTTAGGTTCGAAATTCTAATGTATATCTGTAGTGAAAGAGATAATCATTAATCCCGAAACAAAAGTTCGTGTTCTGTGTGCGATCTACCGAAGAAAAATTACAAAAAATAGTTAGCAAAAAAAATCTACTTCAATGACTAGTAAGTAATCTATGCTAATGTTCTCCCCTCCCCTGAATGGCGTGACCAATGAGAAAAATCTCTCGATGAATCAAAGGCTCAAAGCCGTTGTTTTTCGCTTATAAAGGCAGAAGATTTTGTGAGCTGCCGGCGTAGTATGTGGTTTTTTTTTTAGCTTGCTCGTTTGACACCATATTTTGTCGTTTCTACTTTGTTGGACTTTTACGACGGGCTGTTGTTTGAACTGCGATTTGGCTACAAGTGTTGCGGTCGAGAAACAGAAGAAATGATATATCTATTGCAGTTGCTACTATCAGTTGACACTACAGTCTTTTGAACTCTTTTCTTTACTACAACAATATCATCAGAAGAAGGCAGGAGTGTACAATGGCCGAAACGTCAATAAAGATGAGGACAACAGTCCGAATGATGTAAATATTTATAAATTTGTTGTTTACATTTTTCATCTATGATTGTTGTTCGATGAGTAAAAAATGTTATTAATTAAAAGTAAAACCTCCTTATATCCAAAACTTTTTTTTCCATATAGCTTGATTAGCTCAGGCTTCCGCTTATTGTTAAAAAAAAAAGACATTACTAAAGGAGTCATTTATTATTAAAAATGCTCTTTTAGCTTTTTTTTTTTTTTTTTTTTTTGCTCAAATTTTGGCGGTACTTACGAGATGCAAATATAGAATTAATTAAAAGCAATGCTTGAACGAATAAATCAAGATATGATCACAATGATTACTTTGCACTTGCAGAGTTTGTGGAACGAAAAACTAAAAAGTTTTATCATTTTTTTGACATCCAATTGCCATGGTTTAATAATACATCCGGTTTTTTACGTTTTATTGGTTCGTGAATTTGGATTACACCGAAAACGCCTTTCCTTTTTTTTTTTTATTTATGTATTGATTCTTTTGAAAAAAAATACTTTATTGCTGTTTTAGTTTTCCTAACCTTGCCCAATAATCAGTAATTGTGATTTAAGAAAAACTAAAAATCATTTTTTAACTTTTTTCTACGTTCCGTTAACTAACTGTCTCCTGATGACGTCTTCTTGATGTTAAAAAAATAAAAATTTATAACATTGTTATTGTTAGTCTTATGTTAGTTAACAATAACATCAAGAAGACATTTTTAAAATAAGTTATTCAAATCTGTTTTTTTTTTTTTAGTTTTAAAAACGAAAAGTAAAACAGTTGAATAACTTTATTTTAAAATGTTAGCGATTTACACTGTGTAGGAAGAAAAAAAAAACACAAAAAAAAAACGACTACTTTACAGTGGTACACAAAATGAAAATAAAAACTACCCACAAAAAACAGGTGAGCAGGTCAAGAAAAATGCACAAAAAATAAAACCTCATTGCAAAATAAAAAAAAAAAAAAAATGAAAAAAAATTTACGTGTGATCAAACTTTGAAAACATTATTATTTCTTAAAACAAATAAGAAAAATAAACGACTAAATTGTTCAGCGTAAAAATAAAATAAAATTTAAAGTCAACTAAGAAAAATATTTTTTTTTTTTTTACCGTCTGCCTTTTTTCGAACTTCGGAGAAATGTACTTAGCCGGTGTTAACTAAAATAAGTCCCCTCTAATCTAACAGACGGAAAAACAGAAGCAATAATTAAACTTTTACTGATTACATTATAAAAAAAAATTAAATTTTTACACAGAAAATTTTTCTTTTTGCAGTGAAATTTCTCATAAGTATAAAAATTGCATGTTCATTTGAATTTAAATTGCTTTTCTAAAAATCGAAAATAAAGACAATTTTATAAACTTTAAAGTTTAAACGAAAGGACTGAGGAATTAATTCGCTTTCTTTCATTATCAGCGTTCTTTCATCTGTTTGTTAGAGATGACCAGTAGATCAAAATAATTTCTCTCCCTATTTCTTTCTGCAGCGAGAATTCATTTTAAAAAATTTTTTTTTTTTATCATTATTTCCTTCATTAATTTTTAGGGTAATCTATCGACAAAAATTTCTCATGCAATTTTTTAACAAATAAAATAATTTTTCATTTTTTTTCTTCTTCCAAGAAGTTTTAAAAACTCTTTCTATTTTTATTTTGTTTTCTCTCCCTCTCGTTGTTGGATAATTCACAAAAGATGTGTTCAGTTCACTGTCCACCTATTGTACAATTTACTACACTCCACCCTGTCTTTTGAACAAGAATAGTAGAAGTTTTATTTTATTTTTTTCACTTTTTTCCTGTTTAGGAATAGGTTTCCGGTTCCTTAAGTTTTATTTAAAATCTATTCTTTCACTTTCAATTCCCGCGTAACACCCATGCGTCTGAGTGGCATTATTGCCCTTATAAGTTTGTAGGAAATTCAGTCATCCAGATTTTTTATTTTTTAAATATTAGGTTGGTGCAAAAATAATGACGTAATAATGTCGTTTCTTGACGTATTTTTTAACGTCAAAAAACGACATTATTACGTCATTATTTTTGCACCAACCTAATATTAAAACTCCGAATTTCAAACAATAAAAAAGAAAAAATAAAGAAAACATGGGTATACCTGTTTAAATAAATCATTGGTATTTACAAACATATGTACATGAATTCACAGGAGTCAAAAATGATTAAAAAATAATCTTTCGTTGAGTTAGTCTTTCGGTATTTGGTTCACAGAAAAATGTATAGTTTAGAAAAGTTGTTTAAATTATTAGGTCGGTGC
>OZ010575.1:94275991-94470991 GCA_963932145.1 Acanthosepion lycidas
CTTTACGAACCTATCCTGTTAATTTTCTTTTCAATCTGACAATGGAAAGATATCATTTTATAGCATCAAAAAGAATTTAACCATTTTGATAATTTAATAGAAAACATTAATTTATTAAGATATTTCCAGATTGAAATTCTGTTCTCATCATATTTCCTTTGAGAAGTATGATGCTTTTTGACTTGTAGAGGACCGTTGGTTATGTGAATGTATCGTTGTGGATAAGTAGATGATTTTCCTGCTAAACGGTCCAACTACATGAAAAAGTTGGACTTTAATTAAGTCCAAAGAAAAACAAACAACAAAACACGACCGATAAATATATGTCAACAAATATTTTATATTAATAACTAGAAACATGGACAGTTACATTGACTGTGTGTGTGTGTGAATATTATATATGTGTGTGTGTTCGTACGTACGTGTATTTGCGTGTTCCCAGCATTTTGGGAAACGCTTTCTCTCTGCGAACGTTCACATCTTCGAGACGGTTAGGCTGAAAGCCTGAGGAAAAAGAGAGATTTACTTCAAGGTGTCGATACAAAGGCCTGAGAAGAAAAAGAGGAAGTGACGAAGGGCCAACGACTATTTATAGCCAGGGAAGAGAGACCCTTGGTGAAAGGGTTAACGAATTAAAGGAGGAGTTAACTCCGACAGACTCTAGTGTCATCAGCTTTGCTATGGTTTCTTGACCACATTCGAATTGAATCGCTGCAGTTCCAAAGATCCATTCAGAGACGTCTTAACGCACGGGCTCGATGGGCACTTGCCTGGGGAGAAGGCATGAGCATAGGCGTTTCATGCTGATCTGTATATGTTAAATGACTTTGTAGAGAACCAGGTGGGTTTGAGTGTTGTTGAATTAGGGACACGTGGTGTTTATTCCTGCTAGAAGAAGGTCCAACTACAAGAAAATGGCGGACTCGAGTTGAGTCTAACCGAAGATGTAAAGAAAACAAACAAGACCTATATATATATATATACACACACACACAAGTATATGTATTAAACGACAAAATTACAATGGTCATAGACATTAACATCTGTGTTTGTGTGTAAACGTAAAGAATTTGTATTTTGGTGAATGTTCGTACGTACGTGTATGTGTGTTTCATGGCGTTTTCCCACAAGTGGGCGAAACGCAGATTTTTGCGAGGGATCACATTTTTAAATGAGTCCGCTGAAATGCAAAGTAAAAATAATATTTATTTCTGTAAAATACAGAAAATGTGATGCAAGGTCTAAAAATGCAAAGTAAAAAGAGAACGAGTCAATAAATTGGCCAGTATTTATAGTGTAGGGAGAACGCCCCCTCGTGAACAATTAGGAAATTAAAAAGGAGTTAACTCCGACAATTTGTGTTTCTTAGGAAATACTTAAAACAGAAATTACTACAAGCCATGCGTATTGCGGATGGTAATGTCATCATAGATCCATTTCATTTGATTTGGTTCCCAAATAAAAAAAAAGAAAAAAAAAGTGGGTATCTCTCGACGAAGCTGGAGTCCCTAAACAGGGCCGAGTCAGTGAGACGATGTGTGTTCCAGGGCGGATCAAACGCAGAAACGTGATCACGCCGAGGGGTATCTCTTGACGAAGCGTCGGAAATATCGAAAAGGCCAAGTAGCTTTGGTTTTCGTCGGAAAAAAAAGGGGGCTAAGATTATGTCAATTCGTTTGTTCAAGTACTCCCTGGCTAATGGGAGTAAAACACAATAAATATAAAATTACTCGTAATACTGTTCCAATATTTGATCATATGCTCCCTTGTCCGATATTCTTATGGTTTAGACTCCAGATATATTGGGTTCCGTTCGGTTCGTCGTTTACTTGCTCACTTACTGCTGATTTCAATTCTGCAAGTAGAAATGTTGCGAAAGTCAAGCTAGTCTTGTTTCTTAGATTTTATGCTGAATTTCTATGAAATATTTTATCACCAAATTTTTAAATCTCAGGGTGCGTTTTGTAGGTCCTCCTGAGAGGATGCGTTATTATGGTGTATGGGGAACTGATTGTTCACGGACGAGTTTTTGTGGTGAATTCGTAAATTGTAACGAGTGAATGGGTCGTGAATCGGATTAGCTATGTGTAAAAATAGTGAAGACCCGCTTCAATCCCTTTCCCCCTTTTCGGCCTTGTGTCACAATTCTACTTTTTATACAATAAATATATAGATTTTAGGAGCGGTCAATAGCGGTCGCGACTCTCTCTCTCTCTCTCTCTCTCTCACGTTGTTGGGTAATTCTCAAAAGATATGTTTACCACTTCACACTCCACGCCGTTTTTTTTAAACAAGAATAGTCGGTTTTTATTTTATGTCTTGTATCCTATTTGCTATTATTTATTTTTTTTAAAGCATTCCCCCCACCCCCAAGCAAGGCGGGAAACCACTAGCACGCAAGGGGTTACAGAGGATTTGGAGTGAGAGCAGATAGGAGTGATAGAGGAAAGGATGAAGAGAAGGATAGTGGATAGATCAAGGCAACTGGAGATGTCGATTGACACTACATTTGAATAGTTGGAGATTATAGCTTTCAGGGAAACAGGAAAAGGGAAGGGAGTTCCACAGGCGAGAGGTGTGAGATATGAAGCTATTGGAGTAGAAGAGACGGCTACATTTAATAGTTTCAACAGTGAAAGGGTGAGAGCGGGATGCCAGCCTCGTAGGGCGCTTGAATTCGTGAAGTCTGGGAACCAGTGAATGCAGCTCCTCGGAGCAGATACCATGAAAGTATTTGTAAAAAAGACAGAGGGCGGCAACGGCATGTCTGTGAGAGAGCAACTGCAGACGAGATGCCAGATTAGGGCCAATAACATTGCATATGCATCTCTGGCTCTTATCAAGAACCTAGGGACAAACAAAAGGGGCTCCAGACCATATATGACAGCAATACTCCGTGCAAGGGCGAATGGTTGATTTGTAGATTTGAAGGATCAACTCCGGCTAGAAAAATTTCCTGGTGTGGCACAGGGAGCCAACTTTCCCTGCGGTGGACAAAGCTACTGAGTTAATGTATTTGTTGCATCTCAGGTCCGCAGTCAATGTGAAACCAAGTAGTCGCAAAGAGGAGCTCTCGAAAAGTTGAGTGTCAGACATTCTAATGGAGCAGCATTGTTTGAACTGGATTTCACTTATGTGCATAGAAAATGTTATCATATTCCTGGAAACCACTGACTTCAACCCAATAATAAAGCAATTCTCTGTAAAGAAATGCCGCAAATGCTTGTTATAAGTTCGTAGTATTTTTATACTGTACCATCTAATTTGTGTGGCTTACTTAGTAGTATTGTCCTTTTCAAACTTTGTATATTGTTCAAATGTTGATCATTTGTACACCATGTTTTTAGTGTTTTAACACCAGTTTTGTCAAAGTGCCAAAAAAATAAATGTTTAATATTATTGACCATTTATTTTATCTTCCTGTGAGTGGTTGTGGTAGGGACCCCAGCACACAGGTTTGACCATGGGCACATGATGCCATTTACACGTCCCTGGAGCCAATTTCTTCCGCTAACAGGTCACCGGTGTTTTAGCAGCAGATTGTCCGCACTTTGCATCTCTCTAGAACTCTCGTTGAGTTGCCAACACAATCTGCTTATATTGAGTACAGCTCAAAACTGGTAATTCGCCAACTTTCAGATTTAATTGTGGTATTATTTATAACTCATACTTTCTCTTATTCACATCTCACACCATCGCTTCCAAATGGGCGGACGCAAATTCTCACTTTTTCTCTTCCACTCCCGGTCTTCCATCTGTGATCATCCCCATAGGGAAGCCTTGACTGTCTTTTTGACAATCCTAATTTTAAACCGAGTGGGTGAAGATGCTGTCTTATTTTAATCATTGATTTTCCATGAGAAATATTATTTCCCAGCCTTTGATCTGGTTTGTTCTAGTGCACCCCCAACCAGTCATCCTGCTTTCACAGCCCTTGGGTTATCATGCAGATGACCCTTACGGGTTGTTTCTCATTTCAATTTTCTTTTTGGGTGAGAGATTAGTCTGGTCTCTAGAGATGTTTATATATACACAATTGTATTTAAGATAACCCTTTGGGCCAAATACAAACAACAAAACGCAAGACCGATAAATATATGTCAACAAATATTTAGCAGCAGATTGTCCGCACTTTGCATCTCTCTAGAACTCTCGTTGAGTTGCCAACACAATCTGCTTATCTCTTGTATCCTATTTGATACAATAGATAAGCAGTCACTTCCATTTTTGGTATCTGTCTATATTTCTGAGATGAGGTATTATATACACTATTTACATGATTCGGACTATTATCCTCATCTTTGTCACCATATTTATTGCAACATTTCGGCCGTTGTACGCTCCGGCCTTCTTCAGGTGGTTGGAATGTCGAACTGAACCCTTTATTCTGCTCACTGGGGTAGACTGTTCTTGTACCATGTCTAATGAATGTCAGTTATCAGTTATCTCCTGTTAATTTTCCCTCTGAAAGTTCTCCACTGCCTTAACCGGGTATTGAACTCACACTCTTTGGGTCTTGTCACTGGATCTAACCAACGCGTTTATCCACTGTGCCATGTGTCCTTGAGGAACTAGAACAGTCTACCCCAGTGAGTGAAATAAAGGGTTCAGTTTGACGTTAAAATCACCTGAAGAAGGCTGAAACGTTGTAATAAATATGGCGACAATGATGAGTACAATAGTCCGAATAAATGTAAATAGTGTACTTCCATTTTTGTCAACAGTTATTAAACAAATATTATTATCCGATCGTGTTTTTAATTCCCATGGTTAGCAAATAACCCAGAATATATTGTAGCAATTTCAGCTCACATTTTTATATTAATTCCTTTAATTCCACTAGTGTCATACTATTTATTAAACTGTTTATTTACAAGATTAATTTCATATTTACAGTGTAACCCGGATATAAGAGAGTTGTTGGGACAGGAGAAGAAGTCTCTTATATCCGGGTTTATCTTATATCCGGGTTTGGTCTATTTTGTTTAGGCAAGTATGGCTCTAATTTGGGACCAGAGAAAATCTCTTATATCTGGATTTCTCTTATATCAGGGTCTCTTATATCCGGGTTACACTGTATAACATTTTAAAAACTAATAGAAATGTATTAAAACTAATGCAATGCAATATTTAACATTTGCTAACTTATAGAGAAATATGGGTGAAAATGATTTTTTATTCATAAATTTTTAAACATTTACTACATTTATTAAATAATTTATGAACTTTTACATTATTAAATAATTTGTAAACAATTACTACATTATCAATTTATAAATATTTACTAAATTATTAAATAATTTGTAAACATTTACTATATTAGTAAATAATTTTCAAAAATTTATTACATTAAATAATTTATAAACATTTAATACATTTTTAAATGTGTAAACATTTACTACATTAAATAATTTGTAAACACATTATATAATAATTTATATTTACTACATTATTAAATAATTTGTAAACAATTACATTATCAATTTATAAATATTTACTAAATTATTAAATAATTTGTAAACATTTACTATATTAGTAAATAATTTTCAAAAATTTATTACATTAAATAATTTATAAACATTTAATACATTTTTAAATGTGTAAACATTTACTACATTAAATAATTTGTA
Source organism: Acanthosepion lycidas (assembly GCA_963932145.1). Taxonomy (NCBI): domain Eukaryota; kingdom Metazoa; phylum Mollusca; class Cephalopoda; order Sepiida; family Sepiidae; genus Acanthosepion; species Acanthosepion lycidas. The sequence continues at coordinate 94,281,622 of OZ010575.1, forward strand.
AACACTACATTATATAATAATTTATATTTACTACATTATTAAATAATTTGTAAACAATTACATTATCAATTTATAAATATTTACTAAATTATTAAATAATTTGTAAACATTTACTATATTAGTAAATAATTTTCAAAAATTTATTACATTAAATAATTTATAAACATTTAATACATTTTTAAATGTGTAAACATTTACTACATTAAATAATTTGTAAACACTACATTATATAATAATTTATATTTACTACATTATTAAATAATTTGTAAACAATTACATTATCAATTTATAAATATTTACTAAATTATTAAATAATTTGTAAACATTTACTATATTAGTAAATAATTTTCAAAAATTTATTACATTAAATAATTTATAAACATTTAATACATTTTTAAATGTGTAAACATTTACTACATTAAATAATTTGTAAACACTACATTATATAATAATTTATATTTACTACATTATTAAATAATTTGTAAACAATTACATTATCAATTTATAAATATTTACTAAATTATTAAATAATTTGTAAACATTTACTATATTAGTAAATAATTTTCAAAAATTTATTACATTAAATAATTTATAAACATTTAATACATTTTTAAATGTGTAAACATTTACTACATTAAATAATTTGTAAACACTACATTATATAATAATTTATAAACATTTACTATATTATTAAATAATTTTTAAACATTTATTACATTAAATAATAAACATTTACTAAATTATTAAATTGTAAACATTTACTATATTAAATAAATTTATAAACATTTACATTATTAAATAAATTTATAAACATTTACTACAATATCAAATAATTTTATAAACATTTACTATATTATTAAAATATATGAACCAACTCTGAGAAAATCCTTATTTGCCATTTTATAAAGTCTGAATCAATTGCCAACCATTCCAATTAACTATATGATAAATACAGTAAATAAATAATCTAATAAAAGAGCATATGTAGGTGGTGGGGTAGGAGTAACTCTCCAGCCAGTTTCACAATTTTTTTTTTAACAATTCACTCCAAGCATAGCAATAAAGCTGCTAAAATGCAACATGTTACTGAGTATGAAAAAAAAAATAGAAAAAATGGTCATTCTTCTGTACTGCTCCAGTAAGTATTTGACTGCCCCTGTTATACTCTTAACAAAAGACCGAAAATGGAGTATTGCTTACATATCTGGGCTACTGCCAGACCACATAAATGAAAGAGGTTGGACTGTAATATTTTAATCAAATTGAATATTCTATAGGATTTAAAGGTTGTGTGTAAGGGTAGATATTGTGCATGTTCGCATATAAACAATTAAAGAAGCATACAAAACTCCTGTTTCTACTCTGGACTGTTCATTATTTTTTTTAAAAATATAAACTGTAGGGAAACAAAGTCCTTAATATCTCTTGGTTATGTCTGTTTTCTTCTTTTGGTCTTAGGCATTGTTATAATGGTCAAGCTCATGTCAGCCTTGCACTTAGTTGGAACAACCACAGAAAATGTTGATTTACTTCATAGATGAAGGTTTTGGAAGATGTGTGCAAACACCATGCATTGGAAAATTGAAAGTGAGGATACACTCATCCATGTGCTACTATATCTTGGAGCAAGAAAGGGAAAAGAGGAAGAAGGAAATATTTCTCTTTTTATAGAACTTAAACAATGATATCTAATGGACTTTTGACAAAGCCAGGTGGAGTAATAAAATTTCCGGTCTCTTTATTATTAGCATCATGTTTTTTATAGATTATTATTTAGTGATTCTGTTTCATTTTTACAACAAATCATAAAACTTATAATTAAATACGTAATGTGTAACTTACAGAACTTATAACAAGTAAAAATAATATTTTGAGAAACTAGAAATCATATTTATTTTCATTTATAATAATTAAATAATATTTTATTAAACAATCTATTGATCCTCCCATGACAAGTGCATATTTAAAAATATTTTTAAAAAATATAAACTAGAGGGAAACAAAGTCCTTAATGTCTCTTGCATATGTCAGTTTTCTTTTTTTGGTCTGGAAGTTAGGGTAGGTTAAGCAAGAATAGGCATTGTTATAATAAACAAAGTCAGCCATGTGCTGAGTTGGAACAACCACAGAAAAAGTTGATTTACTACATAAGTGAAGGTTTTGGACAACATGTACAAATACTGTGCACTGGAAAGTTGAGAGTTCAGTTGTCAGTGGACCAGGGGAGTGAACGTACCTAAGTGGGGATATCCTCAGTTACATGCTACTACATCTTGGAGTAAAGAGGAAGGAAATATTTGTATTTTATTAAACAACTGTAAAGCCATACTGGATGACGATGCCTCAATATAAAATAAGTTTTCTATCCATACAGAAGTGTTCCTACCCAATTTAGTCTTTTGATTTTCTCTGAAGTAATAAAGAAACAAGACATGAGGAATTTTGTCCAGCAAATCGCGGTAGGGTTTTCATGTTTGGATTGGGTGGAAAGAAGAATGAATTTTAGTTTATAAAAATAAGAGCTAATTTAGGCTAATTAATTAATTAATGTCGGCTAATTTAGTTTTCAGTTTTTATGTATTGATCATCCACAATTATTTAAAAAAAAAATATACACTGACGTGACAAAAGTCATGATACAGGCACCTACTATCTTGTAGAAGCCCTCCTAACTCTGGTGAAATGTAGCAACTAGATGTACCATCAATTCCACAAGTAGTCGGAATACGTCTGGAGGGATTTTGACACAGGCTGTCTTGATAACTGTTCACAGCGATGTTAATGCAGACAAACCTCTCCACTACATCCCATAAACACTCAATTAGACTCATGATATCAGACAAATGTGGTGGGCACATCATTAGTTAAAAACCCATAGAATGTTCTTTAAACCAATTCCAGGCGATGTGAGTGAGATCATATGATGCATTACCTTGCGAGAATAAATTACTTGTTAAGATGCATGTAGCCCATGAATGGAAGCATATTGTCACAATGCAATGTAACTTCAATAATTCACATTACCTTGCCATGAACATCTGAGCTGATGTTGACAATAACTCACCAGGTTTTCACTGATTCATTTTTTATGGCTTATCAACCTTTTGCAGGTTATTTAATACCAGAAAACATTTTTAGATTTTAAGAATATTTTTTTTTCAAAATAAAAATGTTTTAATGATACAAGTTTTACTAATTAACCCATAGCTGGGGGAGAAAAGGTGGATTCATACTTTTCTCAAGAGTATTTGCTTGTAAGTGAATATAACAAATCCAATGGGAATTGCAACTCGACTCTCCGATTAAGAATCCTGAGTTGTTATCCATTACACCACCCACACATCCAAGTGGTCACCCATCTTGGTACTGACCAGGCTTAATGTTGCTTAACTTCGGTGATTATATATGAGGTGGTGTTTCAATGTGATGTCATTGAGGACTGCTTGTATTGTTTGAAATAACTCCCCATTTGTCAAAAGACAACGGATATAGGTTCAGGCATTTCCATAATATAAGCATCACCTACCATTATGGTATGGCACTATTTAAATAGAGTGGTCCATGAGTAAAAAAATAGGGAAATTGTTTTTGAAAGAATATTTGTAGACTATCTTAGTTTAGTCTTTCCTTAGGCTGCAACACTTACCAGAATTGAAAAATATACTGAAATTTTTAATCATTACAAAAGGAATTTCCTATTCATAATGTTGATCGAGTAAAAAAATTGATCCCTGACATTTTACAAAATCATCTGGATTTAGCTGTTCTGTGTATGAAAAAAGTTAATTTTTGGTGCAAATTAAAAAATAAAAATTTGCATAAGTTAACAAAACTATGTCTGTTTATTATTTTGAGATAAAAAATTATTATCACTGAATGTAAATAACAAAGTTCATCCTCCCCCTGCAAAAATGTTCAGAAATTCAAACAAATAAACAAAAATTGCAGATATCACTGATGTAAGGACAGTTTCAGATTTGGGATTTGTAACTAACAATTATGTCCAATAACTCTGTAAAACTCCAGGATTGATTTGTAACTGTAGCTTAATGTTGCTTAACTTAGGTGAATGTATGGGAATTTTTGTAAACATTTCTACTTTAGTCTTTGCTGAGGATGCAACATTTGCCAGAATTGTAAAATACCGATTTTTTTTAAAAATCATTTTAGAAATAGTTTCCTGTTCGTAATATCGATACAGTGCAAAACTAATCCCTGATTTTTTTACAATGTCATCTGGATTTAGGTGTTCTGTGCATGAAACCAGAATTTATCTTATGCACAAAGATCTTTTTTAAATAAAGAACAAATGAATATATACATTGTTAATTAAAGAAAAAATATTTGCATAAATTAACAAAAGCTTGTCTCTTTTTATTATTTATTTGAAATAAATAATTATTATCCCCCAATGTACATGAAAAAGTTCATGCTCTCAAAAATGTTTCAGAAAAAAAAATGCAGATGTCAGGACAGATTCAAACTTTGGATTTGTAACTAACAATTATGTCCAATAACTCTGTAAAATTCATGTATTGATTTGAAACTAGTCCATCATTTAAATTGATAAGAAATTAATATTCTTTGATTTTGACAAATGTTGTGACATGAGTGAAGTTATAATGAATGTTAAGCAACAAAAATTACTCTGAGGAAAATTTTTTTATTACTTTTGAAAGGACCAGTCTACTTAATTTTTCAGTTTTTTTAGTTGTTCTTAAGGGGTGGAACAGTTTATCCTGTTAAAATCAAGGATCGATTTGACACTGAGACAATATTATGAACAAAGATATTCCTTTTAAAATGGCAGAAGAATGTCACTATTTTTAATTTCTGACAAATATTATGGCTTGAGGAACACCATTTACATTATTTGAACTATTGTCCTCATCTTTGTTGCAATATTTATTACGTTTCGGCCATTGTATGCTTCGGCCTTCTTCAGAGGGTTGGAATGTTGAACTGAACCCTTTATTTTGCTTACTAGGGTAGACTGTTCTAGTTCCATGTCTAATGTCAGTTATTAGTTATCGCCTGTTAATCCACCTCTCCAAGTTCTCCACTACTTTAATCAAGTATTGAACCCACAAGTCTGGGTTTTGTCACTGGATTTAACCAATGCCTTTATCCACTGTCCTTAAGAACACGTGGCACAGTGGATTTGATATTCACTAGACATGGCACATTGAACTAGAACAGTCTACCCCAGTGAGTGAAATAAAGGGTTCAGTTTGACCTTCCAAACACCTGAAGAAGGCTGGACTGTACAACGGCCGAAACAGTGTGATAAATATGGCAACAAAGACAATAGTCCGAATCATCTCATAAATATAGACAGGCTTGACGAATATACATTAATCTATAAAAATGATTCCTCTCTTGAATACGTTTACAAAATTGACTGTTCCTCACATAAAAATCATGGAACATTTTTTCAGGAAATAATTTTTGGATATTAAAACCTTTGCTAGCCATAACAATTTGTGAAAATCAAAAAATATTGATTTCTTATCAATTTAGATGGTGGGATCGTGTTTATAATATATAGTCACAAATTCAACTCTGAGTTTTACAGAGTTATTGAACTTAGATGTTATTTATAAATGTCATGTTTGAAACTGCTTACATAATTGATACATGCATTTTATTTTTAATTTTCTGAATTTCTGAAACTTAAAAACTTTTTTGTTGGTGATTTTTTTTTTCAGAAACACATGCACATACACTGGGGGATAATAATTATTCATCTTAAAGGAATATTAAAGGGATACATACTTATATTAATTTATATAAACTTTTGTCCTTTAATTAGGATGTATATATTCATTGGTTCTTTATTTTTAAAGTCTTTTTGTTCCCCATGAAACAATCTGTCTTCATACACAGAACAGCTAAATGCAGATAACAAGTAAAAAGTAAAAAAAAAAGTTAGGAATTGATTTTGTGCAGTACTGATATTATAAACAGGAAACCCCTTCTAAAACTTAAAAAAAAAAAATCAATATTTTTTTACTGCAACAAATGTAGTGGCTTAATGAAGTTTTAATGAAAGCTATTCTATAAAACAGGTTTACTTTCTGTGAGGAGCCTTTGTCACAGGAATCAAAATGGAACAGTTGCTCTCCTTTGTGTGTATACAAATGGTTTAGCAGGTGGCCTCTGTAGTGAAAGTTCTTATCACAATGGTAGGGTTTCAGTGTTTCCTCCCTTGTATGTGTTTCCGCATGTGGTTCAACAATGATGACTTGTCGGGAAAGGACTTCCCACATGAAACACAGTGGAAAGGTTTCTCCCCCATGTGTATGCGTTTATGAGTCAACAGGGTTCCTTTCTGTGCAAAACCCTTGCTGCAGACATCACATTGGAAAGGTTTCTCCCCTGTGTGTGTGCGTTTATGACTCAACAGGGTACCTTTCAGTGAGAAACCCTTGCCACAGGCGTCACAATGGAAAGGTTTCTCCCCTGTGTGAATGTGTTTATGAGCCAACAGGTGCCCTTTGTTGGAAAAACCCATGCCACAGGTTTCACAATAAAATGGCCATAATCCAGTGTGAGTATGACTATGAGACAACAGGCCTCCTTTCCATGAGAAACGCTTACCACAGACATCACAATGGAACAGTTTCTTTCCTATGTGTTTATGTAAGTGGATTAGCAGGTGGCTTTGTTGGTGAAAGTTCTTTTCACAAATTCCACAGTGATAGGGTTTCGGCGTTTTCTCTCTTGTATGTGTCCGCATATGGCTCACCAATGATGCCTTGTAGGGGAAGGCCTTCCCGCATGAATCACAGTGGAAAGGTTTCTCACCTGTGTGAGTGCGGCTATGATTTAACAGGCTTGCTTTCTGCGAGAAACCCTTGCCACAGGCATCACAGTGGAAAGGTTTCTCACCTGTGTGTGTGCGGCTATGATTTAACAGGCTTGCTTTCTGCGAGAAACCCTTACCACAGGCATCACAGTGGAAAGGCTTTTCACCTGTGTGAGTGCGGCTATGATTCAACAGGGTTCCTTTCTGTGCAAAACCCTTGCTGCAGACATCACAGTGGAAAGGTTTCTCACCTGTGTGAGTGCGTTTATGAGCCAACAGGTCTCCTTTGTTGGAAAAATCCATTCCACAGGTTTCACAATAAAATGGACATAGTCCAGTGTGAGTATTACTATGAGTTAACAGGCTTCTTTTCCATGAGAAACTCTTACCGCAGATATTGCAATGAAATGGTTTCTTTCCTCTGGGTCCATTTAAGTGGTTTAACAAGTTGCTTTGGTGGAGAAAGTTCTTTTCATAGATTTTGCAGTGGTAGGGTTTCAGTGTTTTCTCTCTGTTATGTGTCCATATATGGCTCACCAATGACGCCTTGTAAGGAAAGTCTTTTCCACATGAATCACAGTGGAAAGGTTTCTCACCTGTGTGAATGCGGCTATGATTCAACAGGCTTCCTTTCACTGAGAAACCCTTTCCACAGGTATCACATTGGAAAGGTTTCTCACCTGTATGTGTGCCTTTATGAGTCAACATGTGTCCTTTATGCAAGAAACCCTTGCTGCAGACATCACATTGGAATGGTTCGTTTCCTGTGTGTGTACGCAAGTGGTTTAGCGGGTTGCTTTGATGCCAAAATTTCTTGTCACAGACTTCACATTGGTAGGGTTTCAGTGTTTCCTCTCTTGTATGTGTCTGCATATGGCTCAGCAGTGATGCTTTGTAGGGAAAGGCCTTTCCACATGAATCACAGTGGAAAGGTTTTTCACCTGTGTGAGTGCGGCTATGATTCAACAGGGTTCCTTTCTGCGAGAAAACCTTGCCACAGACATTACAGTGGAAAGGTTTCTCACCTGTGTGAGTGCGTTTATGTTTCAACAGGTTTCCTTTGAGGGAAAAATCCATGCCACATGTTTCACAATAAAATGGTTTTAGTCCAGTGTGAGTACGAATATGAGTCAACAGGTTTCCTTTCCTCAGGAAAGCCTTACTGCAGACATCGCAATGGAATGGTTTTTTTCCTGTGTGTGTATGTATGTGATTTAGCAGGTTGCTCTTGTGGCGAAATTTTTTTTCACAGATTACACAATGGTGGGTTTTCAGTGTTTTCTCTCCTGTATGTGTCAATATGTGGTTCATCAACAATGCCCTTTGGAGAAAGATCTCACCACATGAATCACAGTGGAAAGGTTTCTCACCTGTGTGAGTGCATTTATGCGTCAACAGGTTTCCCTTTTGGGAAAAATCCATGCCACAGGTTTCACAACGAAATGGCTTTAGTCCAGTATGAGTACGTATATGTGTAGCCAGGGATGAATAGCAGGTAAATTGTTTGTTGCATATCTGACATTTGCCTATGCCGTTCACTATGCGTGTTTGTGTACACGCATCGTGAGTATCCATCTTATAAGATATACCTGGCCACATGACTTGGTTAGGTTTTGTCTTCTATGAAAAGTTCTTGTGAATTTTCTGGTTACTTTTTGTCAAAGCTGAAAATTAAGTGTTTGCATATATGCATCGTGGGTATCCCTTTTATAGGAAATACCTGGCCAGATGTCTTGCAAACGTAAGAATTTGTGTTCCAGGTAAAGTTCTCGGGTGTTTTCTGGTTACTTTTTGTCAAAGCTGAAAATTAAAAAAATAAGTTTATTTTTGTATTTCATTCAAAGAAATTAACAGACTTAAATTTTTGTGGAAAAATTCTCTTACAGGAAAACTATTCAACATTTGGGCAAACATGGATAAAATGCTTGCAAAAAGACTTAGTGTGAAAAAGACGGCTTTTCCCATGATGCTGCTTTTTTTTTTTTTTTTTTTTAATATTTTCAATCTTTGGCAATGTTTTTTTAAAAAAAAAAAATTGTATATTTACAGTGATTATTTATTTAACAGCTATTTGTCATTATATCTGTGGATTTTTTTTTTAACAAATAGACAGGACTGCTTTGGATCTCATGTGAATTATATGTGTACTTCAGTATATAAAAAAAAATCTCCCACAAAGCTATGAATAAATAATCATTAATTTGTTTTGTATATCCTACCATAAGATATATAAAACGTAAAAAAACAGGAGGCAAGGTAGAGTAATGGATAGCAGATTTGATTGAGGAATCAGAACCGAGTTTGAATTTCAGTCGAATCCATTACATTCACTTACATACTAATACCATTGGGAAAAGTATGAATCCTCTTCTTTTCCCACCAGCTATGGGTAAATAGCAGGACAGATTGAGTTCTATATCTTTAGATGACAACTGGTGTACTGTAGAAACAAATGGCAACCTACTGCAGGAAAAATCTGCCTCGTCAGTCATGTATCAAAAGATACATGATCACCTAAGTGTGTATCACGCAAGGCACATAACTGACTGATCATAGCATATTTTGCATTTTTTTTTTATTGGTTCTGAATAATCAATTTTTTGACAACAACAAAAAATACAATTTTCTCATATGTTTGATAACGTTATACTTTTATTCTTTTCTTATTTAATGATTTAGATCAATGTCAGACACCCTCGCTCTGCCACTAAGCTAGATCTTGGTCTTGTCTAGCAGTTTTTTGAATCAACACAGTAGAGAGTTTGTATTAAGAATAAATACAGTTCGTACAATTAAAGGAAGTACATGTTCATTATGGAAGCAGTATGTTTGAATATTTAGGTCTTGTAAGCACAGTTATGTAATATAACCCTACATTCTGGTGTGAGACTAAATACTAAATATTTAATATATATATATCCAGGTGAATGACCCTCTCAGCAGAAATGAAAAAATGTTTTGAGTGAAGCACAGAAGAAGAGGGCTGCAGACGAGAAGGAGAAAATAGGAAAACTTCCAAAATTAACTTTGGCTGTCCTTGCAACTGTGTTGAGCCACATTCATGCCATATCTTCAAATATAGCATTCACATCTACATCCATTCCTGCTACCAATCATCCCGACATACCATCATTGCCTGTTGCTGCTGGTGGTGACATTTTACGAGTGGAAATATGCAAATCTGTAACGGTAAAGAAGTTTGCAACCCAAGAGATAGATTCAGGGTTATGGAACATTAATGATACCGACGCAATAGATTACTGGATTCATAGTGAGCCCTCATCATATCAGAATCATGATAGATTGATGATTGGTTCTTATGTGAACGGTAATGAAAACTTCAGTTGTAAAAAAAAAAAAAAAGTTTCCCACAAAGCTATAGATATATTCTCGTAAATTTTTTTTTATATATCTTATCATATTTGTTTGCTTTTTATTGGCTCAAAATGGTCAAATTTTTATTAAAAAAAAAATAGAATTTTCTCATATTTGTTGATAATTTTATACTTTTATTTTTTTTCTTATTTATTTGATTTCTGTTATTATCATTTAAAATATTTATAATATTCCTTAAAGTGGTACATTTGATGACTAACTGTTCAGTTCAACATACAGTGTGAAATATATAGCTGGTGGGCCAAACTCCCGTGCGGGGGTGGTGTTAACAAGGCACTACTGTGTGAAAGTCCTTCTTGATGCAGGTGAACAACAAGTATGGAAGATTTCCTCAGATGGACTACAATGGCCATCTGTTCATGACCAAAGTGCATCATTTATCGCTTGTCAACAGCCAACGATGTTAAGATCGCCTCCTTTTTATTTTAAACAACATTTTTCTTCGAAGAAAGTAAGCAAAGGTTTTTTTCAAAATATATTAAATAATCTTTAAATTTGCTAATTTTCGTCAAATAAATTTTGAAAAACGTATAATTGATTTTTGGAAGAATTTTAAACTAGGATTTTAACCTAGTTTACAAAATTTTTTAAAAATGGCTAATATCGAGTTTTTTTTTTTTTTGTAATTTCGCTGACAAAAAAAAAAACAAGATTTTTAACTAAAATTTTGGACATGCTAAGAATGAGTAAAAAAATACTTTGGTATTACTTCTTAATAATGGTATATATACTTAAGCAGATAAAACTTTTTTTTCATCAAATTTAAGGCCGTTCTTCATGCTATGCTTTTTTTTGTTGATTTTCATGGCGGTACCTAATCTAGCTGGAGGACATCAGCTGCAGTCTAACCTGGAGAGGGATGGGCTCTGCCAGGTTAAAACGCTTAACAGACACCACTTGATGAACACAAGAAACCATTCATGGAGACTTACGCTCTGGCACAAGACTGCGGACGATAGAGGAAACTGGTTGACAGCTCAGCATGTCAGCATCGCAATGACTCCTTCCGTGGGTAAGAGTGAAAGCCAAATCATGTATGGATAAATTCCCATCATCTACATTTTGTTGCCTTAAACCCTGGATAAATGTGCATGCAATGAAACGGTGTCAAAAGGACGGTTTTTCGCATGATACCGCTTTTTTTAACTACTTTCTCTCTTCGTAGAGTAGTATTACAGAAAGCCAAAGTGGTTACCCATCTATATACTGATGGGGCCTGATGCAGCTTAACTTTGGCAATCGAATGAGAACCCATGTTCTCAGCGTTATTTCACTGGAGGCAAGACTATTATAAAAGTCTGGTTGGTATCCACCACTATAGGTCATTTAATGCCAAATTTAGTTATATATATATATATATATATATTAATTAAATATATAGCTGGCAACATTACTTTTTCAAAAACATAATATCAGAGGCCTTGCTGTTGGACGTAGTTTATCGCCATACCCAGGACATGGGTAAGGTCTGGAAAAAACTAGAAGTTCACTATTTTCCCATAGCTGGGACCCTAACAGGTGCTACCACCCTGGGTCAGGGTGGACCTGGGAACACCAGCAATTAAGAGGTGGTTCCACGTTCCTCAAAACCTCCTGATCAGAGGCCTTGCTGTTGGATGCAGTTGAACATCATACCCAGGACGATATAAAAGTCTGCTTCTTATGGAAACTACAGCAGCAAAACATGGTGAGGCTACAGCTCTCTACACTCTATTGGGGATCTAGGTATTGCAAAATAATAACTCCCTTCAAATTCGAAGGACAGAGGAAGAATCAGCAAAGAAATCTGAGAGCCTATGTGAAACTTTCTTTGGACCAATGAAAAACTTACCTTCACAGAAATTAGCTGTTGAGCCCAGAAGAAGAAAAAAGTAGCGAGCCTATGTCCTTTGATATAAAATGTTGAAAAAAATTAAATTGATAAGAGAAAAGTCTCTGAAGTCATATGAAAGGTTTCATTCCTGTTCACTGCATCCAGCATCAAAGTTCTTGCCAGTGTAAAATTCTTTGCCAATTATCTTATCAGACCGCAGAAACAAATGGCAACCTACTGCGGGGAAAAATCTGCCTCGTATCAAAAGATACATGATCACCTAAGCATGTAGCACGCATGGCACATAACTGACTGATCATAGCATATTTTGCATTTTTGTATTGTTCTGAATGATCATTTTTTTGACAACAATCTCTCTTACCTTTGTTTTAAACATTTTTTGATATTATTTAATAGATCATTTAATCTGTTGTATGAACATTTCCTCTTCATGGCAATATGTGAAAAGTACGCACTTTAAGAACTCTGATTTATTTTCCAGAAACAAGCTAATGACACTACTTCATGCTTGTAAATTTGTAATAAATAAATTCTTCATCTTGTTTTGTATAAATTACCCGTTAATTTCCTCATTATTATCATCCTTCATTAATCGTTTTGGCATGTGTAATTCAGTTGTTCATTTTAACTCCTAAGGCCCATGCCACCAGAGTTAACATTTTTATTAGATTCATACACTCACAGAAAATTGGAAAAGAAGAATGTAACCTGTGTATTGAATAAAGAGTTTGGCTCGAAATTCTAAGTAGGTTACCAAATATGAAGACAAACATCTGAAGAAGGCTGAAAGAGAAAAATGACCGAAATGTTGTGAGTTTAATGGCCAAGATTAAATAATAATGATCATACTAATCATCTCAAAAATTCTGATATGAATTAACTCTTAGATTTTTTGTTTAAAATTTGTGCTGAAATTGATTTTTCACTTTTTCTGTTTTTTTTTGCTAAACGCAGTAGTGTAGAAATAAAAATAAGGTATCATTGAGCTTGTCATGATGTAAGTAACCTACATACCAAGTTTGAACGAAAACGGAGGAAAAAAAGTTGAATTTATCGATTTTTGATCAGTTTTATTGATTTTTTATGTGGAGAACCTATCTCTTACATTGTAAAATAAAATGTATGCGCCAAGTTTGGTCAAAATCTGCTGGGTGAATCTCAAGTGAAAACGTAGCACAGACAGACATCCTCTGTTTTATTTTAAAGATTCGCATTACGGCATGGCAGTCATTACTGGCGTTGTTTGCGCATACATTGGCTGCTGATTAGATTTACTCGGAAGATTACATTCGTAACGGTCTTTTTCCGGTTCTTGATTCAATTATTGCGTGCGCAATAATCAAGCAAGACTGTCCCGCATCAAATATCTGCAAACACCACCAATCATGACTGCCACGACGCGAATGAATGCGAAATTCTATTGTCGATAACTCCAAAACAGTAGAGTAGAGATGTTATCAAAATTTCTGTTATTTTCGAATTAAGCATATACATTTTTACACCTAATTATTCAGCAAAAATTTTTATTACACATTTAGCGTGGGGTTTAAAAAGCAATTTACCCCAAAATTTCACAAATAATTTTATTCATTTGTGAATTAGTCCTGAAATTTTCATAAAAAATCGACAATTATCTTAATTTCCAATCTAATGGGTCTGTCACCTCGAAGGAAAAAAAAAAAAAAGCTAAAATTTGCTATACAGAAAAAGTACAGCCGAAAAATGTTTTTTTTTTTTTTTTTTTAAATCAAATTTGAAATGTTCTAAAAAAACAAAAAAAAGAATAAAAAATTTAATGAAAAAAATACTTTGATCAATCCTCTTCTTAAATAATAACGATTTTGTGATTTTGACGATAAAGCTATGTTTTTTGTGACGATTGAAACATGTTTTCATCAGGGTATGCTGATTTTTTTAGGGTTTTGGAATTATCACACTAAATAACTCCCATGGGAAATTTAATAATTCCATTCTGTTAGTTAAAAAAAAAAAAAAAAAAAATGACCATTGCTGCTTTTCCTAAGTGTGTCCGGTAAACGGTAGTAGTGATTTAAAATTAAAAAAACAAAAAAACAAACATTTTTAAATGTTTTCCACGTTCTGAAAACTCTCTCCTTATGGCGTCTTCTTGATGTTATTTTTAAAACTAAAAACAGATTTGAATAACTTACCTTTAAATGTTAGCGTGTAGAAAACTAAAGAAAAAACGACTACTTTTTTTACTCACTGTGGTATATGAAAATAAAAAAAAAACTAATACCGAAAAAAAACAGATGAGCCGGCCAAAAAAAAACCCAAAAAACTTACCGTGGGAAACAACCTTTGTAAACATTATTATTTCCTAAAAAAAAATAATATAAATAAACAACTAAATTCTTCAACGTAAAAATAAAATAACAAAGTTTAAAATGAACTAAGAAAAATCATTTTTTTCCTATCGTCCGACTTTTTCAAACTCGAGAGAAATGTACTTAGCCGGTGTTAACTAAAGCCAGTCCCCTCTAAACAGACAGTAAAAAACACAAGCAACATGAAACTTTTACTGATTAAAATATAATATATAAAGAAAGGAATTCGTTTTTTATAAAGAAAAGTTTATTATTCCACAATGAAATTTCTCACAAGAATAAAAATTACATGTTCATTAATTCTAAATTAATTTTCTAAAACAGAATATAGGAACAATGTTAAAAACTTAAAAAGACTGCTGAGAGGAACTGAATTTGCTTTCCATTATCATCGTTTTTTTTTCAATATCTGTTTTAGTTTGTTAAACAAAAAACAGTGACGATCGATTCAAAAATAATTTGGTTTTGACTTTTGTAATACCCGCATTCAGTTCACATTAAAAAAATGCCCAGAATACATACATGTGTAATTGTACATGCCCCATTCGAATATGGCTTGATAAATTTGATAAAATCTGCTGTTTTTGAGTTATCAACAGTGAAATTTTGGATTCATTTGCATCGTTGGTGACAGCCATTACTGTCGTTGTTTGCTGTCGAAAGCTACGCGTGAAACTGATCTTGTCTAAATTTGTCTCAATTAATACGCACAAGAACTATTTACGTAGGTGCACTCAGTTTGCACAATGATACCTACACTGAAAGCTATTCTGCAGTGAATGTATGCAAACGACGCCAGTAATGGCTGCTTGCAACGCGAATGAATCCAAACTTTCACTGTCGATAACTCCAAAACGGTGGATTTTATCAAATTTATCAAGCCAGATTTGAATGAAGCATGTACAATTACACATAAAAATGTAAGAATTCTGGAAATTTTTAATGCGAACTGAGTGCAGGTGTTATACTGAAAATTTAAATTTAAATTAACCAATATAATTTCTACTGAATTCTCACTTCGTTAATTTTTAAGTTAATATGTGGACAAAAATTTATTTCGGAATTTTATCATGAATAAAATAAGCAAAGAAATAATTTTAAACTTTTTTTTTTTTTTTTTTTTTTTTTTAGAAATTTAAAAACTAATTACAATTCTCTCTCTTTCTCTCTCTCACACACTGTTGGGTACTGTAATTCTGAAAAGATAGGTTCGCTTATTGTCCAGTTCATACCCTCCCCAATCACAGGAGTAGATGTTTTTATTTTATTCTTTGTTTAGGATTGGGTTTCCGGTTCCTTTTAAAATCTAATGTATTTTCCTTCCCTTTTAATCCCAGTAGCCCCTTGTGTCTTACTGTCATTATCACGTTACTTGGGATGAATTTGTAAGAAATTCAGTCGTCCAGGGTTTTTTAATAGTAAAAATCCGAACATTCAGATTCCAAGCAATAATAAAATAAAAATAAAGAAAACATGGGTATGCCTGTTAAATAAATCATTTGTATTTACAAACGTACATGAATTCACAACAGACAAAAATGATTAAAAATAGACTTTTTAATTGAATTAAAGTTAAAGTGAGTTATTTGGTTCACAGGGAAAACTATAGTTTAGAAAAGATGTTTAACTCGATGGTTCACAGAATAAAGCTGTGTTGAGGAAAGACTTATCTTTTGTAAACATCTTTGTTAGTAAGAAAAGACTTTTATCTTTCACTAACCAACTTTGTTGTTTTTGGAGACAATTTTTTTCATGTTGCCAGCACATTGACTGAAGGTTCATTGACTGTCCAAGCTTTTGTTGTAGATGATTTATTTGAAGTGTGGATACCTAGCTATGGAGGAAAACAGGCTGGTCACCCACCAACCACCTACATTGACCAGCTACAGAATACCACCATAATGACCTTCCAAATTATAATTTATTTCAACAAGTAAGTTTTTAATATTTGTCTCATCAGACCGAAATTACAAATGATTTAAATTTACAAAATGGTTTAAATTTATCCAGACAATATTTTTACAAACACTGTATCAGGATGTATAGATGGCTGACCTAGAAAATCAGTTTCCTGGGGATTTATATTATTAAAGACATGGGTTGGGATAGAGAGGCAGTTATCAACCCCATGTTCATGTGTGGTGTTTGGGAGAATAGGAGTAACAGCTAAAGAAATACATTAGAATAAAATCCACATTATCCTATATATATATATATATATATATATATTGCTCTACCGGCGTATTTTGTATAGAAAACGTTAAAATTTCTCTTTCCGCCATGCGCTAACAGCATAGGGGTAGGAACTTTGACTCTTGCCAAATTGGTCGAGTTTTGATCCCTGCTTGAAGCTACCAGACATCTAGCCATACTGAAGAGCTGTGAAACAGTCTGTCTACGGATGACATACATACATACACACACACACACACACACATATATATATATATATATATATATATATATATTTGGTTGGATTGATGTGAGTTTGTCATAAACTCACATCAATCCAACCAAATATGATATTGAACACTTTCTACATCAGTGTAAGACAATAAACTGTGTCCAACAGCAAGGCCTCTTATCAGGAGGTTTTGAGGAAAGTGGAACCACCTCTTAATTGCTGGTGTTCCCAGGCCTACCCTGAACTGGGGTGGTAGCAGCTATTAGGGTCCCAGCTATGGGCAAATAGTTTACCCCCCACCCAAAAACAAAAAATGGGGTCAAAACACTATGAAAGTGTAAAAATAGGTTTTAATACCAGAAATACTTTCTAAAAAAATTATTACCAGCAATACATTATTATTTTTAGAAGGAACAAAAATTTGCATTAATTAACAAAAATTTGTCTCTGTTTATTATTCATTTGAGATAAATAATTATTATCCCCTCCCCAATGTACATGAAAAAGTTCACCCCCTCAAAAAAGTTTCAGAAATTCAAAAAAAAACAAACAAAAAAATGCAGATATCAATGAAATAAGGACAGTTTCAAATTTTGTATTTGTAACTAACAACCAGGTCCAATAACTCCGCAAAACTCAGTGATTGATTTGTCACTGTATCTATATTATGAACACGAGCCTCTCATCTAAACTGATAAAAAAAATCAATATTTTTTTGATTCTGGAAAATGTCATGAGAGAATTCTGATGAATGCTAATCAACAAAAATTATTCTCCTGTCGACTTAAGTATTTATTTAGTTTTTCCTAAAGAGTGGAAGAGTCTATTATGTAAAAATCAGGGATCAATTTGACAGTGTCAATATTATGAACAGGATACTCCTTCTAAAATGGTAAAAGAAAGTCAATATTTTTAAATTCTGATAAATCGTGTGGCTTGAGGAACGTACGTTAATCTATAAAAATGATTCTTCTCTGGAATTCGTGTACAAAATTGACTGTTCCACTCATAAAAATCCGGAGAAATTTTTCACGGAATAATTTTTGTACGTCAGAACTTCTACAAGCCATGACATTTGTCAGAATCAAAAAATATTAGTCTTTTAATTTAGATAGTGTGGATCCTGTTCATAATATAAATATAGTCACAAATCCCTTGAGTTTTACTAAGCTACTGGACATAGATGTTATGTATAAATGTCATGTTTGAATCTGTGCTTATATATTTGATATCTTTTTTGCTTTTAATTTCCTGAATTTCTGAAAGTTTTAAAAACTTTTTGTTGGTGATTTTTTTCAGAAACACGGGCACATACACTGGGGGATAATATTTATTTATCTTAAAGGAATAATAAATGGATAAATACTTTTATTAGTCTGTATAAATAATGGTCCTTTATTTTTTTTCAGAAACACGTGTACATACACTGGGGGATAATAATTATTTATCTTAAAGGAATAATAAACAGATACATAAATTTATTAATTTATATAAATTATTGTCTTTTATTTAAAAATGTATATATTCATTCATTCTTTGTTTTTAAAAAATCTTTGTCCCCCACCAAACAATCTGTCTTCATTCACGGAACAGCTGAATCCAGATAACTCTGTAAAAAGTCAGGGATTGATTTTGTACAGTAGTGTTATTATGAACAGGAAACTCCATCTAAAATCTTTAAAAAAAAAAAATCAATATTTTTTTTACTGCAACAAGTGTCGACGGTTAACGAAATTCTAACGAAAGCTAATCTACAAAAATTATTTAACAAAATATTTCCCTTTTTTTTCTTTTCTTTTTTTTACAACAGGACCAGTGGAGTTAAGTAAAGCTATCCTATGGTATTTGGTATGTTAGTATAAAAACTTCTGTCAGCATCTATATTTTCATGTTGCAGCTTGGTAAATTATGCATGATTATGTTTCTTGAGGGTTGACCTATCAGCCAAACCCTCAACAGTGTGTGTTTGTATATGTACGGTTAAACTACAATCGTCAGAAAATTTCTCACTGCAGATATCACAGTGGTAAGGCTTTACCCCTGTGTGTGAATGCACATGCTTCAGCAGGTTGCACTTTTGGTAAAAATTTTTGCCACATATTTCACAATAAAACAGCTTAAAGATCTGCATTCGCTTCTCTGTGATGTGTGTGCGCATATGCGCATGGAGAGTTGCTTTCTGGGTGAAATTCTTTCCACAAGTGTCACAAGAAAATGGCTTCTCACCCATGTGGGTGTGTACGTGGCATTGAAGGGACACTTTTTGTGAAAAGTCCATGCCACAACTCTCGGAGTAGAATTCTTTCTTGCCAGTGTGTATACGGCTGTGAGTCAACAGGTTTCCTTTCTGTGAGAAGCCCTTTCCACAGGCATCACAATGGAACGGTTTTTCTCCTGTGTGTGTACGCAAGTGGTTTAGCAGGTTGCCACTGTGGTGAAAGTTCTTTTCACAGATTTCACAGTGGTAGGGTTTCAATGTTTTCTCTCTTGTATGTGTCCGCATGTGATTCATCAATGACGCCCTTTGGGAAAAGGCCTTCCCACATGAATTACAGTGGAAAGGTTTCTCACCTGTGTGAGTGCGTTTATGAGTCAATAGGTTTCCCTTTTGGAAAAAATCCATGCCACATGTTTCACAATGGAATGGCTTTAGTCCAGTGTGAGTACGGCTATGAGTCAACAGATTTCCTTTCTGTGAGAAGCCTTTGCCGCAAACATTGCAATTGAACGGTTTCTCTCCTGTGTGTGTATGCAAGTGTTTTATCAGGTTGCTTTTGTAGTGAAAGTTCTTTTCACAGATTTCACAGTGGTAGGGTTTCAGTGTTTTCTCTCTTGTATGTGTCCGCATGTGGTTCATCAATGACGACTTTTGGGAAAAAGCCTTGCCACATGAATCACAGTGGAAAGGTTTCTCACCTGTGTGAGTGCGTTTATGAGTCAACAGGTTTCCCTTCTGGGAAAAATCCATGCCACAGGTTTCACAGTGGAATGGCTTTAGTCCAGTGTGAGTACGTATATGTGTAGCCAGGGATGAATAGCAGGTAAATTGTTTGTTGCAGATCTGACATTTGCCTATACTATTCACTGAGCGTGTTTGTGTATATGCATTGTGGATGTCCATTTTATAGCATATACCTGGCCATACGACTTGCAAAGGTCAGGATTTGTCTTCTAGGAAAAATTCTTGTGCATTTTCTGGTTACTTTTTGTCATAACTGAAAATGAAGAAGAAAAGTTTATTTTTGTATTTCATTCAAAGAAATTAACACTATTTACATTATTCGGACTATTGTCCTTATCTTCGTTGCCATATTTATCACAATGTTTTAGCCGTTGTGTGCTCCGGCCTTCTTCAGGTGGTTGAAATGTCAAACTGAACCTTTTATTTTGTTTGCTGGGGTAGACTGTTCTAGTTCCATGTCTAATGGATGTCGGTTATCAGTTATCTCCTGTTAATTACCCTCTCCAAGTTCTCCACTGCCTTAACCAGGTATTGAACTTACAACTCTTTTGCCCTGTCACTGGATCTAACCAATGCCTTTATCCAGATGAGAACAATACTCTGAATAATTTAAATAGTGTACATAATGCCTCATCTCAGAAATATAGACACACTGAAGAAATTAACAGTTTGCGGAAAAATCCTGTTATAGGAAGACTATACAAATATTTGGGCAAACATGGTTAAAAATGCCTGAAATAAGACTATAATGACTTTTCCTATGATACTGATTTTTGAGTTACCTTCACTCTTTGCCAATGTTTTAAAAGCACCTGTATATTTACAGTAATTGATTATTTAAAAGCTATTTGCCACTATGTCGATGGAATTTAGTTTTAACAATATGACAAATAGACAGAATTTCTATGGGTAAGCCTTTGATTCTCATGGTTCTACAATGGCCATGTTCATGACCAAGGTGAGCTATCTCATTGTGGACATCAGCAGTGGTCTAGCCAGGAGAGGAATGGTTTCTGCCAGGTTAAAACGCCCAAGACACGCTACATGGTGAGCACACCAAGAAACTATTCACGGAAACCCAAGCTCAACTGCGACAGATAGAGTTAGACTGGTGGACAGCTCAGTATGTTGGCATCCCAATGACGCCTTCTGGGGCCAAGACAAGTATGAAATAAATTTCTATCATATACATTTGTTGTCTTAAACCATGGAAAAGAATTTTTTTTCAGCAAACATGGATAAACGTGCCACTACGATATAGTGTCAAAAGGACATTTTTCCCATGATACCACTTTTTTTTTAACTTTCTTTCTTCGTAGGGTAGTATTACAGTAGCCAGTGTTCCCAAGTAGTCACCTATCTAGATACTGACGAGGCCTGATGCTGCTTAATTTCGGTAATTGAAATGAAAATCCGTGTTCTTAGTCTTACCTCCAGTTAAATCACACTATCATAAAAGCCTGTTCGTTATTGAAACCACAGCAGCAAAACATGGTGAGGTTACAACTGGGTGTCTAGTGAGTCCAAAACAATAATAACTCCCTTCATCCACTCCATTCAAATTCGGAGGACTGAGGAAAAGGAGGAAAGAAATTTGTTAGCCGATGTGAAATTTTCCTTGGACTAATGAAAAACTTGCCTTCACAAAAATTGATTGGTGAGCTGAAAAGAAGTGAGAAATAAATTTGCGAGCCCATATGAGATTCCTTTGGACCAATGGAAACCTCGTTTCTATAGAAATTAGTTGTTGAGCCAAGAAGAAAGTAAAGAAAGTAGCGAGCCCTTGCAAAATGCCTTTTGATATAAAATGAGGAGAAAAAATAAATTGATGTCTCAGGTTTTGTTTCTGTTCACTGCATCCAGCGTTGAAGTTCTTGCCAGTGTAAAATTATTTTCTCTCATATCAAACTATCAAGAATTTAACACTATCTCCTTTCATCTACTTTTGAAAGTATGCAACCATATATCCCTTCAGTGAACAACAGACTTGCTTACTTTTATTTAGATATTTTTGAATATTATTTTGTGTCAGATCATTTAATCTGTTGTATGAACATTTCCTCTTCATGACAATATGTTAAAACTATGGACTTTAAGAATTCTGATTTATTTTCTGGAAACAAGCTACTGTGTCAGTAATGTGTGAATTTGTAAATAAATTCTTTATCTCATTTTGTCGAAATTACCCATGTGTTTCCTCATTATTATCACCCTTCATTAATCTTCTTGATGTGGATAAATCAATTGTTCATTTTAACCCCTAAGCCCATCGTCACTATATGTCTGCAGGGTTAACATTTTTATTTGACTCATACCCTCATGGAAAACTGGAAAAGTACAATCTACTCTGTGTAATATTGAATAAAGGGTTTTATTCAAAAGTAGCTTATTAAATATGAAGACAAAAATCTGAAGAAAGCTGAAGAGAAAATGACCGAAATTTTGTGAGTTTAACAGCCAAGATGAGCATGTTGTTTTGAATAAAAATTTATATAAGACTGATAATTCCTCACTATTTACATTATTCGAACTATTGTCCTCATCTTTGTTGTCATATTTATTACAACGTTTTGACCGTTGTATGCTCCAGCCTTCTTCAGGTGGTTGGAATGTCAAACTTAACCCTTTATTTCACTCACTGGGGTAGGCTGTTCTAGTTCCACGTGCCATGTCTAATGGATATCAGTTATCTCCTGTTAATTACCCCCTCCAAGTTTTCCACTGCTGTAACCAGGTATCGAACTCAGACTCTTTGGGTCCTGTCACTGGATCTAACTAACTCCTCAAGGACACGCGGCACAGTGGATAAAGGTGTTAGTTAGATCCAGTGACAGGACCCAAAGAGTGCGAGTTCAATACCTGGTTACGGCAGTGGAGAACTTGGAGAGGCTTATCTTGTACAAACTAAACACTTGTTGGCTCCAAGCTAGGTTTGCAGTAGCTGACATTTTGATTGGTCCGTTAATACCAATATCATGTTTCCGCCTACATTCACATGGTTGACTTGTTCAAACTTAATTTTTCCACCAAAATCTGGTCATGTGTTCGCTAGCCTATCACATGATTCACATTACTTATTATAAATACTTAGCGACATCTTGATTCTTTTCTCTTTCCTGTTTTTCAGACCTACAGCAATGTAGCTCTGTGGAGAGATCGCGTTTGTCCCTTTCTATGAAATGTCATGATACGCATGCACACAGACATACGTACAAAAACCGGACATCTACGAACATTCACTGCTTCAACATCAAGGACACAGAAACTTATCAATTTCTAAAAGTGAGATTTTCATCAGCCCGAAAACACTTTTCTCTGAAAGCTTTAAGCAATTCAAACTAACAGTTAAAGGTATATTTAAACATCGAACTTTCAACTATAGAAAATGATTGTTTAATTAATTTAAACAGATTTATTAATTACTAATTCTATATCACTTTCACGTTTCACACAAAAATGAATCGGTAAATTTTCATTTTAACACCCGAGCGCTAATATCCCTTCAAATTTTTCCCAAATAGTCTTATTTCCGTGCAAATGTATATGCTGAACTCAAATCAACAATTAGATATTGAAGAAACCTACCTTTTTGGAAGTTAACGACCCGAAAAAAATCGGACTTTTTCCGGGTCTTTCGTCGACCATTACCGGCTTATTGATAAGTAATTAAGTGCTGAATTCTGTCGGTGGACGTATACAATTTGGGCCTATTTACTTCCTTCACAGTAATTCCTTGTAGTTAACTTTCAAATTAGGGTTAGGTGTTTTTTTTTCTTTTGTTATTCTTTTATTTGTCGATGTTTACATATATTTGAAAGTTAACTTTATTCTTAAATTAAGTACAAAAAAAAAATCGCTTTACGGAAGCGCGTACTAATTTCTGAAAGAAAATAGTTCAGCAGTAAATGACGCTCGGGTGTTAAAATGAAAATTTACCAATGAACCTTCTTCACAGGAACACATTTCACCTGTCCAAAGAACATTTCCAAGTAACAAATACTTGAGCTAAATAAGTTCACCACGGAATTACTATGTCATTTCTCTTCTTGTTGAATGTTTATTCTGTGGTATTTTGCGTACGAGAGGCCCTAGTGATCTCTGTAATATAATGTTCAATCGCTGAAATCCAAAATAAAATACACAATATTGAATAATACACAATGAATAAATGAGCAGCGGGTGGACCTTTTTTTTTTTTTTTTTATTCTTTTTTTTCGGATAAACCCTACAAATGAAACCTCCATTCAAATTTAAGTAGTTTGTTGACTAAATCGTTCGGAAGACATTTTAAAAAAGTAAAAAAAACTTACCTTCTTTCTTCGTTTGCCAATAACTCGCTTTTTTTACTATTTTTTTTTTAATTGTTTCTGAGTGATTTCTATTGAAAACATGAAGAAATCTCATACTCTCTTTTTTTTTTTCTCAAGTCCACATCGAGGAAAATGAAATTAGAAATATTTAAATAATAATAATATTTAAAAAAAAAAATAATCGTTAAATAATTTCACCTTCGGAAAAAATATAAAAACCAAAACAAACATTGGATTTAAATTAACCGGTGTATAGTAACGTATGTCCCGTTGAATAAAACATCCCCATCAAATCGAAGTGTTATTAGGTTGGTGCAAAAAAATAATGACGTAATAATGTCGTTTTTTGACGTATTTTTTTAACGTCAAAAAACGACATTATTACGTCATTATTTTTGCACCAACCTAATACTTCAGAGGTGAAAGTTTTTATTTTTCTAGGAAACATTGTAATAAAAATCTCCTGGCTAGACTTCATTATTACTCTTATTATGTTACTAACTTAACCCCACCATAATTTGTTGTTTTTTATTTTGTTATTTCCACATATTTTTTTTTATTACGATTTTTCATATATATTTCATTATTTTTTATATTTTCATTTTTAGTTGTTTTTCACATATTTTTTATTACTTGGCCAGTTTGACAGATTTTTTATTATTATTTTTTTTTCAGTTTTCCCATATTTTTCATTATTTAGTTGTTTCTCACATATTTTTTATCATTTCATTATTTTTCGTATATTTTGTTATTTTTCATTTAGCTGTTTTTCCCTATTTTATATTAGTTATTTTTTTTACATATTTCTTATTTAGTTATTTTTTCATATATATTTCATTATTTAGCTATTTTCACATAATTTTAATTTAGCTATATTTCATTATTTAGTTTTTGTTTTTCATTATTTAGCTATTTTCCTCATATTTTTCATTATTTACTGGTTTTCACGCATTTATCATTAGGTAGCTAATTTTTCATGTATTTTTTTTAATTAGGCTTCTTTTTTTTTACATATCCTTCATTATTTAGTTATTTTTCATATATTAAATATTTTGTTATTTTTCACATATTTTTCATTATTTTGTTGCTTTTCACATATTTTTCATTATTTTGTTGCTTTTCACATATTTTTCATTATTTAGTTATTTTTCATATATTTTTTAAATATTTTGTTATTTTTCACATATTTTTCATTGTTTTGTTGCTTTTCCCATATTTTTCGTTATTTAGTTATTTTTTCTGCATATTTTTCATTACCATAAAAAGGAAACTTCATCAGAACAATTAGAATGAAAGTCTTTGTACAAATGCTACATGGAAGCTTTGTTATAGCAGTGGGAAACTGACCAAAACTGAGATGCCATGACAGGATCAATAATATTGCAGATTCTTCTTTGTATTTTATCAAGAATCTCTAAATACATAGGAGCACCAAATCAGATCTGGCGGCAATATTCAGTGTATGGGTGCATGGTATAGATTGCTTGATATTGACTCCTTGGGTCTGATGCAATTATACATAAATATTGGGACATGGAGCTATTTACAATGTGTGGTCAGCCACACCTGGAGAGACAAGGGAAATTAATACCCTCTGTGGGATCGTGTTGAAATCATAGACAAAGAATATCATTGGAAAATTCACACATATGCTAGGCCACAAAAATCTCCTGAGCCAACCAAGCATAGAAATGAATACAGTATGGGAGCCAGTAATAAGGAGTGCCAGAGAAAAGCAATAATAACAATGAAAATTTGCAATATGAGTACTGGTAAAAAATGGTTGCTGAAGACATTAGGTTTATAATACCCAGAAATTCATACACAGATGACCTCAAGGACACATGGCACAGTGGAGAAAGTTGTTAGTTAGATCCAGTGACAGGACCCAAAGAGTGTGAGTTCAATACCTGGTTAAGGCAGTGGAGAACTTGGAGAGGGGAATTAACTAAGTATAGAAATGAATACAATATGGGAGCCAGTAATAAGGAGTGCCAAAGAAAAGCAATAATAACAACAAAAATTTGCAAAAATAACATTGGCACGTGCAACTAGAACGGTCCAGCGAGGAAAATAAAGGGTTTAGTTTAACATTCCAAACAATGTCCGAAAAGTTGTGATAAATATGGCAACAAAGATGAGGATGATAGTTCGAACATCATAAATAAAATTACTTACAACTAAAACTCACCAATTTCCTCAGGCCCATCCAATTCAATAAAAAGTTAAATTGATTAATTAATTAATGTTTATTTGTACCTCTATTATTCATAGAATGTGGAGAGAAGGTAAAGTTCAGGATATATATCTCTGAAGCATTGTTGAAAATCTTTGCCTCAGCGATCCTTGCTGATCACATCTATCCAGAATCCTAATGTGGATTTAGGGCTAAGAGATGACATGATCTCCTTCGGGGAAAGGTCATGAACAGCAGATGCCACTAAACATCACCTTCCTCAACAATGGGAGCAAGAAAGGTCTGTTTCAGCTATAATGAAAATTGGCTGCCTCCCACTCTTTTCACAAGAGCATGCAGGATGTGGTCAGCTATGATGGTGAAAATTTAATGCCCCTTGCAATTCAGATTGGTGCAAAACATAAATGTATTTTAGTGCCAACTTTGTCAGTTTTTCCATTCTAAAAACTAACACAATTAAAAACTAATGCAATGCAATATTTATCATTTACCAATTTATAAAGAAATAAATATGAAAACAATTTTTTATTCAGTTATAGACATTTACTAAATTATTAAAATATGTGAACCAACTACAAGGAAATCCTTTTTATTTACCATTTTATGAAGTTTGATTCAATTGACAATTAGCCAGTGTTTTGTCAACCATTACAATAAACAAAATAAATAATGTAATTAAACAATCTAATAAATAAATAAGTTTTATTATTTTTGCTGTCAGTTCTCAAGAAGAAAGAAAATGTATAAATTCACTTTCATATGTTTATTCCAATTCTAATTATTGCTTTTTAAAACGATAAACATTGCCAAAGAATGAAAGTAAGTAAAAAAAACGGAGTCAGGGGAAAAAAATCATCCTTTTGGCACTCTGTAATTTTTTTTTTTTTTTAATCCAATGGCAAAACTTCAACAACATTCGCAATTCAGAGTGGTGCAAAACATGAATGTGTTTTAGTGCCAACTTTGTCATCTTTTCCATGTTATTGAGCTTTGCATTCAGTCTGAATAAGGTGTAGACTTAAACACAAGAAGCAATGGTAAACTATTCAACTTGGCCCATCTGTGTGTATAGACCGAAGTATTCTTCTCGGTTTTTGCTGGCGATTAAAACATCGACTATGTAGGTATATATGAAAGGTAAACCTCTAAATACCTCGTCGATTAGTCTCTGGGAGGTTTGAGCGGCGTTACGTAACCCAAAAGGCATACGCACGAACTCGTATAATCCGAAAGGTGTCGTCAGAGAAGTTTTGTGGATATCCTCTTCGGCAACTGGTACTTAGTAATATGCCTTTACCAGGTCTAACTTCGAGAAAATGCGTGCACCTTGGAGACCCATTGCAAAATCGTGTATATGCGGAATTGGGTATCTGTCAGGGATGGTTTTGGCGTTCAATCTGCGGAAATCGCCACATGGACGCCATGCTTTTTAGACCATGTGCAATGGTGATGACCATGCGCTCTTGGAAGGACGTATGATTCCCAACTGTAGCATTTGCTGAAACTCTGCCTTGGCTATTTTATATTTGTCCGGTTTTAATCGTACCGGCTGTCCTGTTGTCTTTCTGTGATGTTTGGCATTGTGCTTAATTGTGTCTGTGTTTTTAAAAGGTTGAGTGATTTCCGCGTATTTCTGTATTAATACCTTAATACCGCTAACTTGTGGTAAGGCAGAACTAATTCCAGCTGACTGGTATCGGGAGCAAATTCCTCTCACAGAAAATTCTGTCAGATTGTCAACTAAGGAATAAGTGGTCATGTTAACTGATAAATTAAATTTAGCTAGAAAGTCTGCACCTAATATCTGTGTGGTAACAATAGCTTGAGTAAAAACCCATAGAAAATTTCGCCGCATACCCAGGTCGATGGTTACTGCTTTCTCGCCAAAGGTATCAATTTTTGTACCGTTAGCAGTTTGGAGTTTGTAGAGTCCTGGTTTTAAATTTTGTTTTGGATCCGACGGTAAAACACTCACTTCGGCTCCGGTGTCTATTAAAAAATTATATCCGTGATTTCTATCAAGGATATAGAACAGACGACCTTTTTGTGAGAGTCCAGCAACAGTCGTCGTCTCTACTGGCTGGAATTTAAGTTTTCCGATGCCGGGTCTACAAAGGCACAAGGTTTCAAACAGCGTCTTGCCTCTGCACCAAATTTATAATGATAGTAGCAGATGTCGAATCTTCGTCTTCCTCTATCATTGCTGAAACTCCTGCTGTTACTCCTTCGTCTGTACTTAGGTCTGGTAGAAGTTCGTTGTTGTTGATGTAGGTTCAAGATAGACTGCATCTGTTTGGTTAAACTTGCAACCGTTGCTTGCAGTTTCTCAATTTGTTCGTTTTGTTGTTGGTTTGTACGTTGCGGTGTCAATGTGTTCACCTCCCTGTCTCTAAAACCAACATGGATTCGGTCAGCAGAATCCGCAAGTTTTTCCAGTTCAGTTTCCTCTGCCGTGGGTGCTAAAATTTGCATCATTGTGTTGGGTAATTTGTCCAACCACAATCTCCGTAGAATATTTTCTGCCATGACATTAGTACTTAACAGAGTTTTCATATGTCTTAATAACTGGGAAGGAGTTCGGTCATCTAGTTCCACTCGGGTAAACAAATCGCGCAGCATTGTCTCATTCGAAATTCCAATTCGTTTAATTATGTCCGTTTTTAATGTATCGTAGGGGTCTTCTTCTGGCATTGTTTCCAGTAAGTCCGTCATTTCTTCTACAACTTCTGCTGGAAGTTTTTCTACTAAATAACAGTATCGGGCTCTTTGCGAAATAATTTTCTTCACGTTGAATATGGCCTGCATTTGTATAAGCCATGATTTTATGTTGTTAGGGATATATGCAGGTAAATTCAGGCTGACTGTTGTCAACGAAGCTTCCGTACTATTTGTGTTTTGTTGTTCCATTTAAAAAACATTTTTTTAAGATAGGTAAATTTACCAACTTTCGTGTTTTCACAAGGTAATAGTCGTGGTCACCATTTGTAGGAATCCTTCTACTCGGTTTTTCGTTGAATGTTAAAATTTGGAGTGTCGGGATTCAATACATTAATAAAATATTGTTACAGGGTCACTCGTAATTTGGCCGTCTAAAATAATCAAACGCTTTTCATTGAAGGAATAAAATTCAGTAGAAAAGCCGACGTAGTTTCAACAAATAAACATTGATTTAATATAACGATAGGAATACAAACATTTGATAATAGATTGGAAAATAATGTCTTTTGTTTGGGTTGATAAAGTTCTGAAATAAAATGTAAACTGTTTTTGTGTATGTGTGTGTAAGAAACAAATAAAATTTTGTGATATGTGTGTTTGTATGAAAAAGTCAACATGTGTGTGCGTGATTCATAGTAAAAACGGATACGAGAGATACGAATTGTTTCTTACTGTTGGCGGTGATGCCGTGGTCTGGAGTTTGTCAACGCTGTCGTTTTTGACATCAGGTCATGAAGGTCATCGGCGAGAGGTGTGTGTAGCTTGCTGGCAGCCGCGTGTTTTTTGGGGAACGGATTTCGTATGTTTTTATACACTTTTTCCGAAAAATATCGGCTCCAGAATTAAATTATTTATAATTGGCCCTAAGAAGTGTAGAGGGTGCAAAGAAGTCCCTCAAACAAATAATAAAAAGAAAATACACTACAAATAAAGTAAACTAAACTTTTGTTTATTTTCGTAAAAAAAATATATAAGAATTATTTTTTTTGTACACAATGGAATTGTCCGTAAAGCCGTGATGTCAGCTTGTCGCTGTACTCCCTCTGGTCTGATGAGTTTTTATCTTCCTTATATCTGAATGATGAGGCTCCGGGGAGATTATAGGTGATATGTGTGTTTTAAGTTCTAGTTTTGTTGCAGTTATATTTTGGAATACAGTTTGATTTTCTTTAAGAAATTGTAGGATATTATATACATAGGTGGGAAGCCGCTTGCACACAAGGGGTTACAGAGAGTTGGAGCGAGAGCAAATAGGAGTGATAGAGGAAAGGATGAAGAGAAGGATAGGTGATAGATCAGGGCATCTGGAGATATCGATTGACATTACATTTGAATAGTTGGAGATTATAGCTATCATGAAAACAGGGAGAGGGGAGCGAGTTCCACAGGCGAGAGGTGTGAGACATGAAGCTATTGGAGTGGAAGAGACAGCTACATTTAACAGTTTTGACAGTGAAAGGGTGTGAGCGAGATGCTTGCCTAATAGAACGCTTAAATTCATGAAGTTTGGGAACCAGCTCCTTGGAGTAGTTGCCATGAAAGTATTTGTAAAAAAAAAAAAGACGGAGGGAGGCGACGGCACATCTGTGAGAGACTGCAGACGAGATGCTAGATCAGGCCAATTATGTTGCATATCTGTCTCTGGATCTTATCAAGAACCTTGAGACAAACATAAGGGACACCAGACCATATATGGCAGCAATGAAATATGGATTAATTTTGTGAAAGAGTTCTTTCATGTTGGTTGGTTGATTTTGATTAGTGACATATCAACCTCTAGGGATTATTTAAAGCCGAAATCTAAATATTTTGAATACAATTTTATGGCTTCTACTGAATATATTTTAAACATAATTGTATGCCTTCAAATACAGATAAAATGTATTGCTGGAATACTGAGCCGTTACATGACACCTGTTCTTTATTATGGCTGTGAATGCTGGACAATTTCCCCAAAGATGAAGAAGAGACTCAAGGCAATGGAGATGAGGTTCTACAGAAGGATGCTAAGGATATCATAGACGGAGCTTGTGAGCAACGATGAGGTCTTAGAGAGGATGCAAACAAGGAGGAGGCTTATACTTAAAACTAGGACGTGGCAGCTAAAGTTTCTGGGACACGTAATGAGTAAGGAGGGCCTGGAAATTCTGATACTCACAGGTCAAATAGAGGGAAAGAGAGACAAGAGTAAACAACATGAGACATACCTGTCGGACTTCAGCAAGTGGATGACATGGGGAAGAAGCAGAATGAAGGAACTTATTGAGAGTTGCAAGGGATAGAGGTGGAGGGCCATGATCGCCTACGACCTGAAAGGACATGGCACATAAAAAGAAAAAGAAGGTATATGGACTAATGTCATGAAAGTTCTTTGATGTTGGTAGTATTTTAAACGGATTTGGGCAAAGTTACTACAATTTGTCAGTATATGCTTATTCATAATCTCTATCTATAAAAGTCAGGATGTGTGTGTGTGTGTGTGTGTGTGTAACGAATGCACCGTCACAATTTTCAACCGATTTGCACCAAAATTTACATGCACATGCTCCAAGTTAGCAGGAAGGCCAAGACTAACTTTGCATTTCCCAACTCCTATTGATAGTGGAAATAATCGATTTTTTCATGCTTCTACGGCAGTTTTCATGTAGTTTGTGGCCATTTTCTACTGGCCAGAGTGAGAGCCAATAGCTGGCTGCCAGGAAGATTCTATTGGCCAGCGTGAGAGCCAACAGCTGACTGACATGAATGTTAACTAGCATGTTAGCGTGCAAAAAAATCGATAGCTGCATTCGCCACAAGTGGGAAAAATTTAAATCTGCATGGCACTTTACTCCAATTGGCTCATTCGCTTGCTTAAGCTCAACGTTGATTCTGATTCAGCAGAACTGGGTGGGGTGTGAAAAAGTATTTGTTGTTAACATTCTTTTTTCATTCTGTTTTTCCAGTTACGAGTCCTTTTTTAAAGCTGGTCATTTTGTGTTCATTTTGTTTAGTTCTTTTTTTCGTAACAGATTTAATGTTTAGCATAGAAAAAAGAATTCGCAGTGTGAGATAGGCAAGAAGTAAGGCATGTAGCAACATCAGCATGGCAAAGGGCACTCCTTTAAAGGCAAGGAAGGGCAAAAATATTTTAAGTGATAGCGATTGCTGTATGAGTCGTACGATTTTTTAATCAAGCACGGGCAATGCCGGGCCATGCTGCTAGTTCTACTATAAATATGTATTTTTATACTTTCATAGTGTTTTGTTTTTGTTTGGGGGTTCACCATAAGCCCATAGTCTAGACCCTAAAAGGTGCTAACAACATGAGTCGAGGTGGACCAGGTAACAACAATTAAAAGATGGTTCCACACTCCTCAAAACCTCCAATCTCTCGATCAGAGGCCTTGCTGCCAGATGTAGTGTATTGTCATAGCCAGGACTACATCACTTGAGAACTTTTAACAGCGGCAACAATTAAAATAGCTATCACATATAACTTGAAGGGCAAATAATGACATAATCAAGATGCTGACATTCCAAACGATGAAAACAAAAGGCTAGGAAGGAAAGCCCCCATCAATACCTGGAAAGAGCTTTAACAATTTTTGTACTTGAGAAACCTATTTTTCTGAAAAATCGGCTGCTTCATTTTTATGACATGTCAACCCTTGTGAGGTTATTTAATGTTGATTCTTGTATGGGACACCTAGTGAGTATCAAACATAGTACTATCGAACCCGGGAAAGTTAGGCCACTTCCAGTTACTCAACAACACCCACGTCGAACCTAGATTTGCAATGACCTTCACTTTTCAAAGAAGAAAGCACAACAAAATCACCAACAAACTCTGCTGGCGGAAAATTATATCTGTAAACATTATATTATACATTTCCGCAGGGTCTTAATAACATATGCCTGAATATCGATATTAGCAGAATTAATTTAATGAGAATAAACAACATTTAGGACCCACGTCTATAACTGACACCAGCCGATATAAAAACAACACTAATTCGCTTATTCAGCATGATGATCACTAGATTGAGTGGACGTAGGCCTACTTCATGCTGGTTTTCGTCTGAAAGGGACACGTATTAAATTACAACCCTATTTATTTTTGTCTGCCCACTGGGCGCTAGTTGGGAAAATTCACCATGCACTGGGAGTCACTCTACACAAGCAGTAGTAGCAACAGCAACCGTCATCGTCGTCGTCACAGCCATAACAGTCATTCTCTACAACAGCAGTAGTAGCAGCAGCATCCATCGTTGTCATCATCACAGCCACATCAGTCAATCTTCTACACAAGTAGTAGCACCCGTCAGTGACATCGCAGCCATAACAGTCCTCTTCTACACAAGTAGTAGCAGCCGTCATCGTCATCGCAGCCATAATAGTCAATCTTCTACACAAGTAGTAGCAGCCGCCATCGTCATCGCAGCCACAAGTCATCTTCTACACAAGTAGTAGCAGCAGTCATCGTCATCGCAGCCACAAGTCAATCTTCTACACAAGTAATAGCAGCTGTCATCGTCATCGCAGCCATAACAGTCAATCTTCTACACAAGTAGTAGCAGCCGCAAGTCATCTTCTATACAACTAGTAGCAGCAGTCATCGTCATCGCAGCCATAATAGTCAATCTTCTACACAAGTAGTAGCAGCCGCAAGTCATCTTCTATACAACTAGTAGCAGCAGTCATCGTCATCACAGCCATAACAGTCAATCTTCTACACAAGTAGTAGCAGCCGTCATTGTCATCGCAGCCACAACAGTCAATCTTCTACACAAGTAGTAGCAGCCGTCATCGTAGCCACAACAGTCATCTTCTACTTAAGCAGTAGTAGCAGCAGTCGTCATCGTCACAGCCAACTCCACCTTCGTCTGGTCGTCATCATCACCGTCACTCCACCTTTCATTAACAGCATCACTAGCATACCCTGCTTTCGTCCAGCCAACGAGATCACTAGACCAAAAGCCGGCCTGATCCAAGACGACCACACCCTCTTCTTTAACACTACTCAAGATTATTATTAATTTTTGTGCTAAAAATAAAATTTGGTTTTTTAATCTAACATTTTGTGTTTGTCATTCTTGTCTTGCATTGTAATTCACATATTCCATTACACATTTTCAAATTTGCGGGGTTAACAACATCATTGGTCCCTAAGTCATAATGGTCAACCCAACAAGCCTTCCTAATCATTATTCCTTGCTGAGGGTACCCCCGGAAATACGTATCTGGAACATTTACCGTAAACATTTTTGCCATAAGAAAAGTCGGCACACAAATTTTTGTCATAGGAAACTTTACTGTATAGGATTTTTGCCACATTTTTTCTTTCCAATACCCTCATCTTGTCCGTCCCTTTTAGAGTAATGTTCAATTTAATATGAGAAGTACCTAGTTATCAAGTATATACGGATATCTTTTTCACAGTGTCAAACATCAGAAAAGAAATTAAAAAGTAAACATTTATTTAACAAATAAAAGACTAAAAATATATCAAATTAACAAAGAAATAATTTAAAATGTGTGCAAATTCCAAGCAATGCTTTGTAAATAATGTTATGCATTTTCTGCTGAAGTGTTGCATTGATATCAAAATATATTTTCTTCATTTGTACTCCATCTCCTTGATATTATGTTAACAGAAAGTTTAACGTTAAATCTGAAATTGTGTGATGTAGGTTCTGGTGTCGAATTGAAACTTTTGCGCAAATCACTGACGGGGAAGAATGATATAGGATTTTAATCTGATATCTTCACTTATTAAAATATTTAAATCAAAGTAACAATAGTGTGAGTCAGATGTACTTGATAACACAGTACTTTGCATATTAAAAACAAAAATGTGGCAAAAATCTTATAAGGCAAAGTTTTCTAGGGCAAAAATTCTTGAGGTGAGTTTTCCTATGGCAAAAATGTTTTGACAGAAAGATTTTTAAAAAATTTAAGCCAAAATTAGCACTGACTGCTTGATCAGTGAATGTCATATGTTTCCCTATAAAAATACAATTAATTACATACCATTACCAATTGACTAACAATTGACTAATATTACCATTACCAATTGACTAATATTACCATTACCTATTGACTAATATTACCATTACCAATTGACTAACAATTGACTAATATTACCATTACCAATTGACTAATATTACCATTACCTATTGACTAACAATTGACTAATATTACCATTACCAATTGACTAATATTACCATTACCTATTGACTAATATTACCATTACCAATTGACTAACAATTGACTAATATTACCATTAACAATTGACTAATATTACCATTACCAATTGACTAATATTACAATTACCAATTGACTAATATTACAATTACCAATTGACTAACAATTGACTAATATTACCATTACCTATTGACTAACCATGAGGTGACACTTCCTTACAGACTGACTGGAGAGCCAGGATTTTACCTGTATTTGACTCCCACATCAGTGTTAAGTTCTTTCTGGAGTGATAGTATTTCATTAAGTTCAAAATTCCCTGAAGGTTTCCCTGATCGACAGAAATCTGATGATGGCTGGAAGGTATAACAGTGAAAAAAGTGAGGACAATAGTCTCGATGTAAATAATAATAACACCTCATCCTAGAAATTCAGACAAAAATAATCTAAATATTGTAAAAGCCATCAAAGTTTGAATTAGCAGGGCCTGAGGGGTAAAGCTCAGATTAATAAACACAAAAAAAAAAATAGTTTCAATTATACAGACATCCTTAACCAAGGGGTGGGAGAACCTACCTACTGTGGATAATGAGGTTCTACTATATATAAAACTTTAAAAAAAAAAAAAAAAAAAAAAAAAATATCCCAAAAATAAATTCTTACAAGGGTGGGCTGAAAAGTTCATAGACAGAAGGAGTGATGCTAGAGCTGTGAAATCCTGCATGTATTAGGTTGGTGCAAAAATAATGACGTTTTCTAACATATGTTACTATGTGAGAAAACGTCATTATTTTTGCACCAACCTAATATTAATTTCAATTTTTCTTATTAATAACTGTTGACTATTTACATTATTCACACAATTGTCCTCGTCTTTGTTGGCATATTTATCACAACGTTTCGGCCAATGTACACTCTGGCCTTCTTCAGGAGGTTGAAATTTCGAACTGAATTCTTTATTTAGCTTGCTGGTGTAGACTGTTCTAGTTCCACGTGCCATGTCTAATGGATGTCAGTTATCACCTGTTGATTCCACTTTTCCAAGTTCTCCACTGCCTTAACCAAGTATTGAACTCACAAATCTTTGGGTCCTGTCACTGGATCTAACCAACGCCATTATCTACTGTGTCATGTGTCCTTAAGGACACATGGCACGGTGGAGAACTTGGAAAAGGGGAATTAGCAGGTGACTATGAAAAGCAAAGATTAAGGAAAACTGATAAAAGAAGTTTTGTTTCAGGACAGCAAACAAATCCTTGGTTTCAATTAGTGTATGCAAGATTTCACAGTTCTAGCATAACTCTTTCATAGTCAGCCCACTCTTGTATTTTAGCAGCCCCAAAGTCTGTGGAAACCACAAATTGCATGGAAAGCTATGTAGTAAAAATGTAGGTATTGCTAAAATAGATATTTTTTTCTTAAATGAAAGCAACACAGATCAAAAAAACTACCCACCATTTTTAAAAATTTACCAAAACTTTGGGAATAATGCAATTTAAATGCAATTTTCAGCACTTAGTCCTTAATGAGTGAATTGTATGCCAAATACGTTGATGAGAAAACTTTGTGGAAAACCCCTGGAGATATATTAATAAAAAAATATTTTGAGATATCTAATCAGTGTATTTTGAAAATTTATCTTGAAACCTTAAAAAAATAATTCAATAAAACTCAAAAAATAATTTTTTTGAGAACTGAACCAGTTCTCAAAAAAATTATTTATTAAGTAATTAAGTAATTTATATTATTTTCTCTCTGTCTCTCAAAAAAAAAAATAAATAAATAAATAAAAAAAAAAATAAAAGATCCATAATGAACATTTATTTCAGAAAAAGTTTGTAATTATTGTGTGATATTTTGAAAACAAAAGAAATCTTTATTATTAAATAAAGAAGCATTTGAAGAATGAAAAAATGTAAAGTTTTTGTCGGGGGTACAAAATGCATTATGATTATTGTCTATCTTCAAAAGGGCCACACCATCAATGTAGAGCATTATGACAACTTGCTGAAGTAATAACAAAAGACTATAAAAAACAAACATTAAGGAAAACTGATAAAAGAAGTTTTGATTCAGAAGGACAATGCCCCAGCCAAACAAATCCTTGGTTTCAATTAGTGCATGCAAGGTTTCACAGTTCTAGCATCACTCCTTCATAGTCAGCCCATGAACTTTTCAGCAGCTCCAAACTGTGAGGGAACCCCAAATTGCATGGAAAGCTATGTGGCAAAGATGTAGGTACTGCCAAAATAGATGTTTTTTTTTCTGAAATGAAGGCATTCCCTAAACTAAACACTACCCAATATTTTTAAAAATTTACCAAAAATCTGAGAACTACCCAATTTAAATGAAATTTTCATCAGTTATTCATTAATGAATGAATTGTATACTGAATATGTTGATTGTGGTGTTATTGAGTACCTGCAGAGAAAGGGTTTAGGCCCCAAGAACATTCATGCTAACATGGCTTGATATATTAAGGGATGATGCTCCAGCTTCATCAATAGTGCAAAAGTGTGTAGTTGAATTTATGAGGGGAAGAGAGAGCCTCAAAGATAACCCAAGGTCTGGACATCCTGTGACTGCTACCACCGAGGAAATCATTGATCATGTTCATCACATGGTGATGGATGACAAGCAACTGACTATAAATAAAATAGCCAATGCTATTAGCATATCCTGTGAGAAAGTTGAGAATGTTCTGCACAGTAAATCTGGCATGATGAAGGTTTCTGCTACATGGGTTCCACGTCTGCTGACGCCTGATCAAAAGTGCACCAGATTGATCACATGATGGGAAAATCTGACAATGAGGCTGATCCAGCTGGTTTCCTTGAACATTTTCTAACCAAGGATGAGTATTGGGTTCATCACTTTGAGCCAGAGAGAAAGGAATCTATGCAGTTGAAATGCCCCCTCCAAAGAAGTCTATCATTGTTTCATCTGCAAGGAAGGTGATGGCCTCATTTTTTTTTGGGGGGGGGATGCAAAAAGCACTGCATTTATTGATTATCATCACAAAGGCTACATCATCAATGGAATGTAGCATGCCAACTTGCTGAGGCAGCTATGAAAGGTTATCAAGACCAAACACCCTGGAAAAATGACGAAAGGGGTCTTGTTTCTTCAGGACAATGCTCCAGCACACAAGTCCTTAGTTTCAAAGGCTGCTAAGCATGACGATGACTTTAAACTGGTTTCTCACTCTCCCTATTGTCCTGATTTGACTAACGTCTGTTCCTCAAAAAAAAAAAAAAAAAAAAAAAAACAACACTTGGTGGAGAACCAGTATCACAGTGAGGATGTGTCACGTCTTTAAACAGTCAGATGTCAGTTTACCTGGGAAGAAACAATGCAGTTATTAAGAAGAAGAGTTGAACTTAATGAAGCAGAAACCTTTTTGTTGGGGCGCACCCACCTTCTCATCAGAATGGACTGATCTCTCTACCACTAATAGGACAGTTCTATAGAGTTCTCGGGGGAGATCAGGTGACCATGACACTTCCATCTCTCTACCAGAAGATACAGTTGGACTGATTGTTACTGACTAACCTGCTATCGTTTGACTACTAATCTCTCTGTTGTAAATACCTCTTCAGATATACCAGTATTTTTCCCTACGTGTGTTTGTCCTTATTTCAATACACGCACGCGGAAACACTCAACATCTCACCTTTCTCATGCCAAGTTCATTGTGCAGAATATTCTCGCCTCTTATATGGGATATGCTAATAGTCATCAGCTTTATAGTCAATTGCTTGTCATCCAT
Source organism: Acanthosepion lycidas (assembly GCA_963932145.1). Classification (NCBI taxonomy): domain Eukaryota; kingdom Metazoa; phylum Mollusca; class Cephalopoda; order Sepiida; family Sepiidae; genus Acanthosepion; species Acanthosepion lycidas. The sequence continues at coordinate 94,320,551 of OZ010575.1, forward strand.
TGCCATGTGGTGAATGCCATTAATGTTTTCTTCAGTATTAGCAGTTGAAGGACATCCAGAAATTTGGTCATCTTCAAGACTCTCCATTTCCTTCCTAAATTCAGCTGCCCACTTTTTAACTGTTGATAAAGCTGGAGTATGATCTCCTAATGTAGCAACCCTGTCAGCAGGGATGCCCTTGGTTAAAACTTTTTCTGCATGTTCTTCAAACTGTAATGACAAATTTTGTTCGTTTTCAAAAGAAATCGCTACTAGCTACTTTCAAAGTATTTTTCGACCAGTCAGATGTCAGTTTACCTGGCAAGAAACAATGCAGTTATTAATACGAAGAGTTGAAATTAATGCATGAAAAGATTTCACAGCTCTAGCATCACTCCCTCATAGTCACCCTTTGAACATTTAAACCCACTCTTGGGTTATCTTTAAGACTCTCCCTTCCCTATCTAAATTCAACTACCCCCTTTTGCACTGTTGATAAAGCTGGAGTGTCATCCCCCTAATGTAGTAACTATCTCCACATGAATGTCCTTGGGGGCTAAACTCTTTTTATGCAGGTACCTGATGACACCATGATGGCAAAATTTTGTTAATTTTCAAGAGAAGTTGTCACAAGTTACCTCTGAAGTCTTCTTTTGACAGTTTACCTGGGAAGAAACAATGCAGTTATTAATAAGAAGAGTTGAAATTAATGCATGCAAGATTTCACAGCTCTAGCATCACTCCTTCATAGTCAGCCTATGAACTTTTTAGCTCTCCCTCGTACCAGGAAAGAAACCATGCAGTTGTTAATAAGAAGAGTTGAAATTAATGCATGCAACATTTCACAGCTCTAGCATCACACCTTCATAGTCAGCCTATGAACTTTTTAGCTCTCCCTCGTACCAGGAAAGAAACCATGCAGTTGTTAATAAGAAGAGTTGAAATTAATGCATGCAACATTTCACAGCTCTAGCATCACTCCTTCATAGTCAGCTTATGAACTTTTCAGCCCTCCCTCGTACCAGGAAAGAAACAATGCAGTTATTAATAAGAAGAGTTGAAATTAATGCATGCAAGATTTCACAGCTCTAGCATCACTCCTTCATAGTCATCCTATGAACTTTTCAGCACTCCCTCGTACCAGGAAAGAAACAATGCAGTTATTAATAAGAAGAGTTGAAATTAATGCATGCAACATTTCACAGCTCTAGCATCACTCCTTCATAGTCAGCCTATGAACTTTTCAGCCCTCCCTCGTACCAGGAAAGAAACAATGCAGTTATTAATAAGAAGAGTTGAAATTAATGCATGCAAGATTTCACAGCTCTAGCATCACTCCTTCATAGTCAGCCTATGAACTTTTCAGCCCTCCCATCGTACCAGGAAAGAAACAATGCAGTTATTAATAAGAAGAGTTGAAATTAATGCATGCAACATTTCACAGCTCTAGCATCACTCCTTCATAGTCAGCCTATGAACTTTTCAGCCCTCCCTCGTACCAGGAAAGAAACAATGCAGTTATTAATAAGAAGAGTTGAAATTAATGCATGCAAGATTTCACAGCTCTAGCATCACTCCTTCATAGTCAGCCTATGAACTTTTCAGCCCTCCCATCGTACCAGGAAAGAAACAATGCAGTTATTAATAAGAAGAGTTGAAATTAATGCATGCAACATTTCACAGCTCTAGCATCACTCCTTCATAGTCAGCCTATGAACTTTTCAGCCCTCCCTCGTACCAGGAAAGAAACAATGCAGTTATTAATAAGAAGAGTTGAAATTAATGCATGCAACATTTCACAGCTCTAGTATCATTCCTTTATAGTCAGCCTATGAACTTTTTAGCGTAAAGAGAAAAATTATTTTCAATCCGTAAGCACATAATCAGAGACTCAAGAGACCCTGGTAATGCAACGTCTTTTCCCCACCGTGTGTATTCATGTGTTTAAGAAGGTGGTCATTCCGGGAAAATTTCATACTACAAAAAGCACAGTGAAAACACTTCTCACCACTGTGTGTGAGCTGATGTCTAACAAGGTTTCCTTTCTGAGAAAAACTCTTACTGCATAGTTCACAAGTGAATTGCTTTTCACCCGTATGGGTGGTCATATGTCTCACTAAGTGGGCATTCTGAGTGAAGCCCTTACCACACAGTTGACATGCAAATGGTTTCTCTCCAGTGTGTGTAAGTACATGAGTTGCTAAATGCTCATTCCTTGAAAAACTCTTGTTGCAAATCCCGCAACAGAATGGTTTTTGCCCTGTGTGGGTAAGCTGATGCCTCAGTAGATTCTCGTTCTTAGAAAATGTCATTTCACAAATATCACAACGAAATGTCTTGGGTGGTGTGTGCATTTTTGCATGCCTTACCAAGTGTTCTTTCTGTTGGTAATTCTTCCCACAGATCTCACATGGGAAAGACTTTTCTACAGAGTGTGTCAGTAAATGATCTGTAAGGTCAGTGTTCCTGGAAAAGCTCTGGCTGCACACCTCGCAGCAGTAGACATTCTCTACACATTGCCTGTTTATGTCTATTAAAGAATTTTCATTTGTAGAAAGACCCTGGCAACAAATGTTGCAGTTGAAGGAATCACTTTTTGTGTTGGTAATTGACTGCCCAGTGGTAGGTTTTTGGTGGGGGAAATCTTTACAGCACAAGTCACAAGGGAACACTTTATTCCTTGCGTGTATATGGGTATGCCTTACAAGGTGGGCCATTTGTGAAAAATTTTTACCACAGGTTTCACAATGGAATGGCTTTTCTCCTGTATGCGTGAGCATGTGTGTAGTCAGGTGAGCCTTCCTCCCAAATCGTTTCCCACACAGCTCACAGGGAAAAGGTTTCTCTTTGTTATGTGTAAGCAAATGCTTGGCTAATTGGGTATTTCCTGAAAAGTCTTTGTTGCATGTCTCACAATGGAAAGACTGCAGACTAGAGTGTATCAACCTATGCTTGATCCAGTTTTCTTTTGTCGAAAAAGTTTTGTTACAAATTTCGCATTGGAATGTTTTCTGCATAGAGTGTGTTTGCAGGTGTTTCAGCAATCTCTCGTTTTTGGAAAAATCTTCGTCACAGATATCACAGTGAAAAGCTTTCTCCACAGCATGTGTTTGCATGTGTGTCACAAGACTGTTGCTTTTGGAAAAATTTTTTCCACAAATTTCACAGTGGAATGGCTTCTCCCCAGTGTGTGTTAGTGTGTGGTTTAGCAAGTGTGCTTTTCTTGAGAAGCCTTTGCCACACATTTCACAGTGAAATGGCTTTGCTTCATTGTGTGTGAACATATGATTCACCAAGTGTTCATTTCGGAAAAAGTTTTTACCACATACCTCGCAATGAAAAGGTCTCTCTCCAGTGTGTGAGCGAGTATGTCGTGCCAAGTTTGTGTTGTCTGTAAATCTTTTGCCACATGTTCCGCAATGGTAGGGTTTTTCTCCCGTATGTGTGCGAAGATGCTTCACCAACTTGGCATTGTCGTAAAAGTCTTTCCCACAGAGATCACAGTGATGTAGTTTCTTTTTCCCATGCATAATTACCGAGACTCTCAAAATATTACAGTGTTATGAGTTTTCTTAGTTGTGTGTGTGGATATATCAAGTTTGTATGATGCGCAGGGTGTCTTGACACAGTTTGGAATGTTAAAGTCTATTCTGTCTTGTGTAAGCATACAAAGTTTATAGAAGTTTACTGCCCTGTGCTAAATTCTGCAAGTCAAGTGTATATGTTAAACAAGTGCTCCCCAAGAAGATAAAATATATATGCCAGATTTTATTAGTGAAAAACAAAAAAAACTAATCAAAGAAAACTGGAAAAATAGATTTTTAAGGCACTTCTTGAAGCAATTTAATAAGGGAATGCTTTTCTAAGCTATTTATATGAAAACATCTGGGTTACTTTAATTTATTTTTGTAAAAGTTCTGGTTGTGAGGCTTCATGCGTTTTCATAGCTTGCATATATACATTTCATTCATTCCGTAATGTACTTACATAGCTTCAGGCCTTCCTATAGATTGTGTGTAAACACACTGTTTGATAATAAAGTAACTAATCATTCATAAATATTTTAAAAGGGTGTTTGAATTAGCAAAGAACTCTTATTGCTGTAAAATAATTAATTTGGTGCATGGGTTTTAGCATCTTGGAAAGTACAGTCCTGAGTGAGAATCTTGCAGCCGTTTCCATGATGAAAGTTCCTGTAAAAATTAAAATATAAAAAACTGAAAGTTAAAGTTCTACTGTCAGAACAAAAAAACAAAAAAAACAACAAAAAAAAAACAAAACTTATACATTTCCTGTAGAGTTTGGTAGTAGCAAATGATAATACTCAACAGTAATAGAAGTTGAGTCTTACTGAGCAAGTGTAGAATTTGGTAATAGCAACAGAGAGTACTCGATTGTAATAGAAGTTGAGACTATTTATTCTGCAACATACAGAATTGTAGCACAAGGCCGAGGGGAGAAAAAGGAGGGGTGCTGGTCTTCACTAACTATCCTAGTCCTAGTCCTAGTTAATTGGATTCATGACCCATTCATTCATTACAATTTGATCACTCACCAAAACTTATCCATCACCTCTCAATCCTACATACACCAAGATACCACATGTTCCCTACAAAATACCTCATGCAATAAAAATCTGGTGAGAGTGCAAAGTCTTTTGGGGTTTTTTTTACAAAAATATATAAACATTTTGTGATTCATGAAATGATGGGGAGGGGAAAAAAAACAAGCAAACAAACTAAAAAGTAAACTAAGATAAAATCAAAGCAAATGTTAGTAGGCACCGTCCACTCCAAAATGGAAGTAGAGACTGACTAAGCCATTCGTCTGGTCAAGTTGGTAGGTGGTTTATATGAAAACCTGGGAGATTCCATTCTGATACCCAAGCAAGCCTATTCCGTGAGTCCTGATTTGCTGCTGATTCCAGTGTGGATCCTGTGCTCAATAAATATCCATCAGTACACTGTGAATCTCTGGGAAAATATATTGAGTTACAACCCACTTTATTTTTGTTTGCCAACTGGATGCTAGTTAAGAACCTCCTTGCCAGGGTGAGCCTCATATTCCTGAATCCTCATTTATGAGTTAAACTGGCATGCTCATGAAAAATGGAGAAACATTTTGTGGTTCATTTTTGTCTATTAGCAGTGTGTGTTAGTGTATGCTTTAGCAAGTGTGCTTTTCTTGAGAAGCCTTTGCCACACATTTCACAGTGGAATGGCTTCACTTCATTGTGTGTGAACATATGATTCACCAAGTGTTCATTTTGGAATTGATTTACCACATACCTCACAATGAAAAGGTCTCTCTCCTGTGTGTGAGCGTGTATGTCGTGACTGTAAAAAAACGTGTCAAAAGGGTGGTTATTCCCTTGACACTGCTATTACAATATACACTTTTGAGTCCCTCAGAAATGTTTATTTACAGAATTATGAAAATATGTCAACCAAGTACAATGCAATATTTATTTACATTTTGCAAAGATTTACTTACCATTTTATAAAGCCATGAAAACAACCTGGTAAAAATTAAAGACATTGTGTAATTCTGCACAAGGAAAACTTTCTCTATCCATTGTATAGGGAAATAGACACTCGAAATATTAAATGTATTGTCATCTCGCTGAAGATCTAAAATTAAAATAATATTTGGTTCAGCAAAATAGATGCTCAACCTATTTCAGTGAAATTTTTTCAAAATTTATAATTAAATTACACTACAGTTATTTGTTGTTTATATGTGTTTCAGTTTAAATTTTCTTTTTCACAAATATTTTTTTAATTTATGAATAAAAATATTCTTTTCATATTTATTTCTTTGTAAAATATTAAATAGTAAATAAATATTTCATTATTTGGTTCACATATATCTTGTAAATATAAAATTACTCTTGTAAATAAGAAATCTAATGAATAAATATAGTGTTTTTAAATAAATGTCTTTGCTGTGAATTTTCAAAAATAAAAAAAAAATGTATATAAATTTTTAAATCCACTTTCGTATGCTTGGATTTTATTAAAATTCTAGTCATCGCTTTTTAAAACAATCAAGATTGGCAAGGAAATCAAATAAAAAACAAAAAAAACCCAAAAAAAAACCAGCATAGCATGATGAAAAAAGGCCACAAAGTTTTACCATTAAAATATTTATCGTTATTAAAAGAAAATACCAAAGTATTTTCTTTTATTATTTTTTGAATTTTTTACTCCTTTGTAGCACTTTGGAAATTTTGGTTAAAAATCTTTTTTTTTTTTTTTTTTTTTTTTTTTTTTTTTTAACATCAGCGGCGGACCAAAGATAAAAAAAAAAAAAAAAGGTTTTGTTTTGTTTTGTTTTGTTTTGTTTTGTTTTGGGTTTTTTCCCGGTGAAAAACACATTGATTATTTGGAAATTCTTGCAAAATTCAAATATTTGTTGGATTTTTTTTTAATGAAACTTTCAGGACATATTCACAGAAATTAATAAAATTTTTTTTCAAATTTTTTTTTTTTTTTAGAAAATATTGGTGAAGATTTTTTTTTTTTTACATATGTTTTTTTACCACCCACTTACTTAATTTCATGAAATTTCAAGACATAAAATATTTAGGACGGTCAAGGAATATTTAGCAGTGTCAAAGGAAATAACCGACCTTTTGATACACTGTTCTTTTGAGGGCATGAACGTAAATTATTGCCAATTTTTTTTTTAGAAGTGAACGGAGGGTTTCTGTTCATAAAATCTAAGTACGGGGTTATTAATTGCTGACTCCTTAAAGAATTGTCTACTGTTTTTATTTACAAATGTCAAGTTTGAAACTGTTCTTACGTCATAAACAGTATTATGATTTTTTTTTTTTTTTTTTTTTTAAATTGTAATAGTATATAAATTATTTTTTATGACATTGTGGATGTGCACGTGGTGTAGTAAAGCTCAGAATGAGAAATCGGAGAGCTAAGTTCAAACTCCAGTCAAGTTTGTTACATTCTCTTACGTGCAAAAAAACCCCTTCAGCATGATGAACCCATCTCTTCTTTCCCCACCCACCAATATTTTATGTATTAATTAATAATTTTTTAAATGATGACACTTTTTTTTTTTAGAAGTCAAAGTGTTTCGTTCAAGGAGAGGTGACAACATTTTGGATATCGTGGACCGAAATATTTGTGAAATTAAAATTATACAAACAAAAGAAAATAAATTTAATAATTAAATAATATTTAATAATAATAAAAAAGATTTTTTTTTTTTCCAGTTTTTATTTTAATTCCAAGAAGTGGGTAGATCTTAAAAACTTGAAGTAATTTTTACATTTTTATAATAACCAACATTCATGAAAATTGAAAAAAAAAACTGTTTTAAAAAAGACAATGAAAAGAAAATCCAAAATGAAATTTAAAAAAAAAAAAAAATTGCTTAAAATAAAAACATGAAAACCGTAACGAAAGGAAAAAACGAAAACAAAAAAAAAGAACAAGAAAGTAATTAGAAATACCATTTTTTTTATCTTCATTTTTTAAAATCCTTGTCAGTTTTTTACGTTTTGCTCAAAAAATTCCCAGGCATTAATCGGCTGAAAATTCACTGATGAAAAAAAATATTAAATTTAAAAAAAAAAAAAGCCAACTCTTTTGTCTGAGGTTTGTTTCGAAGAAAGGGGATGTTACCGGTGATCAGGGAAAAGTACTTCCCTCTCGTAATTAATCCAGAAAACCTTAGTCAACGTGAGAAGATTTACATTTTATTTAATTTTTGACAGAACGTTTGAACGAAGAATTATCATTTATTGTCTGCTTTGTTATTCGGACAAGAGTTACCCACTTTGGTCATTACAACATTTCGACTGCTGTACACTCCGGCCTTCTTCAGGCGTCTGTTTTCGTTCTCAGCAGCCGTCTTTGAATTTCGAACCGAACCTTTTCAATGTAAGGTAAGTAGAGTGTTCGCATTTAACTTTCCTTTCTTTGGGGGCTATTTCACATGTTGCGGATTTGAATCAATCCACAACAAAGAAAAAGTCGATAAATGTTTTTGAATATAAAAATATAAAATATTTTACAACAAAATTTTTCTCAGCATGTATGAGCGTTAAAGTTCTTATGTTAAAGTTCCTCGTTTGTAGTTGTTTATTAAGATTAAAAGAAATGTGATTTCATCGCGTGTATGTGTGAGAAAATAGGCAAGGGAGAATGTTCGGAGTAAAGTGTAAGTGTTATGTAGCTTGGTGAAGAAAAGTGTAAGTATCACGTAGTTTAGTGAGGAAAACGGTTCAATGAGTAAGGGAATCTCTTTTAATCTATGCGCGTCGTATGTTGCCCTTCCTTCTCTTACTGCTCGTCTGGTCCCGAAACTTGACTTATATACTCTTCAAACGGATCACGAAGATTTTTTTTTTTTATTGTCGGCGATTCATTGTTGAAAAATGTTAAATATTTATTTTCAAAGGATTAATTTATTAACTGGAAAGATGCACGAGTTCTCCGACTCAGAAATCCTGTTTTGTTATTTGGTGTTTGATTATATTATTTCTGTCTCACGTCCCTGCTTCTCAAACCGGCTCCCAAAGCCTTGATTCTTAATCAAGAGGTAATGAATATATTTTGGGGTAAGAATATCTTTTCTGACGGACGAGAGAGCTGGAAAATATAAAAAGGAATTTGACCACACCTGCCTTTACCATGGGGCCATCCTGTGCAGTTGGTCACCATCTTGCACATGAACACTCTGAGTGCAATTTCAACATTCGGGAATACAGATTTCAAATTGTCCGAAATTATTTTTCTGGACAGTACAGGGAGAATCTCCCAATTTTCATCAAGAGCCATGTTGGGCTTGAGATGCTCACATTCATTGAAAAGGTCATAATAAATTCAGGTCTTTGTGATACATATTTGCCAGCTGCTCACTGTTTTTTCATTAGTGCATCAGAAGCAATGCTTTTCAATTCACCGAAGAAAGAAAACCAATTTCCAATCTGTGAATAAGCCTCTGCACGTTTTGTCAGTTCAAAGAAAATAGTATCCAGAATAGGAAGGAAAGTTTCCACCTTGAACTTTTCGGTTTTACTGAAAAGTACCTTTTCTGCAGATTCATCATATCTGTGAAGACGCACATATATTTGTTTCCGGTTTTTTCCCCATCACTGTAATCTATATCTGGACACATAATACTGGCTTTGAATTCATATTCACTAAATTTGTCTCCAGTTTCCTGAAGATAGATTTTCAAAGATTTAAGAAGATTTATAGCGGCAAGGATTTTCACATCCTTTGATTACAAGACTTGTTTGTTTTGCTCATTCTTTCTAGCATGCCTTTCCTTAAAAATTGTGAGAAAGGTTGTTTTCAAAGTTTTTCATTTTTTGGTTCAATCCTTTTGCCTCTCACCTTGCATTCAATTGTTGTTCATCAAGAGCCATGTAGTGCTTGTGATGCTTACATTCATTTAAAAAGGTCGTCATAATTCAGGTCTTTGTGATAAATATTATTTAGTTGTTCGCACTTTTTCTTTATGGCATCAGAAGCAATGGTTTTCAGTTTACTAAAGAAAGAAAACCGATTTCCAATCTGTGAATGAGCCTCTGCACATTTTGTCAGTTCAAAGATTAGAGTATCCAGAATAGGGAGGAAAGTTTCCACCTTGAACTTTTCGGTTTTACTGAAAAGTACCTTTTATGCAGATTCATCATATCTATTAAGACACACTTCATTTTTGTTCCCGTTTTTTTTTCCATCGCTGTAATCTGTATTTGGACACACATTCCTAGTTTTTGAATTCATATTCCCTAAATATGTCTTTAGTTTCTTGAAACCTATTTCCAAAGACTTAAGAAGATTCCTGGCAACAAGGATGCCCACATGATAACAGGACCTTGCTTGTTTTGTTCGTTCTTTCTACGATGTCATTCCTAAGAATTGTGAGAACGATTGTTTCTTATCTATAAGCCGACAATAATCAACAAGTGAATCTAGTGTATGTTTTATTTTCTCAAAACCCCCGTAAAGAGCATGAACAGCATCAAAATGTGCTCCGACAGACGATTAACCATAAAACATTTTCCGAGGGATGATGTTACTACATTCCAGCGATGAGTAGAACCATCAAAAAATGAATACAGATGCTAAATAATTTTACAAATAATTTTACAGTCTGTAGATAACGCCCTGATGCTTTTATTCTCACCAAGTTGGGGCTGTATCCAGCAGAGCGGACATAGATGGTAAACTCATTGAGTTAATGAATCCGTGCACGTAATCCAGTATATCGTCCAGACATATTTGACGCATTACCTTATAACCGTCCACAGCAGTTTGGGAGTGGAATTTTTGTTCATATTAAGAAAATCCACAACAGTGTCTGTTAGATTCTTTCCTCCCCGACAAAAGATGGGGATGAACATCAAGAAACGTTCTACAGGTTCACATCCTTTAATGTATTGAACAGTAAATATCATTTGATTTACGTGTGATATGTCTGGAGTGGAATATACACTTATTCAATAATACCTTGACTCTTTTGCTTCTTCAAGAATAGTACAAAGAACTTGTTGTCCTATTACTTCAATAAATTCTTCACAAATATTTCCAGACAAATATGACGGGTTCCTTTTCTCAGGAACTCAAGAATAGTACAAAGAACGTGTTGTCCTATTAACTCAATAAATTCTTCAAAAATACTAGCAAACATATATGACGGATTCCCTTTGCCAGGATTTCCATACATTTTGAGATATTTTTCCAAGAAAGGGTCAAATTCACTCAGCAGCTCTATTATACTTTAAAAAGTTGGCATGTTTTGCTGGGCCAATAACCTGATTATCTCTATAAAATGGCAGACCTCTGGAGGCAAGAAAGCAAATTACAAAAACCACACTTAATGCCAATATTCCTGTTCTGACCGTTGTTGCACAAGTAATAAGGAATCTATAATTCCAATTTCTTTATACCTTATTGTTATGGGACCTTACCCATAATAACATAATGGACTATTCCATACGTAATAAATACTGCGCCTCAAGAGGAAGCAGAGAGTTCAGTCCGAAGTCGGACAACCGGCTGATCGACTGATCGGTTGAACTCTCTGCCTTCGGGCAGGGAGGAACCCGAACGAGGCTACGCCGAAGGGCGGAGTCTCTTTCGGGGAGGTAAACCGACCCTGAACCCGTTTATACGAATTCAAAGGGCATATTTTTGGCCGAGCCCACGGGCTCGGATATCCCACGGGTTCGGAGATCCCACGTTAAACCGGCCTTGTGTCACATGATGCCCTCGTGTGTGGGGGTGACTAAATACTGTTCCCTCTGAAGTCTAGAGTGAAGTCTGAAGTCTGGAGTGAAGTCTGAAGTCTGGAGTGAAGTCCGAATATGATGGTTTCCCTTTTTCCGGACTTCCATACATTTTGAGATATTCTTCCAAGAAAAGGTCAAATTCACTCAGCAGCTCTCGTATACTTAAATCGTTGCCATGATTTGCTTGCTTAATAATCTGATTTTCTCCATGAAATGGCAAACCTCTGGAGGCAAGAAAGCAAATTACAAAAACCATACTTAATGCCAATATTACTGTTCTGAGAGATGTTGCTCAAGTAATACAGAATCAATATTTCTGGTTTCTTTATACATTATCAATTGTGCCATGTGTGATACACGCTTAGGCGATCATGTTCTTTCGATACATGACTGACGAGGCAGATTTTTGCCCTCAGTAGGTTGCCATTTGTTTCTGCGGTTGACAAGTTGCCATCCAAGGCTATAGAACCCGGCCTGGTCTGCTATTTACTCATAGCTGGAGAGAGAAGAGGAGGATTAATACCTTTCTCAAGGGTATTATTAGCACTTAAGTTAATGTAATGGATTCAACGGGAATTCGAACTCGGCTCTTCGATGTCTCAATCGGTTATGTGCCATGTTTGATACACGCTTAGGTGATCATGTATCTTTCGATGCATGACTGACGAGGCAGATTTTTTCGCGCAGTAGGTAGCCATTTCTTTCTGCATTATACCAGTTGCCGTCCGAGGCGATAGAACCCCGTCTGTCCTGCTATGTAGTCATAGCTTGTGGGAGAAGAAGAGGATTCATACCTTTCCCAAGGGTATTAGCACGTAAGTAAATGTAATGGATTCAACTGGAATTCGAACTCAGCTTTCCGGTTCCTCAATACAAAACAGTAAAAACGACATTGGAATGGTGAATAATTCGCGTTTACCACACTTGCCATTCCGCAGTTCACATTTCAACACAGTGTCGGATAAATACCTTTGTGGTGTTTATCATCACCATCATACATACAAATCATGCGACAAGCATTCATTGGTTAATCTCCTCAAAACTAGCTCGCTGATTGGTCAATTCCGACCAATCAGATATCCTGCACGCGAGGAATGAAATTTCTTGCTCACTAAGGTTTGAGACACCATCTTATATAAACAAAACACGTATAAGCTCTCTCTCTCTTTCTTTCTCTCTCTCTGCAGTCTCTCTCGCGTCTCATTCCTTGCTGCCAAAATGTAACCTTCAAGAACTCCCGTCTTAACCATGCGGTCAGGCGTTAAATAACATTACCATTTCACGCAAGTACGAACTCTTCTGAACTCTTACCAACTTTACCAATTCACATTTCCTAACATGCAACAGGAACTTTATTCCTCTAAACTACAGTTTAATAATTACTTCAAATTTATGAGCTCCGGTATAAATGTTTCCCAAATCTAAGAGACGTAACTCTATCAAACCTTCAGCTTATATGCAAGTACACTAAAACACTAATAAATTCAGTTGTTATGTTTTGAACCACTACGTTTTGTCTTGTATTTTATTTTTATACTATGTGCTATTTTACGTCAAATATAAATTGCATTGTGACTGCTACATGTTTAGTAACCTCCAGCGTCTTTGTTTGTCCTTTTCCACGTCATTCCTAGTCAAAGTTAAATAAATGTGGTACATATCACTACACCTTGCTTTCGTATTCTCTACACCAACTGTTTTATACACTACATGTGAATTTGAAAGGTTGCTATCATATTTCTGAAATGATGAGGGACCACAACGAACCTAGTAATCTATTGTATTAGTATAGTTGCGGGCCGTGTGTGTGTATATACGCGTTGTGAAATGAAACACGTGTGTACTCCTGGGAAAATTATCCATAACAAATATGGCAGACTCGGAGAATGAGTTTACCAAAATAAATATAAAAGAAAACGACAAGAACTGATATCTAAGTAAAAATAAATATGCGTATTAAACTGTTGTGGATTCCGAGATGAAATCCGGTCTCCAATGGATGACAAACGCAGGAATGAAATATAACAAATAAATGTATTAACGTAATAATACAATTGGTAATACGGTTAGTAGATCCAGAAATGCGGTTAGTAGCAATAATATATATATATATATATATATATATATATATATAGTCTGGTAAATCCAGTCTCGAAGTAGGACTTCCTCAGAGTCTACGTGCTTGTAACTGTGACTTCTACAAGCGGATACCTCACACTATTACTCAACCTCCAACTCAATCACAATCACTGCTCTCTCACTACTCTGACTGACTCTGGGAATTTAACGGCAGCAGTCCAAGTACACACTGGTCGAGTCCACTTGTATGAAAAAGGGGTGGACCCCATAACATAAACAACAAAAGAATTTACAATAGACAAAGTCATTAACGTGTGTGTGTGTGGAAATTTTGTGTTTCAGTGACTGTTCGTACGCACATGTGTGTATAATGTTCATGGCGTCTCCCACAAGGGGGAACGCTTATCTTCTGCGAGAGCTTACATGGTTGTAGTTCACTGAAAATGAAAAAAAGAGAGAGAAAACGAGGCCAGGGTCTCGTCAAGTATATATAGTAATTGGATTGCTCCCCCAAGTGGTGGTGTCAGAATTTAGGAGGAAATAACTCCGACAGCAGCATTAATGTTCCATAACCCCCGATCCGTCTCTTGGATTGCAAATTCCTTTACTGTTACAGATTTGGTTATTTTTTCTTGTAAAATGTCATCACCACCAGCAACAGGCAATGATGGTATGTCTGCTGAAACTGGATGATTAGTAGCATTAATGGATGTAGATGTGGATGCTATATCTGAAGGAGCGGTACTAGTGGCTGCCATTGCAGGAGCGGATTCTTTATCTGAAGGAATTGTACGAATGACTGTCGTTGCTGTTATAGACAAGCGTATGGTTGCAAGAAAGAAATACGACAACAGCAGAAATAGATTGGCGTGATTAATTTCAATAGGAACGTTTGGTTTTGGGACAGCTACCTTGTGGCATAGTTCATAAGCCGGCCGCCGATCTGGGTTGATCTCTCATAGCAGTTCTCACTGGTTGGCGTGGCGCTCCTCCTGCTGACTGCTGCTGACTGCACAGACTGACCGTAACAGATCTCTTCCAACGCCTCCTGTTGACTGCTCTTGTACTTCCCTCTGTGGCTCCTTTTATGGCGTTTTTATGGCTTAACAAGCTCGAAAAACAACGCGAGTATAATTAGGAGGGAAGCATTTTTATTGGTCGAGAAATAGGAACACTGTAATATATTATTTTAATTTTCGACCGGAACTCGTGCGTCGGCCCTATGCGTAAACGACGATAATGGTCATTTTGTGACAGGGCCTTGTCCCGTTCACATCCAGCTCTCGCTCTTGAGCATGTTAGTTTATTTGCCTGCAAATCAGCCGAGATATGTCTTATTTTATTTTATAACATTGCACTTGCGTTGAGACATAATGTTAATTTTGTAAATTTTCCTATGTTCTCCTTCCCATTCACCTGGAAATATATATCTTAAATATTTAGTGTTTAGTCTCACACCAGTATGTAGGTTTATATTATATAAGTGTCCTTGCAACAAGACCTAAAAAATTAAACATACTGCTTCCATAATGAACATGTCCTGTCTTCAGTTGTATGAACAGTATTTATTCTTATAGGTATCTTCAATAATTCGCCGAAAAAACAGCATAGCATGATGAAAAAAAGGCCCCAACTTAATTAAAACAAAGTCTTCCTCCTTAATAATAACATAAACATTTAGACGATAAAAAATTGTTTATCAAGTTTGGGACCTTTTTTCATCAGGGTTATTGGAATTTAATTTGAGAACCACGAATACAATATTTTACAAGTTCACATTCTAGCTTATTTTTCCAATCCTCATTCCAACCTCGTTTTACTTTCAAAACCGGCTCACAAAGCCTTGATTCATATCAGAGATAAAGAATATATTTTCTGACCAATGAAGGGGCCAGGAAATTTGTATAACAATTTTGGAGGGAAAAGTCCCCGATTCTTCTGAGCCTCCCAAATCTCCAAAAAATTGGAGAATCTTTGCCTATTTGGCAGTGAGAATTCGACCACTGTCTGTGAGGTCGGCCACAGAGAACACAGCTTCGGAACCACTTTCAACCAAAGAACTACCTACTGAAAGGTTGTCGAGAACAAACGTTGGCCCACAATTGACCAGTTGAAAGCTGCCTCCTTTCACCTCCAAGACTTCTGTCGTCGACCTACGAACTCACTCAACTGCAAGATTCCTATATCTACCAACATTTTCCTAATCTACGAGAACTGCGAAGAAAACTGTGAGTGTTTCTAACCCTTGACAACCTTCTGCTCGCTTAAAGAACTTTTAGGCGCTCTGAGAAATATTTTGAGCAAGCCTTTTTTCTGTTATGAACATTTTCTCTTCCTTTAAAGTTAAAGGACTTTTTCTTCTCCCATCTTTCTCTCCTAATTTTCTTTTTATCGTTTTACCCCCCCCCCCTTTTTTGTATATGTAAATAAACACTTTCTTCTTTTATTGTTACACGACGAACAGGAGTTTTTTTCTTTATTCGTACGCGCCTAAAAGAAAGAGTTTGTTCGCTCTAATCTTGCTGTTTTTTACTCGCGTTTTGTTGCAATTTTTTAATCTCAACCCTTTGATGCTGGAAAGCGGGGACAAATTTCCCAGCAGGACATAACACCAACAAAAATAGTAAGCCCTATTCTTGTACATCATTATACAAATATAAATATAAATCTCGTTGTTGTTATAAAACCATTCTGTGTTCCCTTCTTGTTGTTTCTCTTGTTACCATTGCGTTTGCTTACACATTTGTAAAAAAAATGTACGGGTTGTTTTAGGTAGTCAATACCGCAACATTTCGTTCGGATATTGATAGTATGATTGGAGAAAGTCCGGAGGTGGTAGTTTTTAAAAAGTCAGACTATGAAAGGGGTAGTAGTAATTAGTAGTAATATTTAGAAACTAGGTTTGTAGAGGACCGGAGGATGAAGATGTAAAGAAAACACGTGCGTTTATATTGACTTACGGACTCACTCAACAATTTTCCTACTCTACAAGAACTGTGAGTGTTTCTAAACCTTAACAAAATTCTACTCGCTTAAAGAACTTTTTAGGCGCTCTGAGAAATATTTTGAGCATGCCTTTTTTCTGTTATGAACATTTTCTCTTCCTTTGAAGTTAAAGGATTTTTTCTTCTCCCATCTTTCTCTCCTAATTTTCTTTTTATCGTTTTACCGTTTTTTTTTGTATATGTAAATATAGATACTTTCGTCTTTTGTTGTTACACAACGAACAGGAGTTTTGAGTCTTTCTTTATTCGTTCGCCCAAAAGAGAGAGTTTGTTCGCTCTAATCTTGCTGTTTTTATTCGGTTTTTGTAGCAATCTTTTTAACCTCAACCCTTTCATGTGGGAAAGGAGGGACAAATTTCCCGCGAGGTATGCTCTTTTTTTTTTTAGCGAAGTAGTGAAACTACTGTCTACTGAATCACAAAATTGTCAGACAAGACCTAGATCTAGCTTGGTGACACAGCTAGGGTGTCTGACACCGATCTCTGTATAGATCTACAAGACTACATTCAACACTTGTCTCAACTTGCACACTTAAAAAAGCTTATCCATTCATATATTCAAAAACTATCAATACCTGGTAATGTGCACTTCATCAGAAATTCGTAATCTTAAATAACTGTAGAAGACCGTGGGTGTTTACGTGTTGTTAAATTAGGAACACGTGCTGTTTATTTCCTGCTGGAAGAAAGTCCGACTACAAGAACATGGCGGACTCAAGTTGAGTCCAATCAAAGATGTAAAGAACACAAACAAGACCGATATATATATATGTCAACAAATATATGTATTAAACAACAAATTTACAAGTGACAAAGACATCAACAACATTTGTGTTTGTGTGTGAACGTAAAGAGTTTGTATTTTGGTGAATGTTCGTACGTATGTGTTTCATGGCGTTTTCCCACAAGTGGGCGAAAACGCGGATCTCTGCGAGAGATGACATTTTTAAGCGTGTCCGCTAGAACGAGGCAAGAGGTCGCCCGGTATTTATAGTTTAGGGAGAGCGTGCCCTAGTGAGCAATTAGGGAATTAAGGAGGAGCTAACTCCGACATAGCCACGACAAGCTTACCGTACAAGTGCTTAATGTTGTAATGGATTTATAGGTTCAATCACTAATAATCTATGCACAACCTGTAGTGGATCTAAAAAGGTTGCGTGAATGTTTTAAATGTTTTGCTGAAAAGGAAACATGCTACATCCACAAACATAACTTATATAAAAAAGGGTCAAATGGTAACGATATCCAACTACAACAAAAAAAAAAAAAAAAAAAAAGAAAAAAAAAAAGGACAGGTTTGGAACAACAAATTAATTTTTATATACACAATTTTGTTTAGTAAAGATGTGTGCGAAAGCTTGATCAGAGTATTTTTGTTATGGGACCTTACCCATAATAACATAATGGACTATCCCATACGTAATAAATACTGCGCCTCAAGAGGAAGCAGAGAGTTCCGTCTGAAGTCTGGAGTTCAGTCCGAAGTCGGGCGACCGGCTGATCGGTTTAACTCTGCCTTCGGGCGGGGAGGAACCCGAACGAGGCTACGCCGAAGGGTGGAGTCTCTTTCGGGGAGGTAAACCGACCCTGAACCCGTTAATACGGGTTCAAAGGGCATATTTTTGGCCGAGCCCACGGGCTCGGAGATCCCACGGGCTCGGAGATCCCACGTTAAACCGGCCTTGTGCCACATGATGCCCTCGTGGTGGGGGTGACTAAATACCGTTCCGTCTGAAGTCTAGAGTTCAGTCTGAAGTCTGGAGTGAAGTCCATCAGGAGGCTGTCAGTCAGTCAGAGCGAGTCAGTCGAGTCAGAGGCAGTCCGAAACAGAGTCCAATTCAGACAATTACTACTAAACCTGATTGTTCGCACTAACACTTTCTACTTCTCTGTATATATTCCTGTTTGTAATATATCTGTGTTATTCCATATCCGTGTTCGAGTTCTTCTTTATTGGTTCTACCTTGGACTATCACCGTGCTACAAGGAACCGGACCATAACACTAACACTTTCTACTTCTCTGTATATATTCCTGTTTGTAATATATCTGTGTTATTCCATATCCGTGTTCGAGTTCTTCTTTATTGGTTCTACCTTGGACTATCACCGTGGTACAAGGAACCGGACCATAACACTAACACTTTCTACTTCTCTGTATATATTCCTGTTTGTAATATATCTGTGTTATTCCATATCCGTGTTCGAGTTCTTCTTTATTGGTTCTACCTTGGACTATCACCGTGGTACAAGGAACCGGACCATAACACTAACACTTTCTACTTCTCTGTATATATTCCTGTTTGTAATATATCTGTGTTATTCCATATCCGTGTTCGAGTTCTTCTTTATTGGTTCTACCTTGGACTATCACCGTGGTACAAGGAACCGGACCATAACACTAACACTTTCTACTTCTCTGTATATATTCCTGTTTGTAATATATCTGTGTTATTCCATATCCGTGTTCGAGTTCTTCTTTATTGGTTCTACCTTGGACTATCACCGTGGTACAAGGAACCGGACAATAACAATTTTAAAGAGAAAAGTTCTTGTTGCTGGTTTGGAAATGTTTCGTATGTTTGTAATGTAGTTTGGAAAAAAAAAAAAAATATGTTTTCATGGGCGTCTGATCGCACGTGGTCAAGACGCAAATCCTTTTTTACAACTACATTTTGTAGCGAGAGAAATACAGGAAGAAGAGAGAGAACAAACTCGTGTCTGATATCTATAATTAATGTAACCACGGAACAGGCTCCTGGCAAAAGCGCGGAAAAACTTGATTTGGTCACGCGCTGGAAAAAGACTTGTACGTGGGTGGATTGCAACGCCCACTTGTGTATTTATTGACCAATTAGAAGCTGAGGCTTCCTTAAAATATGTATGAAGCTGGGTAAGCTCTTTGATCCACTTTTTGCACAAATCTGTAAAAAAATTCAACATTTATAAGAAAGTGGTATCGGGATGCTAAAAGCCCTATACCTGGGTTCATATACAATCTATCTATCTATCTATCTATCTATATATATATATATATATATATATATATATATATATATATATATATATATGGTTACTGAATGAGGAATAACCAAACGGAGGTTGTAAATGAAATGGTAATCTTTATAACATTTTAGCTGTCCGCTACCACTTTTTCATCAATGTCGATTTTCGTGCAAAGAGCGGATCGCAGCTTCATACATGTTTCTGAAAACCTGAACTTCTCATTGGACAATAAATATTAAAATTATCTTGTGTATCTTCACGTGCATTGTTCTCAATAGGCAACACAAAACATATCAGGCTCCAGTCTGAGTTTTGTAAGGTGCTTTCTGAGTGGTTAACGGATATTTAAAAAAAACAATTTACCTGCTCACCACTACGTCCGAATAACATCAACCTAGTTTTTGACCTGACGAAAAAACAATGCTTTCAGGATCCTGTCACGTGATTAAAAAACATATAAATTGAAGATAGGAGCGAACCCAGTTAGTGAGAATTTACGACGTCTAGCATTTGCTAAACTAGTTCACGACGCTTGCATCATTACTACAGCGAAGTACAAAGTTAGAACCTCAAGTTCTTTAACATGAAATAACTTCACTGAAATTCAAGCTACAATTTCAACGAAACAACTCACGCACCAACTTCTACAACTTACTAAAACTTATTCAATTACGTTATTGAATCTTCCGAAACTTAAGTACAAACAATTACGAACAATACATTCAACTACGAGCAACGAAAACAAATTAGAGAGACATTACGGAATATTCACTTCTCCAACTTGTTTAAAGCTAAAAGTTTATCAACATATTTTCAGCTTTACAAGAATCTTTAAACACTCTTCCAGTGAACGTTTTGAACGACAAGATAATTCAGCTTTTTGTGAGCTCCGATAAAAAATGTTTTATTAGTAAAAACTTTAGCCCAGTCAAAGGGAAGTAACTCATATTAATAGTTATTGTAAAACTGTTGTCATTTATAAATATAAATATTGTACCTGTTATGAAAGGTTATTTTCTTGTGTTCTTTCTCTTGTTTGCTTTTTGTTTTCTTACACATTCGTAAAGCAAAAAAAAAAAATAAATAAAATGTGTGGGTTGATTTATGCCGTCAATACCATTACAACATCAACAAAATACAATACTCGCGAGCAGCGTGATGTAGGTAAACCACTGGTAGTGGTGGACCGCTTAGACAACATATTACCTCCGCTTACAATTGTGTCCAAAGTATGAGTATTCGGGCATACCCATTAGTGTTTATAGGGTACGGTATATATATCTTTTGGTAATAACAGGTTTATAAATCTCTCTCTATATATATATATTAAAATCTTTCTTTTGATATTGTTATTATTTTTATTCAGTTGAGCTAGCTCGGACATTAACATAATTATAACGCCAACCATCACATTCCTGCATCAAAGTTGGAAGGCCATTAGGCTGACATTCTGTGTTATAACAAAGTTGGTCGATGTAGGTGGTTGGTGGGGGACTAACCGGTTTTGCTTCTTAGCTAGGTGTCCTAACTTCAACGAATCAGCGACAAGAGGTTGGACGATCATTGAACCTTTGCTGAAGATCATCTCTCGGGGTCATCAAAGAAATCGTCTCCAACAAAAACAAAGACGGTCAGTGAATTATTCTTCACTAAAAATAAAAGAGCTCTTCTCAACGACATCTTTATTCTGTGGATCAACGAGTTAAACATCTTTTTTAAACTATAGATTTTCCTGTGAACCAAATACCCATATACTTAAATCCACTAAAGTCTATTTTTAATCATTTTTGGCTCTTGTGAATTGATGTTTATAAATACAAATGGTTTATTTAACAGGTGTAGTGGACCATTATGTAGACTATTGGCTTTCCTTCAAAAATCACGTCGGCGGTCACCATTATGTAGAGGACCGGGGGGGGTGAAGATGTAAAGAAAACACGTCCGTTTATATTTGCTGCTAGAAGGTCCAGCAACAATAGAATGTTGGACTTGGATTAAGTCCAACTGAAGATAAGGAAGACAAACAAACAAGACCGATATATATATAAACAAATATATGTATTAAACAAAACATTTACAAAGCACATAGACAGTTAACATTGTGTTTGTGTGTGTGAACATGTGTGTGTGTGTGTGTGTGTGTGTGTGTGTGTGTGTGTGTGAACGTTCGTATTTTGGAGAAGTTCGTAAGAGTTCGTACGTGCGTGAATGCGTAAAATGTTCTCTAACGTCTGACCGCAAGGTCAAGACGATAATTCTCTGGGACTACATTTTGCAGCAAAAATAGAAAAGAAAGAGAAAGAGGCAAAATCGTCTTTGTTAGTTATATAGCTAATGTACTCACGTGACAGACTCACAGCGCCTAGGCGGGAAACTTGACTTTGTCACGCGCTAGAAAAAATATATTGTGCATGGGTGGATTTATTGACCAATTAGAAGCTGATATTTCCTGAAAAATATTTACTAAGAGCTAAGAAAGGCTCTTGGGAGCTATTAGGTTGGTGCAAAAATAATGACGTAATAATGTCGTTTTTTGACGTTTAACGTCAAAAAACGACATTATTTTTGCACCAACCTAATAATTCTCCCAAAAGTGCACAATGTCGACTACATGAAAATATAACGATTATAAAATTGTCACATAGCTACAATTTATAAATTGTCCATTACAAAGCAGTGTTGATTTATTATCCAATGAATGCTTGTTGTTGTATAATTTGAATTTGTGTATGTATGTATATGTGTGTGGTGATGATGATCATCATTCTCATCATTATACAAATATACCCCTGTTTTCTTAATTTTTATTTTATTATTGTTTGGAATTCGAACGTTAGAATTTTTATTATTAAAAAAAAAACCCTGGACGACAGAATATCCTACAAATTCACCCCAAACAAGGCGATAATGCCACTAAGATGCAAACGACTACAGGAAGGAAAGAGAAGGAAGATACTAAACAGGAAACAAGGGATGAAATACAAAACTCTGCAACTGTTTTAAAGAACAGGTAGGTGTGTGAACTGGACAATAGGAAAAGGAATCTATCTTTTAGTTTTGAGAATTACCGAACAACGAGAGAGAGAGAGAGAGAGAGAGAGAGAGAGAGAGGGGGGGATTAGAAGAAGCTTTTGTTTTAGTTTAAAAACTTCTTAAAGAAGGAAAAAAAAACCCAGTAAACTTATTTTTTTGCTTATTGTTAAAAAATCCAAGAGATATTTTTTGTCGATATCTTGGCTTAAGAATTAGAAAATAATAAAATGAATTCTCACTGTAGAAAGAAATCGGGAGAAATTACTTTGGCCTATCGATCGCCTTTTGTTTTCAACAAACAAATATTGTATAATGGAAAACGAATTCCTTTACAGTTTTCACTCAGTCTTTTCGTTTAAAAGTCTTTTTTAAAATTGTTTCTATTTCCAATTTTAGAAAATTAATTTAAATTTAAATGAACATGTAATTTTTATACTTATGCTAAATTTCATTGTAGAAAGAAAAACTTTAAAACTGAATTGCTTTCTTATATTCTTTAATCAGTAAAGCTAAAAGTTAAATGTTGCTTGTGTTTTTTACTGTCTTTTAGATTAGGGGACTGAGTTTAGTTAACACCGGCTAAGCACATTTCTCTCAAGTTCAAAAATGGCAGACGGTAAGTAAAAGAAATGATTTTTTTCTTAATTTACTTTAATCTTTGTTATTTTATTTTAAACAATTTAGTTGTTTATTTTTATTTTTTTAGGAAATACTAATGTTTACAAAGTTTGATCGCACGTTATTACTTTTTTAATTATTTTTTTTGCTGTGGGTTTTTATTTTTTATGCATTGTTATTGAATTGGCCGGCTCACCAGTTTTTCCAGGGGTAGTTTTTATTTTTATTTTTCTACCACTGTATATTATGAAGTAGTTGTTTTTTTCTTTCTTTCTACACAGTGCAATCGCTAACATTTAAAAATAAGTTATTCAAATCTGTTTTAATAAGAACATCATGCAGACGTCATAAGAAAAGTCTCTAGAGTTAGTTAACAGAACGTGGAAAATGTTTTAAAAATGTTAAAAAAACAAACAAAAAAACTACCGTATGATAAAGTCTAATTAATAATACCAAAAATAATTTTCTTCTTTAAACCTAAATGAAAACTATATTAAAATATTGTATATCCTTAAAAATGCTCCCTTTTCCATTTTTGTTCTTTTAATTAAAAATAAAATTCATATGAAAGTCGATTATAGAATTTGCAGAAATGAGCAGCATTAACCACTTGTTTAGGACTATATAAGCACGGTTAAAAAAAATAGATCCCTTCCTCTTTTGCTCCAAAATGTAGAAGATTCAACATGAGTCTCTGCTGGGGGAAATTTCTTTCACCAGTGTACCACATGCTATATTTTTTTTAAGTCATGCACATATTCGCGTCCCACACATATTTCCCAATAGCAAAACCTTATATATATATATATATATATATATATATATATATATATATATATATATATATATAATTTATTTTCAAACTATCTGTGTATGGATAATAAAAAAATGAAAAAAACAGCACTATTATACTTTTGTACCACCCAATCCCAAAACACCATATATTTACTTGCTAAGCATTAAAATTTGAATTGTGACATTTTTATTGATGTTCCAATCAAGAGAATCAACTTAAGTAAAGGCATTTTCAATGTAATACAAATTCACAAACCAATAATATTAAACCAGATATAAATCCATGGCAATTTGATGTCAAAATGGTAAAAATTTTGATCTTTCATTCCACATAAACTCTGCAAAGTAATCATCAATTATATCTTGATGTATCAAGCATTACTTTAATTCTATATTTGCATCTTGCAGGTACCACGAAAATTTTAGCTAAAAACCCCTTAAAAATACATTTTAAATAATTTAAATGCTTCTTTTTCGGTAAAATGTTTTATTTAGCAATACAATATTTTCACTGAGCTAATCTCTATAAAAAGAAAAATTAAGTTTTGCATATAAATAAAGTTTTTAGACAACATTTTTAAAACATCCACTTGTCACTCATTAGACAACCATCATAGATGAGAAATGTAAACAACAAATTTAAAAATATTTACACTATTTACATCATTCCGACTGTTGCCCGCATCTTTATGGACATATACATCATGTTTCGATTCTTATATACTCCTGCCTTCTTCAGTTGATATACATTAGAATTTTGAACCGCACTCTACTTACTCTATGGAGGCAGATTTTTTTAACTTCATATGCCATAGCTTTTTGGATATTTCAGTTTTAGTTAATTCCCTTTAGTGACTCAACTCTCCAAGTTTTTGTCCCCTCTGCTGTTGCCAGGTATTGAACTCACAACTCTTTGGGTTAAGTTAATTTTTGGATTCCTTCAACTAATGCTTTTATGCAACCTGAAAAATCCAATCTCTGTCCTAGAGATTGGATTTTAAAGTCAGTAAATTTAAGGATTAATTACCTTGATTTTAGTAAAAGTGACGCTTACTTTTTGTTTAAAACGTGAATAATTACAAATTTTTCAAAAATAAATGTTCATTGTAGATGTCTTTTCCCTGTCAATCAGAAGGAAAACAACGTATTTTAGTAAATTATGCAAGCACCCACTCTCAACAAAAATGACTTTCTTAAGGTTTCAGGATAAATTTTCAAAATTCTCTGGTTTGAATGTTGTTTTATTAATACATCTTCAGGGATTTTTCTTTATAAAACCATAAAAAAAAAATATTTTGTCATCACCCACCAAATTTTATTTATTATGTATCCCCCCAAAAAGATGTTTCTATAAGGTTTTCAAATGAATGTATTCAATATACAATTAATTCGTTCATGGGTAAGTGTTCAAAATTTCATTTAAATTGAATAATTCTCAGTTTTTTGGTAAATTTTGAAAAAAGTTGGTTAATGATTTTTTTGGGAGGTGTTGCTTTCATTTCAGAAAAAAAAAAAAACATCTATTTTAGGAGTACCTACATCTTTGCCTCATAGCTTTCAATGTAATTTGTGGTTTCCCCAGAGTTTGGGGCTGTAAAAAAACACAAGGGTGAGCTGAAAAGTTCATGGGCTGACGATGAAGGAGTGATGCTAGAGCTGTGAAATCTTGCATGCATTAATTGACACCAAGGAATTGTTTGCTAAGGCATTGTCCTTCCGAAACAAACTTCTTTTGACAGTTTTCTTTGACTTTTGGTTTTCATACAATATATACTCATGGATAAGTCACTTCAGCTGATAGGTTGCATCCCTACTTTATGGCTTAATAATTGATGATTTACTCTTGACTCGCAGATAGGTCACATTATAATCTGCGGAGCCCTTTTTAAACGTAAGAATTATCAGATATCTACCTTTATTTCAAAACTTACAATTATTAATACACTTTTGCAGATTGATCTCCATGTTCTTATGCATAATTTAGTACTTTTAATTTAAAACCTGCTTCATAACTCTTTCTTTTACTCATAATTAGTGTTTGCAACAATTAAAATTATAAACTATGAATTTGACTACCAATTATATCGCTGCGCTATGCAAAATAGTGTAAACGTTTTGGGTACTAGATTAATGTGCTTTGTTATTTGTAAATAACACTTAAGAATGTCTTTTAATGTTTATATGAAACAACCATTAAAGAAAATTATCTCATAAAGAATATATTTCATTTCTTTAAGTCATATTTTCCAATGTATTTTTGACAAAATATATTTTTCTTTGTCAACAAAATATATTTTTCTTTGTCAACAAACATCTACACGTGGTTCCTTATGTATGCATGTTCAAGGTTTCTATATCAGTCTAGTGTGAGGGCCCCAATTGAATGGTGACTGATGAATCAATGAATACTTTATAATTTTATTTATTTATTGTGATAGACATGGGGTAAGTTTAAAGCAGTGAGTCAGTATATATGATAGGTAAATTGTTTCTATAAGGAGAAAAACCACAGCTTTAGTGTTTGTGGGTATCATTTCCGATTTCTCAGAAATCATGATGACAAGGTAGTGTTGTTTTACATTTATGCCAAGTGGATCAGTTGCACCCCTAATATTTTGTAAGATTTTTGGTAAAAAAAAATTGTGACCTATCCACGAGTATATATGGTAGTTTTTATTTTCATCTGCCTCAGCAAGTTATCATAGTATTCTAAATTAATATATCTTCAGGGATTTTTTCTTTATAAAAACCATAAGTAAAATATGTCATCACCCACCCAATTTTATTTATTATGTATCAAAATGGGGTGCCCCCGCCCATCCGCAAGAAATTTCTAGAAAGTTTTCTAATTAATGTATTCAGTATACAATTCATTCATTAATGAATAACTGATGAAAATTTAATTTAAATTGGATAGTTCCCAGATTTTTGGTAAATTTTTAAAAACATTGGGTAGTGTTTAGGGAATGCTTTCATTTCAGAAAAAAAATAACAAAGAAAAATATCTATTTTGGCAGTACCTACATCTTTGCCACATAGCTTTCCATGCAATTTGGGGTTCCCCCAGAGTTTGGAACTGCAAAAAATACAAGTGTGGGCTGAAAAGTTAATGGGCTGACTATGAAGGCGTGATACTAGAACTGTGAAATCTTGCATACACTAATTGAAACCAAGGATTTGTTTGGCTGGGGCATTGTCCTTCTGAAACAAAACTTATTTTATCAGTTTTCCTTAATGTTTGGTTTTTATAGTCTTTTGTTATTGCTTCAGCAAGTTGTTATAGTGCTCTACATTGATGGTGTGACCCTTTTGAAGATAGTCAATAATAATAATGCATTTTGCATCCCCCCAAGACACTGAGGCCATTACTTTCCCTGCAGATGAAACAAGCATGGCCTTCTTTGAAGCAGGTGAGAAGGTTTGTTTCCAATGGATTGTCTTTTTGTTTCTGGCTCAAAGTGATAAACCCAACACTCGTCTTGGGTTAGAAACGTTCAATGAAAACAAGTTGGTCTCATTCAAAAAATATCAAATTTTCTTGCAATATGCTCAGCCTGGTACACTTTTGATCTGCTGTCAGAAGACATGACATCCACTGAGCAGAAACCTTTCTCATGCCAAGTTCATTGTGCAGAATATTCTCACCTCTTACATGGGATATGCTAATAGTCATCAGCTTTATAGTCAATTGCTTGTCATCCATTGCCATGTGGTGAATGCCATTAATGTTTTCTTCAGTATTGGCAGTTGAAGGACATCCAGAAATTTGGTCATCTTTAAGACTTTCCCTTCCCTTCCTAAATTCAGCTACCCACTTTTTCACTGTTGATAAAGCTGGAGTATGATCTCCTAATGTAGCAACCCTGTCAGCAGGGATATCCTGGGTGGGGAGTAAAACTTTTTTCAGCATGTTCTTCAAACCTTAATGCCGAAATTTTGTCCATTTGCAAGAGAAATCACTACTAGTTAATTTTGAAGTTTTCTTTGACCCGTCAGATGTCAGTTTACCTGGCAAGAAACAATGCAGTTATTAATAAGAAGAGTTGAAATTAATGCATGAAAAGATTTCACAGCTCTAGCATCAATCGCTCATAGTCACCCTTTGAACTTTTAAACCCACTCTTGGGTTATCTTTAAGACTCTCCCTTCCCTATCTAAATTCAACTACCCACTTTTGCACTGTTGATAAAGCTGGAGTGTCATCCCCCTAATGTAGCAACTATCTCCACATGAATGTTCTTGGGGGCTAAACTCTTTTTATGCAGGTACCTGATGACACCATGATAGCAAATTTTGTTAATTTTCAAGAGAAGTTGTCACAAGTTACTTCTGAAGTCTTCTTTTGACAGTTTACCTGGGAAGAAACAATGCAGTTATTAATAAGAAGAATTGAAATTAATGCATGCAACATTTCACAGCTCTAGCATCACTCCTTCATAGTCAGCCTATGAACTTTTCAGCCCTCCCTCGTACCAGGAAAGAAACAATGCAGTTATTAATAAAAAGAGTTGAAATTAATGCATGCAACATTTCACAGCTCTAGCATCACTCCTTCATAGTCAGCTTATGAACTTTTTAGCCCTCCCTCGTACCAGGAAAGAAACCATGCAGTTGTTAATAAGAAGAGTTGAAATTAATGCATGCAACATTTCACAGCTCTAGCATCACTCCTTCATAGTCAGCCTATGAACTTTTCATCCCAACCTTGTATGTTATGCTTCTAACAGTTATATAGAAGGAAATTCCTAATTAATTAAATAGCTGAATTTCATTTCAAATACATATGGAGATTGGATACAGTCTTCTTGCTTGCATATAAGAATAATAACTATGTGCATCACATAAAATACTTTCTACTACTGATGCTTAATTAAGTTACTGGTCAAGATAATTTCTTTTTGAAAGATTTATCAAGGCTAAATGCCCAGCAAAACTGATGAAACGTGTCTTGTTTCATTAGGACAATGCTCCACCACATAAGTGCTTGATTTCAATGGATTCTTGAATGTCTCCTCCTTTTCTCCATTCTCATAGTCTCTCTCAGCTTTTTGTACTGTCCACTGGTTTCAAGTTAGAACTCATCTAATTGGTTGACTACAATTATTTTACCCAGAGAAAACCCAAACTTGACATGTGTAGCCACTCAGTCGATGATGCATTTTGTCATTTGAGTTGTTTACTTCAGAATCCAGCAAATGTAACTGATATTACAAACTGCTGTGCATAACTGTAGCCTTGAACAGGTTGATCACCCTTCCCTATTCTCCTGATTTGACTATCATCTGTTCCCCAACATGAAAAAACACTTGACAAGGAATCACTTTTACAGTTATGATGATGTCATATCTGCTTTTAATGACTTTCCTGACCAATCAGATGTCAGTTTACCAGGAAATAAACAATGCAGTTATTAATAAGAAGAGTTTAAATTAATGCATGCAAGATTTCACAGCTCTGAGCATCACTTCTTCCTAGTCAGTCTATAACATTTTTAGCCCACCCTTGTAATTATGCTCTTAACAGTTATATAGAAGGAAATTCTTAACTAATTAAATTAATTGCTGTATTTCAAATACTTTCAAAGGTCGGATATGCTTTTCTCACTTGCATATAATAATAATAACTATGTGTGTGACATGAAATACTTTCTATTATTGATGCTTGATTAAATTACTGATTAGGATAACTTATTTTTGAAAGATTTATTAAGAACAAATGCCCAGGAAAACTGATGAAAAGTGTCTTGTTTCATCAGGACAATGCTCCAGCATATAAGTGTTTGGTTTCAATGGCTTTTTGCATGTCTCCTTCTTTTCTCCCCTCTGAGAGTCTCTCTCAGCTTTTCATACTGTCCACTGATTTTGAGTGAGAACTCGTTCGATTGGTTGACTACAATTATTTTAACCAGAAAAAACCAGAAGTGGATGCATGGATCCATCAACTTAGAGACGCATTTTGTCATTTGAGCTGTTTACTTTGGAGTTCAACAAATGTAACAGGTATGTTAGACTTCTGTGTGTGACTGTGGCTTTGAACTGGTTGGTCACCTTCCCTGTTCTCTTGATTTGACTATCATCTGTTCCCCAACATGAAAAAACACTTGATAGAGAACCACTATTATAGTGATGATGACATATCATATAATGAGTGAGCTGTGAAATCTTGAAATTAATGCATTCAAGATTTCACAGCTTACTCATTATAGTCAACCAATGAAATTTTCAGTCTACCCTTGTATAATAGCGCCAAGTAGCTAAAGCAGTGATTGCTAACCTAAGTTTGATCAAACCGCAGGGGTTCGGTGTGTCATTCTCAGGGGTTCGGCAGAGGTCAAGACACATACACATTGTGTGTATGTCTGTTCCATTCACCCTCTCGTATTATACTTGACATCATCTGCCATTGGCCATCATTGGCTGCTTGATATCTGTGCTGCGGGGAACTTGTTATGTTCAGTAATTAACTTTTGACTGTCATGATTGTACGTCATTTTTGATTTCCTACCCAATCTTTCAATCCCTTTCTATTATGCTGAGCAAAAAGAAAGTGGTTGGACGAATACATGCAATATGGATTCACGTGTATAATGCAACGTTATGGGAGTCAGTGTTCTCGATGCATGATTTGCAATTCCAAGTAGAGCAAGTCATTTCCTAAACCTGCATAAAGATAGAAAATACAAGAACACAATGCTCTCTGAATTCAAGGTGAAGAGAGCCAGATTCAATAAAAAGACTACTTTGCCTGTTCTTGGCTTTGTACCCATCAACAAGCTGATCCTTACACCATCATACGAAGTTGCGTATCTGATCACAAAGCAGGGCAAACTTTTTTTATACTAAAGTTTACATTATAGTTCACATAAGAACCAAAGGACTACCCATATCAATGCTGTCTATTTGCGATATTGTTAAAACTAAATTCCACATACATGGTGATAAATAGCTTTTAAATAAATAATTAATCACTGTAAATATAGAGGTCTTTTTAAAGCATTGCCAAAGAGTGAAGGTAGTTAAAAAAAAAAAAGAAGTGATATCATGTGAAATGCCGCCCTTTTGATATGTCTTATTACAGGCATTTTTATCCATGTTTGCTGAAATATAGAAATATTTGTATAGTTTTCCTATAACAGGATTTTTCCACAAACTTTTTGTGTTTTTTGTACAACTTAATTTATTTGAATGAAATACAAAAATAAACTTTTCTTTTTAATTTTCAGTCTTGACAAAAAGTAACCAAAAAATGCACAAGAATTTTTCCTAGAAGACAAATCCTGACGTTTGCAAGACGTATGGCCAGGTATTCACTATAAAATGGAAACCTGTGATGCATGTACACAAACATGCATAGTGAACAGTATAGGCAAATGTCAGATCTACAACAAAGAATTTTTCTGCTATTCATGCTTGGCTATATGTATGTACTCACACTGGACTAAAACTATCCCATTGTGAAACCTGCAGCAAGGATGTTTTCCAGAAGTGAAGCCTGTTAACACATAAATACACTCACACAGGTGAGAAACCTTTGCACTGTGATTCATGTAGGAAGGATTTTTTCCCAAAGTGTGTCATTTATGAACCATATGGGGACACATACAAGAGAGAAAACACAGAAACCCTGTGAAAAGAAGTTTCGCGGCAGTGGCAACCTGCTCAACCACTTGTGTACACACATAGTAGAGAAACCATTCTGTTGTGATGCCTGTGGCAAGGGCTTCTCGCAGAAAGGAAACCTGTTGACTCATAAACGCACTCACACAGGGGAGAAACCTTTCCACTGTGATTCTTGTGGGAAGGCCTATTCCCACAAGGTGTCATTGATGAACCATATGTGGACACATACAAGAGAGAATACACTGAAACCCTACCATTGTGAAGTCTGTGGAAAGAACTTTCACCTCAGATGCAACCTTCTAAACCACATACGTACACACACTGGAGAGAAACCATTCCATTGTGATGCTTGTGGCAAGGGTTTCTCACAGAAAGGAAACCTATTGGCTCATATACGCACTCACACAGGTGAGAAACCTTTCCACTGTGATTCATGTGGGAAGGCCTTTTCCCGCAAGGAGTCGTTGATGAGCCATATGCGGACACATACTGGAGAGAAAACACTGAAACCTTACCACTGTGAAATCTGTGAAAAGGACTTTCACCTCAGAAGCATCCTGCTAAACCACTTGCGTACACACACAGGAGAGAAACCATTCCACTGCAATGTCTGTGGCAAGGATTTCTCGCAGAAAGGAACCCTGTTGACTCATAAACGCACTCACACGGGTGAGAAACCTTTCCACTGTGATTCATGTGAGAAGTCTTTTTCCCACAAGGTGTCATTGATGAATCATATGTGGACACATACAAGAGAGAAAACATTAAAACCCTACCACTGTGAAGTTTGTGGAAAGAACTTTCACCTCAGAAATGACCTGTTAAACCACTTGCGTGTACACACAGGAGAGAAACCATTCCATTGCGATACCTGCGGCAAGGGTTTCTCACAGAAATCAAACCTGCTGACTCATAGTCGTACTCACACAGGACTAAAGCCATTCCATTGTGAAACCTGTGGCAAGGATTTTTTCCAAAAGGGAAGCCTGTTGGCTCATAAACGCACTCACACAGGTGAGAAACCTTTCCACTGTGATTCATGTGGGAAAGCCTTTTCCCAAAGGACGTCATTGATGAACCACATGCAAGAGAGAAAACACTGAAACCCTACCACTGTGAAAAGAACTTTCACCACAGAAACAACCTGCTCACCCACTTGCGTACACACACAGGAAGGAGACCGTTCCATTTTGATGCTTGCAGCAAGAACTTCTTGCAGAAAGGAAACCTGTAGATTAGCTTTCATTAGAACTTTGTTAAGCCACACTGCTTGTCGCAGTAAAAAAATATTGATTTGTTCAAAAGATTTTAGAAGGGGTTTCCAGTTTATAAAATTTATAAAGTGAAAAATCTATCCATGATTTTTTACAGAGTTATCTGGACTTTGCTATTCTGTTTTTGATGACAGATTTTTCAGCATGTGTCCAAAAAGATTTTTTAAATATAAAGAACAAATGAATATATACATCTTAAATAGAGGACAAAAATTTATATAAATTAATAAAAGTATGTAATCATTTAATATTGACTTAAGATAAATAATTATTATCCCCCAGTGTGTGTGTATGTGTTTGTGAGAAAATCACCAACAAAAACGTTTTTAAAAGTTTCAGAAATTCGGGAAATTAAAAAAAACGATGAAGATATCAAATATATAAGCACAGATTCATACATTTAGGAGAGATTCATGATATTTATACATGAAATCTAAGTCCAATAGCTCAGTAAAACTCATGGATCGGTTTGTGACTATATTTATATTATGAACAGGACACCCACCATCTAAATTGATAAAAAACTAATATTTTTTTGATTCTGACAGACGTTATAGCTTGTAGAAGTTCTGACGTACAAAAATTATTCTTTGTAAAAAATTTTCCGTGTTTTTTTTTTTTTTTGAGTGGAATTGTCAATGTTGTAAATGTATTCTAGAGAGGAATCCTTGTGTTCATCAAGTCACAAGATTTATCAGAAATTAAAAATATTGACATTTTTTTTACTATTTTAGAAGACGTATCCTATTCATAATGTTGATCCCTGGATTTTACAGAATAGACTGTTTCCACTGCTTAAAAAACTGGGAAAATTAAATAAATACTAAAACAGACTGGTCCATTCATAAAAATAATGAAAAGATTTTTAGAAAAATAGTTTTTTTGATCAGTATTAGAACATTCTCAAGTCACGACATTTGTCGGAATCAAAAAATATTGATTTCAGATAATAAAAATACAGTTACAAATCAATTCCTCGGTTTTACAGAGTTATTGGACATAATTGTTAGTTACAAATCCCAAGTTTGAAACTCTCCTGATATCTACATTTTTTTTTTCTGAATTTCTGAAACTTGTTTTTGAGAGTATGAACTTTGTCATGTATATTGGGGGATAATAATTATTTATTTCAAAATAATAAACAGAGACATACTTTTGTTAATTTATGCAAATTTTTGTTCTTCAATTAAAAATGTATATATTCATTTTGCAATCTTTTTGCATAAGAAAAATACTTTTTTCCTACACAAAATGGCTAAATCCGGATGACTGTAAAAAGTCAGGGATCAATTTTGCACTGTAGCAACATTATGAACAGGAAATACCTTCTAAAATGATTAAAAAAACATATTTTTCAATTCTGGCAAGTGTTGTGGCCTTAGGAAAGACTAAAGTATGATAGTTTACAAAAGTTCCATATGTTTACCAAAGTTAAGCAACGTTGTGCCTTGTCAGTATCTAGCTTGGATGTGTGGGTGGTGTAATGGATAACGGCTCAGGATTGTTAATCGGAATGCTGAGTTGCAATTTCCATTGGATTTGATATATTCACTTACAAGCAAATACCCCTGGGAGAAGTATGTATCCACATTTTCTCCTCCAGCTATGGGTTAATTAGTAAGACTTGTATCAGCAAACTAGCATTAACTAAAAAAAAAAAAGATTGTTACAATCTAAAAATATTTTCTAGCTTTAAATAACCTGCAAAGTGTTGATAAACCATAGAAATTGAATCAATACAAACCTGATGAGTTAGTGTCAACATCAACGTCAGCTGTTCGTGTACATGTCAAGATAATGTGAATTATTGAAGTTAAATTGTGTTGTGACCATTGGCATCCATTCATGGACTACATGCATCTCAAAAATGAGGAATTATTCTTGCAAGATAATGCATAATGTCATTAGGCTCAAGTAGCCTGGAATTGGTTTGAGGGACATTCCAGAGATTTCTAACTAATGGTGGGTCCACCATGTTTGTCTGATATCATGTGTCTAATTGAGTATTTATAGGATTTAGTGGAGAGGTTTATTTGTCTGCATTGTCATCCATCAGAGAACTGCAAACAGTTATCAAGACAGTCTAGCTCAACATCTCTCCAGAGATGTTTTGACCTCTTGTGGAATAGATGGTACCTCAAGTTGCTACATGTACCCAGTGTTAGAGGGTCTTCTACAAGATAATAGGTAGTTGTGTTATGACTTTTGTCATGTCAGTGTATATATTTTTAAAAATATACTTGTCATGGGTGATGAATAGATAAAAACTGAAAATTAAATTAATCTCAAAATGTCTTTCTTATTTTTACAAATTAAAATTCATTCTTCTTTTTCACCTGACATATTTGACGTTAATCCAGACATGCAAAAACCCTACTACGATATGCTCAGCAAAACTCCTTATTTCTTTATTATCTTGGAAAATATCAAAAAGACTAAATTGGGTGGGAATATTTCTGTATGTCTAGAAAACTTCTTTTTAAGATAGATTTATTTTTCTTGTAATTAAATCAGAAGTAATACGTAAACTACATGTGAAAAATAAATGTTGAGGCTATCCATATCCAGTAAGGCTTTATGGTTGTTTAATAAAATATAATTTAACTGCTATTAATGAAAATAGATATTTCTAGTTTCTTAAAATATTATTTTTATTTTGATATAATTTCTGTAAGCTACACATTACTTATTTAATTATAAATTTTATGATTTATGGGAGAAATGAAATAGAATCACTAAATAATAATAATAAAAAAAAAATGATGCTTATAAAAAAAGGAACCAGAAATGTTATTACCACACCTGGCTTTGTCAAACGCCCATTAGGTGGCATTGTTTAAGTTCTATAAAAAGACAAATATTTCTTTCCTCTTTTCTCTTTCTTGCTCCAAGATGTAGTAGCATCTAGATACAGATGTCCCCACTTGGGAATGTTCACTTTGCCAGTCCACTGAAGACTGAACTCACTTCCATCTTTCCAACGCATGGAGTTTGCATATGTCTTCCAAAACTCCCATCTATGAAGTAAATCTTTTCTGCGGTTGTTCCAACTCGGTGCAAGTCTGACTTGAGCTTAACCATTATAATGATGCTTGCATTAACGTAACTTCTGAACCAAAAAACAAGAAAACACACATACCCAAGAGTCATAAAGAAGTTTCTTTCCCTGCAGTTTATATATAAAAGAAGAGGATAAACAATTCATAGTAGAAACAGTTTTTTGTACGCTTTTTCTTTAATTGGTTTACATGAACCACATCTATCCTTAAAATACAGCCAACACATAACCTTTATGTTGCATAGATTATTCATTTAGATTAAAATATATTTAAAAAAAAAATATTACAGTCCAACCTCTTTCATTTTCTTTAATCTGGCAGTTGCCCAGAGATGAAAGCAATACTCTATTTTTGGTCTGTTCTAGCTCTTTTATGAGTATAACAGAAGAAATCAAATACTCACTGTGGCAGTATAATGGACTAACCCTATTTCTAGCCTCAATTTTTTTCTTTTTCTCGTCTTCTTTCATACTCAGTCACTTGTTGCGTCTTAGTGGCTTTATTGCCTTGCTTGGCGAATTGATTAAAAAGAATTTGTTGAATTGGCCGGAGAGTCACCCCTATCCCACCACCTACATATGCTATTTTATTAGATTGTTTATTGACACTATTTTAATGTTAGAATGGTTGGCAAAACATCGGCTAATTGCCGATTGATTCAAACTTTATAAAATGGTAAATAATAAGGGTTTCCTTTATAGTTGGTTCACATATTTTAATAATTTAGTAAATGTTTATAAATTCATGAATAAAAACATTATCTTCACAAATATTTCTTTATAAATTGGTAAATGACAAATATTGCATTGCATTAGTTTTTAAAATGTTGTAAATATAAAGTTATCTTGCAATATAATTGTGTTTAATTTTAATATTTTTGTTGTAAATTCTCAAGAACAAAAAAATGTATGGATTCACTTTCATATGTACAGGTGTTGTTAATTCTAACCATCACATTTTGAAACTACATTGCTGAGGAGGTATTAGGTTGGTGCAAAAATAATGACGGTT
Organism: Acanthosepion lycidas; assembly: GCA_963932145.1. Lineage (NCBI taxonomy): Eukaryota > Metazoa > Mollusca > Cephalopoda > Sepiida > Sepiidae > Acanthosepion > Acanthosepion lycidas. Next base: position 94,357,292 of record OZ010575.1, read on the forward strand.
TTTGACGTTAAAAAATACGCCAAAAACCGTCATTATTTTTGCACCAACCTAATAGTTAAAATAATAGCAGTGTCAAGGGAAAAACCATCCTTTTGACAAATCGTTTTTTTTTTTTTTTTTTTTTTTTTTTTTGGACCTGGTATACTGTTGGACTACAGAAATCGCCCCACCCCCTCTATTCTCTATTACTTTTTCCAGAAGGAAGAGTAATGACTTTTTTCTGTTTACAATATTCTACAACCATTTTTAAGTTTGCATGTAAATACAATTACCCATCAATCTTATCCTACCAACCATTCATTCGGTGTATTCATTTTCTTTTAATTTTGTATTTATGACTTTTAATCGTGTTATAATAAAGGTTTTCGCACTTTTTACTAAGTGTCTCTCCAGTTTCTTCATTTCAAATGTCGCCAATGCCACCGGGGACTATTGCATGCGACTAGACTGGACCAGTTAGACGAGTTTTTGACCAAGTACTTCTTCATCTCTTTCTCTGACGCCATCACATTGTCGTTAGTGATAAATCTGTCAACAATTCTTTCCTAGGATCTTTCAACACAGTATGGGCTCGGAAAGTGTTAATGGAGCTACAGAATTTATCTTAGACATTTACAAACCTACCATTCTTCAATATTGCTGCCACACTTGGTCTGCTACTTCTACTATGCATTCTTGATAAAATCCAAAGAAGAATCTGCAATGTTATTGGTCCCGACCTGGCATCTCGGCTTCAGTCACTTTCACACTACCATAATATAGCTTCTCTTGGCCTTTTCTATAAATAATTTCATGGTAATTGTCCTGATGAGTTATCCACTTTCATACCTAGGTTTTACAAATTTAAACGCAGTACTAGATTGGCAGCTAGGTCTCATCATTTCACAATTGGAATGGCTAGATGTAACCATAAGTTCTATTTTAACAGTTTCTTCTCTCACACTTCTCGCTTGTGGAACTCTATTCCAACCTCTTGTTTTTTTAGTCAACTTTGATTTTCAAAAATTTAAATGCAATGTCAATCGTTATTTTCTATCCTATATTTTCCTATTCATTTGTTGTTCTTACTCTTTAATTTTTTTTTTTTCTCTTATTCTTTCAAACTCAGTGGGAATGTGCTTAAAGCCGAGATGCCAGATTAGTAATTATATCTTTGCAGATACTTTGGATTGTTTCAAGAATTTCTAAATGCATAGTAGAAGCACCAATCCAACTGTGACAGGAATATTAAGTGCATGGACAAATGATAGATTTTATAAATGATTTTGACGAGAAAATTTGTCTAGCAGCAGACATAACTTACTCATAGCGTGTATGCGTGTGTGAGGTTCAGTTGGTTGCTTTGAAATTGATGTGTCTCCTCAGCAGAGAACACCCCGGTTATTATCGCTTCTAGATTCCAACAGAAAAGGGGAAGGGAAAGTGTTTCGCCTATTCTTTTATAGTCCTGAAATAGCACAATATGGCGACGACCTGGTAAACAAGTTACGATTAATCATGTAAAAGAAAACAAAATATAAATGAGTTTGACACACAAAAATTCACACTATTTACATTGTCCAAACTTTATGTCACATTCACAGTGTTTCGGCCGTAGTATACTATTGCTTTCTTCAGGTGATATTTGTCGGAATTTTTAACCAAACCCTTTTTTATAGTCAACAGAGGAGATTGTTCTAAATTTATGTATTATACCTTTTGAATTCATGTACATATATTTGTAAATACAAATGATTTATTTAACAGACATATACATGTTTGCTTTATTTTTATTTTATTATTGTTTGGAATTCGGACATTTGAATTTTCACTATAAAAAAAAAAAAAACCTTAGCAGGCTTAATTTTCTACAAATTCACCCGAAGTACACTGATAATTCCACTAAAACACAAGGAGCTGCTATAAGAAATTTAAGCAGCTTGAGCGTGTATTGTCTGCTTTTCTGAGAAGATGAAGTGTTAGGCTCTTGCTTAAACTCTTGAATTTCAAATTTTTGGGGGGTACATTTCAATTTGTGGGGAAAATAGCTGTGTTTGTTTTTCATTTAGAACGAATCAAAAGGTTTCCTTCCAATTTCTGAGAAACTTATCTACATGAATAAAAAGAGGGCCAAGAATTGAATTTGAGGAACGTGTTGCAGTGGGCCGAGAGGTGTGAGTGCCAATCGACCATACAACTAAAAAGGTGGATACAAAGACAAGGAGATGGCAATAGCAAAGAAGGATGACAAACGCAGATGGTCAGTTGTAGACGATGGAAATCGTGTCTTTATTTGCGAACGGTGGATGCTAAGGCGACAGAGGTCGTTTGTTCGGGAACGGTATCCGGACGTTAACGGGCGCTGGACGTCAGTGGGTGCTGGAATAGGTAACGGGAGGCCAGTATAGCGCCCTAGGAGTGAGCTGGAGGCCGCTGGAAGTGAGCTGGAGGCCGCTGGAAGTGAGCTGGAGGCCGCTGGAAGTGAGCTGCAAGACTCGGTCGACTTGACTGGGCACGTCGCGATTCAGGAAGGCTCCCTGGCCGGCTAAAAACCGCTGTGAAGTCTCTGGCATCTATATAACACTGTTCATACAAGAGAAGCGGTGACGCTAAACAAAAATGAATATAATTAATTTCAGACCGTATTAATTACAGTCAAAAGTGTGTTCGGTGTTTGTTGACTGTATTTAAATTAAGTTCGGTTCGAAATTAAAGGTGTTTTATTTTTGTTTAGTGGCGAAAATTGAGTTTATGTGTTTTTTTTTTTTGTTTTTTTTTTTTGTCAGTTTGAAAGGAGGCCGTTGCTATTTTTAGCACACGAGGGTCGTAACTTTTCTCTACCGGCAGGCATATCCGGGGTTGTTTACGAAAAGGTAGGAGTGGTGATCGGGCACACTGCGACAAACGAACCTTGGTCACCCTGGTCCAGGAAGTAAAACGACGCAGAGTAAATTTGACTACCCACCAGACGAGTATTGAAAGAAACATCAAAGTCGCTTTGAAGATCAAAGAAAATTCTTCGGCTACTGTGGTTGTTCTGTTATTTGATGTTAGACTTTGCTTAGAAAATTGTGCCCATCCTTTGAAAACCATTCAGAGAAGTATTTTCTCCTTTCTTCATTTTGTTTTATGTTGTTTACCTTTTCTGAAGACCTTACGCAACATTAGTAACTTTTATTGTAAAAGAGTAAAAGACGTATGTTTTATTTGCAGAGATTATTTTTACGTGCATGTCATTGGTCATCATTTAGCACACAACGCACTTAATTTGTGTAATTCTTTCATTTTTGTGTGTGTTACCAATAAATTTATCGTCTGTCTATTAAACTTGGTTGATGTCATCTGTTTTTCTTGTGTGCCCTTATAAATTAAATTCTACCTCAAACATTTGTCCATCCTGGGTAAGGCGATAAACTACATCCATGTCCTGGGTAAGATGATAAGCTACAGCCATCAGGAGATTTTGAGGAGCGTGGAACCACCTCTTAATTGCTGGTGTTCCCAGGTCCACCCTGACCCGGGGTGGTAGCACCTGTTAGGGTTCCAGCTATGAGCAAATAGTTGACCCCCAACTGCGATTGAAACCTATGAAAGTGTAAAAATAGGGTTTAATATCAGCAATACATTTTTGTAAAATGTTATTACCTAGCAACGAATGTGTGAAGAAAAAAATTATTACCAGCAATACATTTTTGTAAAAGGTTATTACCTCGCAATGAATGTGTGAAGAAAAAAATTATTACCAGCAATACATTTTTGAAAAAATAATATTACCAGTAATAAAATTCCTGTCAGCATTAAATAACCCATAGAGGTTGATATGCCTTAAAACAGACCAAATCAAACATTTGTTTGAACTATTTTTTCGTAGCGTTTTTTACCAAATAAAAAATCCTTTACTAGTGGTAATGAAAAAGAAGGAAAATAATATAGATTTTAGAAGGAGCCAGAAAACCAATCCAAAAACAGGAAAACAAAGGATAAAATGAAAACCTTTACTCTTGTTCGAAAGACCCAACAATGAGAGAGAGAGAGAGAGAGAATGAATGAATTAGAATTCATTTTTAAAATTATTTCTTTGCTTATATTATTTATTAAACAAGTCCAAGGGAAATTTTTATTGATATATTGACTTAAAAATTATCGAAGAAAATAATTATAAAATGAATTCTCACTGCAGAAAGAAATTGGAAGAAATTACTTTAGTTTACCGACCGTCTCTATTTTGTTTAACAAACAGATATTGAAAAAAGTGGTGATAATGAAAGCAAAACCTCCAATAATTCAGTATACCTAAGCTTTAAATGAATTTTCATAAATGAAAAATCTTTCTTGAAGCTTTCATATTAGCTTTAATTGAAAGCTAAAGGATTAAATTTTATAATTCCAGAAAGCAAAATACTGTGTGTATTTCAAATAAAAATTATAATAATTTTTAGTTGATTTATTTATTTTTTCAGAAAAACAACTCGAAGCAGCCATTTTGACATATTTGTAAACAAATTTAATTCTCAGTTTTAAAAATCTTGCAAAAATAATAATAAATATTTCTGAAACGTTATTTGCAGAAAATTAGCACATTTAAAGTGAAATTAATCCATTCTGAAACAAATATTACTTACTTATAGCATAAAATGTTGTATGCAAGCATTTCTTAACTATGAGGTCTTGTTATTCTCATGTCTCCATCAATATATTGACGGTCTAAGGCAGTGGTTTTCAACCTTTTTGCTGGAGCGGAACCACAAGGAAACATTGCAGTGGCTCGATGAACCCCTCCGATAAATTAATTGTCTTATTCAAAAAAAAAAAAAAAAAAAAAGCTTTCAATTATTAAAATTTAGCGACAATGTCACGTATGAAACACCATACTTTAAAAAAAAGTGCATTTAGACAAAAAAAAATTTTTTTTTAATTATTTAAAAATATTTTGATGTGATGATTTGTATTAAGCTTTTCAATTTTCACTTAGTAAATAAAATCTTCACCTAATAACTTAATAACCTAACTTTTGATGACGTTTGGAAGAATTTTCGAACCGTTATAAATTATTATAATTAAAAAAAGAAAAATGGAAACAATTCTTGTAAAAATTCATTATTCATTGAATTTTTTTTCTTCGGATTTTAATTTCCTTAATATATATTATTCGCAAAAGCAATTAAAAACATATCTAGTTAGATAATTGGATAGTCTTATTGCAATTTTTTTATTTTATGATTTGAAGCAGATTTCGGAGAATTTGGTAAAAAAATTGAAAAGAAAAAAATTATTTACATTCTCCAAGTAGACCTGCTTTTAATTATTAGGTTGGTGCAAAAATAATGACGTAATAATGTCGTTTTTTGACGTTAAAAAATACGTCAAAAAACGACATTATTACGTCATTATTTTTGCACCAACCTAATAATAAAAAAATATTTGGTTGACGACTTTCATGAAATGGGGTTTAACAGATGTTGAAGAAAAATATATTTTACCAAAATTTTCAAAAATAATAATTTTCAAAAATAAATTCATTCATTTGTGATTCAGTCCTGTAAGATTCATTAAAATCCAACAATTATTTGATTTTTGCAAGACCTTCCGAACAAGTGTGTTATTTTAGCAGAAAACAGAGACGAAAACGTTCATTATCAGCTCTGTTACGCCGCTGACGCATAAAAACAAAAGAAAAAAAAAAGATTTTTAACAAAAATTTCGAATATGTTAGAAAGGAGTAAAAAATTTTAAAGAATAATTAAAAAATACTTTGTTCTTTCCTCTTAATAATAACATAAACATTTTGACGATAAAACATTGTTTTTTTTATTAAGTTTGGGGCCTTTTTTCGTCATGGTATATTCTTTTTTCAGCGAATTATTGGCGATACCTTTAAACTTTAAGAGTTTTAAAAATGGTTTCTGTTTCCGATTTTACATACGCTCTTTTTACTTGTATATAATAATAATAATAATAATAATAATAATAATAATGATGTCTGTCAAATCAAATACTTGATCGGCTCTGACTAGCTTAGACCAGCTTGGACAAGCTATGATCAGCTAAGGCCAGCTTGGACCAGCGCCCCGAGTGAAAACACTCGGGTCCCCACGTTAAAAAATGACCTTGTGTTAAAACCTGACTCAGTGGGGGGGGGGGGAGTAAATTTCTACTAAGTATGCTTAATTAAATTACTGGTGGGGATAATTTATTTTTGAAAGCTTTATCAAGACCAAATGCCCATGGTAACTGATGAAAAGTGTTTTGTTTCATCAGGACAATGCTTCAGCATATATGTGCTTGGTTTCAATGGCTTCTTCACTCTCAGCTTTTTATACTGTCCACTTGTTCCGTATGAAAACTTGTCAGATTGGTTGACTACAATTATTTTAGCCAGAAAAAGCCAGAAGTGAATGCGTGGAGCCACCGTTTCGGAGACGCATTTTGTCATTTGAGCTATTACTTCAGAGTCCAGCAAATGTATGTCAGGCTGCTTTGCGTGACTGTCGCTTTAAACTGGTTGATCACCCTCCCTATTCTACTGATTTGACTATCATCTGTTCCCCAACATGAAAAAAAAACTTAACAGGGAAGCACTATTATGATGACGTTATATCTGCTTTTGATTTCATTTTGTTATATGGAAATAAAGTGTCGCTGCCGACACTTGAGTTTGAACATAGATCGCCAGTCAGCAACACAGTCGATCCCATTATTGAATTAACTGGACCACGTAGAGGAAACGCATATATGCAAGAAGTAGCTGATGACTAACAATCTCTTTTTCTAGTCTATACTGATCACTACACGGATCACTGTTCCACCTTTCTACTCTATTACAAAACGGATCGCTATTCTATTCACTATGCTCTATTCAGATCCGGATTACTTGTCGAGCGAGTATTTTCGAGCAAGTCTATTAGTGCGAGTGATATTCGAAGGCGTCTGACACCGGTATTGTTCAACGGCGTTACTATAGTTGTATCTGCGATTACAAAGTCTCTACTACAACGAGCATTACGAAAGTGACAACGATTATTCGTTGGCATCACAAAAGTGTCAAACGAGTGTTCGTTGACATCACAAAACATTTTTGACCACTCAGGTGTCAGTTTACCTGGAAATAATGCAGTTATTAATAAGAAGAGTTGAAATTAATGCATGCAAAATTTCACAGCTCTAGCATCACTCCTTCATAGTCATTCATAAGAAGTTGAATGTGTTTTGGTTGCCCACATCTCGTGGGTGGAGGTCGAAGCTACTGTTTACTGTATTAGAACCAAGATGATACAATCTAAGGGGGATGGCAATCCCGCAAAGATCGGCGCATTGTGGAAGCACGGGCACCCCACATTTATTGTCTGCGGACGACGTCTGGACTCTTAGCCAGCCCGTGGTCTGTTACCAGCGGGACCCTATGGGAGGAGGACCAGCACTAAGCTCCCCGTTAAGAAAGTCATAGTTACTCCCGCCGATGAACTATAACCTTTTTAGCCCACCCTTGTAATTATGCTCTTAACAATTATATAGAAGGGAATTCCTAATTAAGTAAATTAATTGCTGTGTTTCAAATACTTACAAAGGTTGGATATGCTCTTCTCGCTTGCATATAATAGTAATAACTGTGTGTGTCACATGAAATACTTTCTACTATTGATGCTTAATTAAATTACTGATTAGGATAAATTATTTTTGAAAGATTTATCAAGACAAAATGCCCAGGAAAACTGATGAAAAGTATCTTGTTTCATGCAGACAATGCTCCAGCACACAAATGCTTGGTTTCAATGGCTTCTTGAATGTCTCCTTCTTTTCTTTACTCTCAGAGGCTCTCTCGCCTTTTCATACTGTCCACTGAGAACTCGTCCGATTGGTTGACTACAATTATTTAAACCAGAGAAAGCCAGGAGTGCATGTGTGGAGCCACTGACTCAGAGATGCATTTTGTCATTTAAGCTGTTATCTTTGGAGTTCAGCAATGTTAGATTTCTGTGTGTGTCTGTGGCTTTGAACTGGTTGATCACCTTCCCTGTTCTCTTAATTTGACTATCATCTGTTCCCCAACATGAAAAAAAAAAATTGACAGGGAACCAATATTACAGTTATGATGATGTCATATCTGCATTTGATAACTTTTCTGACCAATCAGATGTCAGTTTAACTGGAAATAAACAATGCAGTTATTAATAAGAAGAGCTGCACTCAAAACATTTTTTCATTTCTGCTGAGAGGGTCATTCCCTTGGAAACACACATCTTAAACATTTAGTATTTACTCCCACACCAGGATGTAGGGTTATATTATATAACTGTGCTTACAGCATGACCTAAATATTTAAATATACTACTTCCATAATGAACGTGCCCTTCCTTTAATTGTACTAACAGTGTTTGTTCTTAATACAAACTTTCTACTGTGTGCTGATTCACAAAACTGCTGGACAAGACCTAGATCTAGCTTAATGGCATAGTTAGGGTGTCTGACACTGATCTAGCCTCATCTCTGTATAGGTCTACAAGACTACATTCAATACTTTTCTCAACTTGCACAATTAAAAAAACTTATTCATATATTCACAAACGATTGTTACGGTACTAAGTAACCAAACCCTCTAACCTTCCATACACCTGACGTTTACGGCGAACCATCTCTCTTTCTTTCTCTCTCTAACAGTGACATCCTCTCTCTCTCTCTCTCTCTCTCTCTCTAACAGTGGCATCCCCTCTCTCTCTCTAACAGCTAAATCCTCTCTCTCTCTAACAGTGACATCCTCTCTCTCTCTCTAACAGTGGCATCCCCTCTCTCTCTCTAACAGCTAAATCCTCTCTCTCTCTAACAGTGACATTCTCTCTCTCTCTCTCTCAACTTGTTGAAGACAGTAGTCGGATGAACTAATGGGCGGATAAACTACTGAGCCTAGAAACAGAATCAGGGGGATATGTAAAAATATCATCTCACACACGTGATCTGATTTGAAACGTTGAGTGGGAAAAATATTGGAAAAGTCAGTTGGACAGCCGAGCTTGAGCGATCAACACCCTTTCTTTTGTTAGCCTCAACCAAAGGGGATTGCTTAATGAAGCCTAGTCGTAACTCACACACGCACATTGCCGCATATGGATATATATTTGACAGATCAAATAGTCCTAAACCAAATGCAATAGTGAATTACTCAGCGTGTTAATCACCTCAGACAAATGCATGTACGATTCATCCAATTATTAAATTGGAGAAAGCAACGATCGATATAGCGATGAGTCTGTCGGAGTTAGCTCCTCCTTAATTCCTTAATTATTCACTAGGGGTCACTCTCCCAATAAAAGACTCATAGCGATTGAAAACAATGTTTTTGTTTGAGTTTGGGTTTAACCAATTCGTAACAAAACAAAACAAAAAAAAATAAGACATGCATGTCCGTCAACCTTGAACAATAATCTTTGTCAATTTTATTTTTCAGTCTTTATGATGGTCGATACTTGATCTACCTCTTACTGTTACATCCCCTGGCAACGCCGGGCTCTACTGCTAGTCTTCACTAAAGATAAAAGTGTCTTCTCAACTATGGCTTTCTTCTGTGGACCAACTACTTAAACATCTTTTCTAAACTATAGATTTTTCTATCAACCAAATACCCAAAGGCTTTAACTCAACGAAAAACTATTCTTGACTCTTGTGAATTCATGTACATATGTTTATAAATACAAATGATTTATTTAAACAGGCATAACCATGTTTTCTTCGTTTTTATTTTATTATTGTTTGGAATTCCGACGTTCGCATGTTTACTATTTAAAAGAAAAAACCCTAGATGACTAAATTTCCTACAAATTCACCCCAAGCAAGGCGATAATGCCACTAAGACGCAAGGGGCTACTGGAAATGAAAGTAAAGGAAGATACTTTAGATTTTAGAAGAAACAGGAAGCAAGGGATTAAATAAAAACCTCAGCCTATGGAATCCTCCACGTTTTCCTGTTACCCCCTACGGGAAGATGCATTCTTCCCCAAATAAACCATTAACCAATCATCGCTTTACTTTTCCAAACTCAATCCCCCATTGGTTAAAAGGATACTAAAATATAGCAAAGTTGAGACAAACAGTTTTCCCGCGCAGGTCTCTGGAGCCTATTTGGAAACTCGAAAATCTATAAAAAAGATCGCTAATTCGAGTCAGTTAGACACTGAGTTTCGAGAGATACCAGCAGACCCCACGCGTGCCAACACACTGACTCAATAACCACTACCAACCTCTCGACAACTCAACACAACTCGCACAACTATTGCCGCGTGAAGAAATTTAACTTACAATTTACTAAAAAAGTGACATTATCACTACAAAACAGTAATTGTACATTCAATCAACTTTAGCCTATCAGTTAAAGGCGAGCAACTCTTCATAACTTAAATCAACACTAGCAGTTGTCACACACATACACACTATCACTTGAACTTACGCAATTGAGAATTTCCCTTGCAGATATCAAACTATTTTAATTCCACAAACAAACTTAAACTATCAACCTTTACTCACCAAATTTCTGCATGGACAATCTTTGTAACCTTATCTCACTTGCCACATTTAACAAGCAACTTATTATCACTTTGTGTATGTCAAATATATATATATATATATATAAATTCACGTTATTGTTGAAATCTCTAATTACGTTGTTTTCAGTAATTTCTTGAAGTTGAATTGTCTTTATATTTTTCTTTTGATTTATTTGTTGTGGATAAATGCATTACGATCACGCACATTTTTGGCCTTCATAAAAAATTACCTTCTGTCCGCAACAAGCTCCTGTTCAAAAGACAATGGAGGAGTATGAACTGGATAATAGGCGAACCTATCTTTTGAGAATTGCCCAACAACGAGAGAGATAGATAGAGAGAGAGACAGACAGACAGAAGGGAATTAGAACTAGTTTTTAGAACTTAAAAGAAGAAAAAACAGTTTAAAATTATTTCTTTGCTAAAAATTATTTCATTTGTTAAAAAATCCCAAGAGAATTTTTTTGTCGATAGATTGACTAAAAAATTCATGAAGAAAATAATGATAAAATGAATTCTCACTGCAGAAAGAAATCGGGAGAAATTATTTTGATCTACCGATCGTCTGTATTTTATTTTGTTTTATTTCACAAGCAGATATTGAAAAAACGATGAAAGCGATTTCCTTTCATCAGTCAGTCCTTTCGTAAAAATTTTTAAAATTGTTTCTATTTCCGGTTTTAGAAAATGAATTTAGATTTAAATGAGCGTGTAATTTTTATTTTATGAGAGATTAAATTGTAAAAAAAAAATTTCTTTATAAAAATTGAATTCCTTTCTTCGTTTAATCAAAAAGTTTTATGTTGCTTGTGTTTTTCACTGTCTGTTAGATTAGAGGGGACTGACTTTAGTTAACACCGGCTAAGCGCATTTCTCTCAAGTTCAAAAATGGCAGACGGTAAGAAAAAAATGTGTTTAGTTTAAATCTTTATTTTATTTTCACGTTGAACAATTTAATTATTTATTTTTTTTTTTTTTTTAGGAAATAATAATGTTTACAGAGTTTGATCGCAAGGTAAGATTTTATTTTTATTTTTTTTTCACTGAGTTACTTTTTTTTTTTTTTTTAAATTGCATTGTTCTTGACTTGCTCTCCTGTTTTTTTGTGGGTAATTTTTATTTACATTTTTCTGCCACTGTATATTGTCGTTTTTTCTTTCTTTCTGTATAGTGCAATCGCTAACATTTAAAAATAATTTATTCAAATTTGTTTTAACGTCAAGAAGATGTCATAAGAGAGTTTTCAACAGAAATTAGAAAACGTTTAAAAATTTTTTTTTTTTTTTTTTTTTTTTAATGCAATAGAATCCCTCGTATCAGGACATGATTTCGGTGTGTATATTTCAAGTTGAACTATTTGGGTGATAGGCAACTGATTTAAAATTTCTGTTTTTCGGGAAATTTACTTTGGGTAATTGCTTATGCTTATTTCACCCTAAATGGCTTGTATTGGTGCAAAAGATGATGGGAATAAGAGGAAAAGAACAAGTTTAGACGAGACTAGAGTTATCGCAAAAAGTGGAAATTTTAAACAGAATAGACGCTGGTGAAAGTTCATTCACATTGTGACTAATGGCTGAGTTCAACATAGAAATGTCAATATTGTATGATATAAAATCTTCCAAAGAAACTATTCTCCGGCATTCACACTGTCACTATAAACAAGGAAATAAAAAAAATAAAAAAATGATTGTGACGAAATTTAGACTGAAATTGAAAAAGCTATTGAAAAGGTCATCAGTTTTATGGAAAGAAAGCTAGCATTCAGCTATGACGATTCCAATAATGCATGCATAATTAGAAAGTGTCTTTCTTTTAAAAAATTTCAAGAACAAAAGTTGAGAATGACATTAGAAGAGAATCATGTGACTGCAATTAAAAAAATCCACATTACATTATTTGTTTTGCATACATGGCATACTTAATTTAATGACTTTTCATTAATATTACAAAATTTATTTCTTTTTCCTTAAAATCAATTCTGTTATAGTTCACTCACCATTAGCTTATTTTGTTTACTATAAAATAGTGAAAATAAATGTTAAACCTGATTTCAGTTCTTTTATTTTAATCTAAATATAACCCCTCATGTCTGGAAGGCCTTCTTAGTCTGGTTGTCAGGGATTCTACTGTGTTTTCTTTCTTTTTTTTCTTTCTTTTTTTTCTTTTTTTTTTTTTTTTTTAAATCACAATTGCCATTTACCGGGTACTCTTTGGATAAGCAGCAATAAAGTAATTTTTTTTTTTTTTTTTTCAAGTAGAGCATCAATGGCATTTTCAATGTAATCCAAATTCACAAACCAATAATATTAAGCCAGATATAGATCCATGGCAATTTGATGTCAAAAATGATAAAATTTTTAGTCTTTCACTAGCAGTAGAGCCCGGCGTTGTCCGGTGAGATCAAGTATCGACCATCATAAAGACTGAAAAATAAAATTGACAAAGATTATTGTTTAAGGTTGACAGACACACATGTCTTAATTAGTTTTTTTTTGTTTTTACGAATTGGTCAAACTCAAATAAAACATTGTTTTCAATTGTTATGAGTCTACAGATTGAATAGAATTTTATTTTTATTATAAACAATTGTCTTGTAAATGGAATTTTTAAAGGATTCTGAACGTAAAAATAAAGAAAAAAGTGTGCAAGACAATAAGAAATACTACCTGCCAAAAAAAAAGTGAAGTTTTGTTGAAATCTGTTGAAAAATGTAGGAAATCTGATCCCATATATAAACGAACACGCACACAGACAAACAACCTGGGTTTTATAATAAGCAGAACTCGATATGAGTTGTTCCCTTTTCATTTTTGCGATGCCTCTTAATCATGTTTTCAAATTGATTTTATGCAAAAACAATTTTGTTTTTCCAATTTTTGGCGCTGTCAGAACCACCGCAAGGTAATTTTATATAGTCCTGTGAAGTTTAGTTGAAATTGGTTGAAAAATGTAGGAAATCCGATCCAATATATAAACGTACAGGCACACACACACAACCTGGGTTTTATAATAAGTATGATTCCACATAAACTCTGCAAAGTAATCATTGCTTGTATTAGTTGAAGCATTTAATTCTATATTTTCTAGGTAACGCCAAAATTTGACCTAAAAAAAAAAAAAAAACCTTTAAAATGTATTTATAATAATTAAAATGCCTCATTTTTAGTAAAAAAAATTTTTTTTTTTTTTTTTTTTTTTTTTTAATGACACGATATCAATAAATATGAAAAGAAAAATTAAGTTTTGGATATAAAGTTTTTTGACAACATTTTCAAAACATCCACTCCCATTCATCGAACAACCATTACAGATGAAAAATGTAAACAAATTTAAAAATATTTACACTATTTACATCATTCAGACTGTTATCCTCATCTTATACATGACGATTCAGTCATTGTGCATTCTGGTAATATACATTAGAATTTCAAACTGAACCCTTTATTTAGTCCATGGTGGGTATATTGTTCTAATTCCACATGCCATGCCCCTTTCTGGATATCTCAGTTTCAGTTAATTCCCTTTCGTAACTCTCCAAGTTTTTGTTCTCTTTGTGGCCAAGTATTGAACTCGCAACTCTTGGGGTTAAGTTACTTTTTAGATTCCTTCAACTTAACCCTTTTATCTACTGAGCCATGTGTCTTGGAAAATCTAATAAAAATCCAATCTCTTGTTGGATTCCTTCAACCAACGCTTTATGTGACCTTAAAAATTCAATCTCTGCTTTAGAGATGTGTTTCACAGTCAGCAAATCTAAGGATTGCTTACCTCAATTTTTATAAAAGTAATGCTTACTTTTTGCTTAAAACATCATGAAAATAAAGTTTTTCTAGACAGTGGCTTGTGATGCCATAGGTCAACAACAACAATATTTTGTAACTGCCATCTGTGAAAAAGTTAACGAAATATGGGACACCAGCAGTGCAATAATCAAGAAATTGGTATTGTTTATATTTAAAAATTATTTTTAACCTTACATAATCTATAGTTCAAGAATATAATTTATTCTGTATGCTTTTATTAAACATTTTAGAATTAATTTTATATTTATACTACATTACAGGTATAAAAAGTAAATTAATTAAAAACTTGTATTTTTTTATTTCATTATCTGATTGATGTTATAAAATATTGCACCTAATAAAGTCTTTATAATTACCCTGATTTTAAAATTTATTAAACTCAAGGAGCTGCTAAAAAATTGGGAGATGCTAATATTGGTAAAGATATTAACTTCTCAAAAGCAAGGTGATTTCAGCACTATTTTGAAGTTGCTCTTCTGTAACAGTTGTAAAAAAAGAAAGAAAAAAAAAGCAAAACAAAATTCTTTTAAAAATATTTCTGATCTGAAAGTGGCATTAAACTTTACATTTTTTTTCATTCTTCGAATGCTTCTTTATTTAATAAAGATCTCTTTTGTTTTTAAAATAACACGCAATAATTACGAAGTTTTCGAAATCAATGTTGTAGGGTTTTTTTTTTTTTTTTTGTCAACCCCGAAAAAAAAAGAAAAAGTAATGTATTTTACTAAATTATGTAAGCACCAAATTATGTTTTGAGTTTTGAATTATCTTTTTCTGGTTTCAGGATAAATTTTAAAAATTCTCTAATTTGATATTTCAAAATGTGTTTTTATTAATGCATCTCAAGGGATTTTTCTTTATAAAACTGTAAGAAAAATATTTGTCATCACCCACCCAATTTTATTTATTATGTATCAAAATGGGGTGGATTCCCCCCCGACAAAAGATATTTCTAGAAAGTTTTCTAATCAACGTGTTCAGTATACAATTCATTAATTAATAAGTGTTGAAAATTTCAATTGAATTGGATAATTCACAGATTTTTGGTAAATTTTTAAAAACAGTGGGTAGTATTTTTTGTGGGGTTTGGGGTTGCTTCCATTTCAGAAAAAAAATCATCTATTTTGGCAGAGTATCTACATCTTTCTTACATAGATTTCCATGCAATTGATGGTTCGTGGGTTGATTATGAAGGTGTAATGTTAGAACTGTGAAATCTTGCATGCATTGGCACCAAGTATTTTTTTTTTCTTTTTTTTTTTTTTTTGCTGTGGCATCGTCCTTCTGAAACAAAACTCCTGTTGTCAGTTTTCCTGGATGTTGGTTTTTCATAGTATTTTGTTATTGCCTCAGCAAGTTGTCATAGTATTGTACATTGATGGTGTGACCCTTTTGAAAATTGTTAATAATCACAATGCCTTTAGATTTGCATCCTAACTGCCCATCACCTTCTCTGCAGATGAAACAACCATGACCTTCGAAACAGGTGAGAAGGTTTGTTTCCACAGCATGGAATGTCTCTGGCTCAAAATGATGAACCCAACACTCATCCTAGGTTAGGAAACATTCAAGGAAACCAGCTGGATCCATTTCAAACAATATCAGATTTTCTTGCAATGTGCTCATTCTGGTGCACTCTTGATCAGCTGCAAGAACACATGCAATCCACCATGCCAAGTTCATTGCGCAGAATATTAACAACTCTCTCTCATGGGATATGCTAATAGCTATCTGATTCAGTCATTTGCCTGTCACCTTACATGCATAAGGATTGACCTTAGCTTTCTTTGGAACAGGTGAGGAGAGTTGTTTCCACTGCATGGGTTCTTTCTGGCTCAAAGTGATGAACCCAACACTTAACCTGGGTTTGGAAACATTCAAGGAAACCAGTGGGATCTACAGCAAACAATGTCAGATTTTCCTGTGATGTGCTTGGCCTGTTGTGCTTTTGATCAGGTGTCAGAAGACGTGGCACCCAGCAAGCAGAAACCTTCATCATGCCAAGTTCATTGTGCAAAATAGTCTCAACTCTTGCATGGGATATGCTAATGGCTATCTAATTCATAGTCAATTGCCTGTCATTCATCACCATGTGGTGAACATGATCGATGTTTTCCTCAGTGGTGGCAGTCATCATCAAAACTCTCCCTTCCCCTCCTAAATTCAGTTTCTCACTGTCGATAAAGCTGGAGCATGATGCCGTAATGTAGCAACCATGTCCGCAGGAATATCCTTGGGAGTTAAGCCCCTTTTCAGCAGGTTCTTCTTAAAACCATAATGCCAAATTTTGTCCATTTTTAAGACATTTCACTACTAGTTACTTTTGCAGTCTTCTTTGACCCGTCAGATGTCAATTTACCTGGAAAGAAACAATGCAGTCATTAATAAGAAGAGTCAAAATTAATGCATTCAAGATTTCGCAGCTCTTAGCATCACTGCTACATAATCAGTCTATGAACTTTTCAGCCCGACACTGTATGTTATGCTCTTAACAGTTACATTGAAGGAAATTCCTAATTAAATAAATAGCTGAAGTTCATTTCAAATACTTACAGAGGTTGGATACGCTATTTCTTCTTGCATATTATAATAATAATAATGACAACTATGTCCGTCACATGAAATACTTTCTATTACTTATGCTTAACTAACTTACCAGTCAGGATAACTTGTTTTTGATTTATCAAGACGTTTTTCATAAGTTTTCCTTGGGCATTTTGCCCAGGAAAACTTAAGAAAAACGTCTTGTTTCATCAGGTCAGTGCTCCAGCACACAAGTGCTTGGTTTCAATGGCTTTTTCGATGTCTCCCCTATTTTCTTCTCTCTCAGAATCTCCCTCAGCTTTTTATACTGTTCACTGGTTTCGAGTTAGAACTCATCTAATTGGTAGGCTACAATTATTTTGCCCAGAGAAAACCCAAAGTTGACATGTGTAGCCACTGGCAATGCATTTTGCCATTTGTGTTGTTTACTTCAGAATCCAGTAAATGTAACAGATATTACAAACTGCTGTGCATAACTGTAGCTTTGAACAGGTTGATCACCCTTCCCCATTCTCCTGATTTGACTATCATCTGTTCCCCAACATGAAAAAACACTTGACAAGGAATCACTATTAGAGATATGATGATGTCATATCTGCTTTTAATGACTTTCCTGACCAATCAGATGTCAGTTTACCTGGAAATAAACAATGCAGTTGTTAATAAGAAGAGTTGAAATTAATGCATGCAAGATTTCACAGCTCTGAGCATCACTCCTTCATAGTCAATAACCTTTTTAGCCCACCCTTGTAATTATGCTCTTAACAGTTATATAGAAGGAAATTCCTAACTAATTAAATTAATTGCTGTATTTCAAATACTTTCAAAGGTCGGATATGCTTTTCTCACTTGCATATAATAATAATAACTATGTGTGTGACATGAAATACTTTCTACTATTGATGCTTGATTAAATTACTGGTCAGGATAACTTATTTTTGAAAGATTTATTAAGAACAAATGCCCAGGAAAACTGATAAAAAGTGTCTTGTTTCATCAGGACAATGCTCCAGCATATAAGTGTTTGGTTTCAATGGCTTTTTGCATGTCTCCTTCTTTTCTTCCCTCTGAGAGTCTCTCTCAGCTTTTCATACTGTCCACTAATTTTGAGTGAGAATTCGTTCGATTGGTTGACCACAATTATTTTAACCAGATAAAACCAGAAGAGCCACCAGCTCGAAGACGTATTTTGTCATTTGAGCTGTTTACTTTGGAGTTCAATAAATGTAACAGCTATGTCAGGTTGCTGTGCATAACTAGCCTTGAACTGGTTGATCACCCTTCCCTATTCTTCTGATTTGATTCTCATTTGTTCCCCAACATAAAAAAAACACTTGACAGGGAAACACTATTACAGTTATGATGACGTCATATCTGCTTTTAAAGACTTTTCTCTTTCAGCCATCTTAAGACGTTTGTCTTCATATTAGGTAGCCTACTTAGAAATTTGAACCAAACCCTTTATTCAATACATAGGGTAGATTGTTCTTTTCCCAATTTTCTATCTGCCACAGAGCTCGGGTGTACACAAATGGTTTCTTGGTGTGCTCATCAAGTGGTGAGTCAGGCGTTTTGACTTGGCGGGGCCACTCCTATCCAGGTTAGACCACTGCTGATGTCCTCCAGCTAGATGGCTCACCTTGGTCACAAACATGTGGCCATTGCAGTTCATCTGATGAACCCTTCCACTCTGGCTAATGATCTGCGTGGAGGAGTTGTTTCACCCAGTGGGGCCATCTTAGCACTGCCCTCTCACATGAGTTTAGCCACTAGCTGAAGCAGTTTACCAGGGCATGGCAAATTGGAGCCATCATATGAAAGACTTAGGAAATGGTTGAAGACCAGAGATGCTTGTTCACTCGAAGGTGCAGCATGCCAGACATCAAAGATATTACTTCTATCCAGAGCCCCCTATGTCCCCCCCCCACACACATATATATATATATAAAATAGGAAAGAACTGGTTAGGTAAATAATCCTAAGTTCTTTAGTATTTTTGTTATTATTTTTAAAAAACAGTGCTCAATACAGAAGTAGAGCATAAATATAATTATTTATTTAAAAATATGATTCCAACACGCTACATAAGAGTTCTCATGTTTCAAAACAAGAGCTGAAAACTTCAATATAATTATTTGAATTAAATTGAATTAAAGTAAAGCTCTGTTCCATCTTCAAGCGAAAATTTTTTTGGAATAACTTATTATTGAAATCAAAATTTCCATGGTAATGGCCAGCGCAATTGTTCATATAAAGTGGGGGTGCAGGGTGTTAATAATTTGTATTAGTATAGGTGTCAAGTCAGCTGCACTGAAAATCTACAATGTATAATAAAAAAAAAAAACAATAATAAAATCCTGAACAAACCCCCCTGCCTGAATAGTATTAATAAAAACCCTACACTTAAATTAGACAAAAACAGTGAAAAATTATGTGATTGTAGAAACCCAGAAGACTGCCCATGCTCACTTTAATTCAATTTAATTCAAATAATTATATTGAAGTTTTTGGCTCTTGTTTTGAAACATGAGAACTCTTATGTAGCATGTTGGAATCATTTTTAAATAAATAATTATGTATATATATATATATATATAATTTCACACTGGATGTCAAAGTGAGCAGTTAGTCATCAAATGTACCACTTTAAGAAATATGATATAGATTTTAAATGGTAATAATATAAATCATAAATAAATAAGAAAAGAATAAAAGTATAAAGTTATCACCAAAGATATGAGAAAATTGTATTTTTTTTATTAATAATTTTGATTTTATTTGTTAGAAATGGATCATTCTGAAGCAATAAAAAAAATTATATGCTATGATAGGATATATAAGAAAAAAAGTAATGATAATTTATCCAAAGCTTTTGTGAGAGATGGATTTTTATACTAAAGTTTCCATGATAGTTCAAATAAGAGCCAAAGGACTACCCATAGCTATCCTGTCTAATTGCCTTATTGTTAAAACTAAATTCTACAGATATGGTGGCAAATAGCTTTTGGATAAATAATCGATCACCAGAAATAAATTTTTCTGTCTGTTCTCTGCTTTGTACCCATGAACAACCTGATTCTCACACCATCATACAAAGTTACGTACATGAACACAAAGCAAGGCAAACCACACACCATTGGTGAAACAGTCGTAAAACAAGCTGTGTTGAAGATGGTGAATGTCATACTGGGAAACGCTTCTGAAGATAAGTTAACCCAAATTCCTCTTTGAAATGACACTATCAGCAGCAGAATAGATGACACGAGTGATGACATCTTGGCTCAAGTAGTTGCAGATCTGTTTTCAAGCCCAGCAAAATTCGGCCTCCAATTCAACAAGATCACCAACATTTTCTATTTGAAAAATGTTCGTACAACAGATTAAATGATCTGACAAAAAATAATATTCAAAAATATTTAAAACAAAAGTAAGAGAGTTTGTTGCTCACCAAAGGGATGTATGGTTGCATACTTTCAAAATTAGATGAAGGGAGATAGTGTGAAATATTTGACATTTTGATACGAGAGACAATTCTTTCAAGTGCTACGTGCTTGGTTAAAGGCTGCTAATATAATTGCCAAATAATTGTACACTGGCAAGAACTTCAACATTGCAAGCAGTGAACAGAAACGAGACATTTCACATGACTTCAAACCCTCTTCTCTTGTCAATTTAATTTTTCCATTCCTTTTATCCATAGCTTTGTGGGAGATTTTTTTATATATATATATACTGAAGTACGCATATAGTTCACATAAGATCCAAAGCAATCCTCTTTATTTGCCATATTGTTAAAACTAAATTCCACAGACATGATGGCAAATAGCTTTTAAATAAATAATCACAATAACTATAGAGGTCTTTTTAAAATATTGCTAAAGAGTGAAGGTCATTAAAAAAAACAGTGTAATGAAAAAAGCCATAGTTTTGAGACGTCTTATTGCAGGCATTTTTATCCATGTTTGCCCAAATATTGAAATATTTGTATAGTCTTCCTATAACAGGATTTTTCCACAAACTTTTTGAATCTTTTATACAAATGTTAATTTCTTCAGTATATATTTCTGAGATGAGGTATTATGTACCGAGTTTACATTATTCAGACTATTGTCCTCATCTGGATAAAGGCATTAGTTAGATCCACTGACAGGAGCCAAAGAGTGTGAGTTCAATACCTGGTTAAGGCAGTAGAGAACTTGGAAAGGGGAATTAAGCAGGAGATAACTGATAACTAACATCCATTAGACATAGAATGTAGAACTAGAACAGTCTACCCCCTCGAGCGAAATAAAGGGTTCAGAAATTCCACAGATATGGTGATAAATAGCTTTTAAATAAATAATCACTGTAAATATAGAGATCTTTTTAAAATATTGCCAAAGAGTGAAGGCATTGAAAAAAAAGCAGTGCCATAAGAAAAACTGTCCTTTTGACATTGTCTTAGTGCAGGGATTTTTATCCATGTTTGCCCAAATATTGAAATATTTGTACAGTTTTCCTATAACAGGATTTTTCCACAAACTTTTTGTGACTTTTGTACAACCATTAATTTATTTGAATGAAATAGAAAAGTAAATTTTATTTTTAAATTTCAGCTTTGACAAAAAGTAACCAGAAAACGCTCAAGATCTCTTTCAAAGGTCAGGATTTGTCTTCTAGGAACACGTGCGGGCAGGTATTTGCTATAAAATGGATACCCATGATGCATGTTCACAAACACACATAGTAAACACCACAGGCATATGTCAGATCTGCAACAAACAATTTACCTGTTATTCATCCCTGGCTACACATGTACGTACTCACACAGGCGGGAAACCATTCCAATGTAATTCATGTGGGAGGACCTTTTCCCAAAGGGCATTGTTGATGAAGCACATCTTGACACATCCAAGAGATAAAACACTAAAACCCTACCACTGTGAAATCTGTGGAAAAAACTTTCAGCTCAGAAGCAACATGTTAAACCACTTGCGTACACACACAGGAGAGAAACCATTCCATTGCGGTGCCTGCGGCAAGGTTTTCTCGCAGAAAGGGAACCTATTGACACATAGCCATACTCACACGGGACTAAAGCCATTTCATTGTGAAACCTGTGGCAAAGATTTTTCACAAAAGGGAGGACTGTTGACTCATAAACGCACTCACACAGGTGAGAAACCTTTCCACTGTGATTTATGTGGGAAGGTCTTTTCCCAAAGGACTTCACTAATGAACCACATGCAAACCCATATACAAGAATGGAATCACTGAAACCCTACCATTGTGAAAAGAACTTTTATGACATTGTGTTGCCTGCAGTAAGGGCTCCTCGCAAAAAAGAAGCCTGTTTTGTAGATTAACTTTCATTAGAACTTTAAGCCACAACAGTTGTTGCAGTAAAAATTTTTTTTTTTTTTTTTTTTTTTTTTTTAAGATTTTAGAAGTGGTTTCCTGTTCATATTATCAATACAGTGAAAAATGGAATTTTACACTATTATCTGGACCGAGCTTTTCTGTGTATGAAGTCTCGTATGTTGGTGGAATATAAAAAGATCTTTTTAAAAACAAAGAACAAATGAATATGTACATTTTAAATAAAGGACAATATAAATGAAATGAAAGTATTTCTCTGTTTATCATTTGTTTAAGATAAATAATTATTACCCCCCAGTGGATGTGCGTATGTTTCTGAAAAAAAAAAAATCGCCAACAAAAAAAGTTAAATGTTTAAGAAATTCGTGAAATTAAAAAAATTCACATATCAATTATGTAAGCACAACTTCAAACATGACATTTATAAATAACATCAAAGTCCAATAACTCTGTAAAACTCAGGGTTCGATTTGTGATTACATATATATTATGAACGGGACCAAAAATCTGTCCTTACATCAGTGATATCTGCAATTTTTTTATATTTGTCTGAATTTCTGAACATTTTTGGGGGGGAGGATGAACTTTGTTATTTACATTCAGTGATAATAATTTTTTATTTTAAAATAATAAACTGGGACATACTTTTGTTAATTTATGCAAATTTTTATTCTTTAATTAAAAATGTATATATTCATTTTGTTGTTTATTTAAAAGAAATTTTTATGCATAAGAGAAATTCTGGTTTCATACGCAGAACGGCTAAATCCAGATGATTCTGTAAAATCAATTTTTGTACTCGATCAACATTATGAACAGGAAATTCCTTCTAAATGAATTAAAAAAAATTCAGCATATTTTTCAATTCTGGTAAGTGTTGCAGCCTAAAGAAAGACTAAACTAAGATAGTCTACAAATATTCTTTCAAAAACAATTTCCCTAATTTTTTTACTCATGGACCACTCTATTTAAATAGTGCCATACCATAATGGTAGGTGATGCTTATATTATGGAAATGCCTGAACCTATATCTTTTGTCTTATGACAAAAGGTTGAGTTATTTCAAACAATACAAGCAGTCCTCAATGACATCACATTGAAACACCACCTCATATAATATCACCAAAGTTAAGCAACATTGAGTCTGGTCAGTACCAATATGGGTGACCACTTGGATGTGTGAGTGGTGTAATGTATAACAACTCAGGATTGTTAATTTCTGAACATTTTGGGGGAGAGGATGAACTTTGTTATTTACATTAGGGGATAATAATTTTTTATCTTAAAATAATAAACTGAGACATACTTTTGTTAATTTATGCAAATTTTTATTCTTTAATTAAAAAATGTAAATATTCATTTTGTTCTTTATTTAAAAGAAATCTTGGAACAGCTAAATCCAAATGATTCTGTAAAATCAATTTTTGTACTCGATCAACATTATGAACAGGAAATTCCTTCTAAATGAATTAAAAAAAAATTCAGCATATTTTTCAATTCTGGTAAGTGTTGCAGCCTAAGGAAAGACTGAACTAAGATAGTCTACAAATATTCTTTCGAAAACAATTTCCCTATTTTTTTTTTTTTTACTCATGGACCACTCTATTTAAATAGTGCCATACCATAATGGTAGGTGATGCTGATATTAGGTTGGTGCAAAAATAATTTCGTTTTCTCACATAGTAACATATGTTAGAAAACAAAATTATTTTTGCACCAACCTAATAGAAACGTCTAAACCTATATCCGTTGTTTTCTGACACCTTCTTACAACCATATTGCATTGAAACTTTTTTTCTGATACGCTCACCAATGTTAAGCAACATCAATCCTGGCCAGCACCTAGATAAGTGACTGCTTGGGAATATCATGATCGGTAAGCTTGGATGTGTGGGTGGTGTAATTGATAACGCCTCAAAATTGTTAATCGGAGAGCCAAGTTTTAATTGTCATTGGATTTGTTATATTCTCTTATAAGCAAATACCCATGGGAAAAATATGAACCCACCTTTTCTCTCCCCACCTATGGGTTAATTAGTAAAACTTAAATAACCTGCACCGGGTTGATAAACCATAGAAAATGAATCGATAAAAACCTGGTGAGTTAGTGTCAATGTCAGCTCAGCTTCTGTGTTCATGGCAAGGTAATGTGAATTGTTGAAGTTGCATTATGTTGTGACCATTGGCATCCATTCATGGTTTACATGCATCCCAACAATGAGGAATTATTCTCACATGATAAGACATCATGTCATCAAGCTCAAGTAGCCTGGAATTGGTTTAAGGAACATTCTAGAGATTTCTAACTAAAGGTGGGGGGTCACCACATTTGTCTGTCAGTGTATATTTTTAAAAAAGTACTTGTCATGGGTGATCAATAGGTAAAAACTGAAAACCAAATTGATCTTAAAATGTCTTTATTGTTACCAATTAAAATTGATTCTTCTTTTTGCCTGAAACATTTGATGTCAAAAGAACAAATTGGGCAGGAACACTTCTGTATTGATAGAAAACTGTTTTTTTTTTTTTTAAAGATAGAGATGGGATCAATGATATGTCAAATTGCTACATGTCATCAGAATTAAAGGGGTTGCTACAAGATAATAGTTAGTTGTATTATGAATTTTGTCATATCAGTGTATATTTTAAAAAATAATACTTGTCGTAGGGGATAAATAGATAAAAACTGAAAATTAAATTAATCTTAAAATGTCTTTTTTTCTCTCCCCACCTATGGGTTAATTAGTAAAACTTGTAACATTAACCCATTATTGTCTCCAAAATAAATTCTTATGATCTAAAAATATTTTCTGGCTGTAAATAACCTGCAATGGGTTGATAAACCATAGAAAATGGATCAATAAAAACCTGGTAATTTAGTGTCAATGTCAGTTCGGCTGTTCCTGTTCATGGCAAGGTACTGTGAATTATTGAAATTACACTGTGTTGTGACCATTGGCATCCATTCATGGACTACATGCACCCCAACAATGAGGAAATGCAAGATAATGCATCGTCATTAAGCACGAGTAGCCTGGAATTGGTTTGAGAAAAATTCGAGAGATTTCTAACTAAAGGTGGGGGTCACCACATTTGTCCATCAGTGTATGTTTTTAAAAAGTACTTGTGGGTGATCAATTTTAAAAAAAACTGAAAATTAAATTAGTCTTAAAATGTCTTTATTGTTACCAATTAAAACTGATTCTTTTCATCTGAAACATTTGACATCAAAAGACCAAATTGGGCAAGAACACTTCTGTATGGATAGAAAACTGTTTTTTTTTTGTTTTTTTTTTAAGATAGAGATGAAATCAATATGTCAAATTGCTACTTGTCACCAGAATTAAAGGGATTAATACAAGATACTAGGTATGTGTATTATGAATTTGTCTTGTCAGTATATATTTAAAAAATAATACTTGTCGTAGGTGATGAATTAGATATAAACTGAAAATTAAATTAACCCAAATGTCTTATTTTTACAAATTAAAATTCATTCTTCAGACTGTCCTCATCTTTGTCGCCATATTTATAACATTTCGGCCCCTGTACTCTCCAGCCTTCTTCAGGTGGTTGGAATGTCAAACTGAACCCTTTATTTTGCTCTCTGGGGTAGACTGTTCTAGTTCCACATGCCATGTTTAATGGATGTCAGTTATCAATTATCTCCTGTTAATTCCCCTCTCCAAGTTCTCCACTGCCTTAACCAGGTATTGAACTCACACTCTTCGGGTCCTGTTACTAACCAACGCCTTTATCCACTGTGACATGGTGACAAACACGAGGACAATAGTCAGAATAATGTAAATAGTGTACATAATACCTCATCTCAGAAATATAGACAGACACTAAAATTAATTCTTTTTTTTCATATGAAACATTTGACGTCAATCCTGACACGTGAAAACCGTACTACGATTTGCTGGGCAAAACTTCTTATTCCTTTATTACTTTGGAGAAGATCAAAAGCCCAAATTTGGTGGGTACATTTCCGTATGAATAGAAAACTGTTTTTTAAGATAGATTTTTTTTCTTGTGCTTAAATCAGAATGTAAAATGTGGAGCCTCTCGCATGAAAAAAATTAAAGTATCCACATCCTGTATGGCTTTACAGTTGTTTAATAAAATATTATTTTATTATCATAAATGAAAATAAATATGACTTAGTTTCTTAAAATATTTTTGTTTACTATAATTTCTATAAGCAACACATTACTTATTTAATTTTAAATTATATGATTTGTGGGAAAATTAAATAAAATCTCTATCTATAAAAGGAAGGATGTGGATGTGTGTGTGTGTGTGTGTGTGTGTGTAACGAATGCACGACCGCAATTTTCGACAGATTTGCACCAAAATTTACATGCACATGCTCCAAGTGAGTGGGGAGGCCAAGACCGACTTTGCATTTCCCAACTCCCATCGATAGTGGAAATATTCGATTTTTTTCATGTTTCTACGACAGTTTTCACGTAGTTTGCGGCCATTTTCTACTGGACAGAGTGAGAGACTTTAGCTGGCTGCCACGAATAGGCAGAAAGATTCTATTGGCCAGCGTGAGAGCCAACAGCTGACTGACACGAATGTTAACTAGCATGCAAAAAAATCGATAGCTGCATTCGTCACAAGTGGGAAAAATTTAAATCTGCATGGCACTTTACTCCAATTGGCTCATTCACTTGCTTAAACTTAACGTTGATTTTGATTCTGCAGAACTGGGTTGGGAGTGAAAAAGTATTTGTTGTTAACATTCTTTTTTCATTCTGTTTTTCCAGTTACGAGTCCTTTTTTAAAGCTGATCGTTTTGTGTTCATTTTGTCTAGTTCTTTTTTCGTAACAGATTTAATGTTTAGTATAGAGCTTAGAAAAAATTCATAGTGTGAAATAGGCAAGAAGTAAGGCATGTAGCAACATCAGCACGGAAAATGGTACTCCTTTAAAGGCAAGGAAGGGCAAAAATATTTTAAGTCAAGTGATAGCGATTGCTGTATGAGTCGTACGATTTTTGAATCAAGCACGGGCAACGCCGGGCCATGCTGCTAGTCAGTATACAATAATGAATAAAAAAATGACACTAATAATAAAGGGAGCATGAATTCTATTACTCCACTTGGCTTTGTCAAAAGCCCGTCAGGTGTCATTGTTTAAGTTCTATAAAAAGACAGATATTTCCTTCCTCTTCTTTATTTCAGGAAACCACGTGTTCATATCACAGTTCCTAGATGCTTGCATCTTTCACGCATGTCTATTATGATTGATCATGTTAAATCATGTTTTAGAAACAACAGTACTGGGTAAATAGTGTCAAAGGGATAGATTTTAGTCCTAACTATTCTTCCACTAGAACGAATTAGACCATTTTCATTTTAAAACAGGTTTAAATCTTTATATATATATATATATATATATATATATATATATATATATAGTTAAACCTAGAGAGCCAGAAAAACTACCAAGGTTTCACCTAAGCGAATCGTCAGGGAAGGCTGATGATCCGCTTAGGTGAAACCTTGGTAGGTTTGTCTGGCTCTCTAGGTTGAACTAGGTCTGCTCTACTCATTGTATTGAGCACTTTATTTAGTTATTTTGGGTACTCGCATCGGATTTTTTCTTTGGGCCTTGGACTCGTATGCTGGACGCTTATTTTCGGCTAACGTACATGTTCTTGGTTCTTTCTTTTTTCATACCTTTTTTCCCCTTTAGTGTTGGCTTGTTTATTTGGAAATCAGTATACCGAAGGTTTTCCGAACGAGTATTGTTTCTTATACTTATAAGATTTCTATTATATATATATATATATATATATATATATATATATATATATATATATATTATAGGTAACTATACTCGTTTCGAAAAACCTTCGAATTTTTGATTTGCCAATAATCAAATCAATCTCGAAGGAAAAAAAAGGTTTTAAAAAAAGAAAGAGCTAGAAACATGAAAATCTGTCGAAAAAAATCGCACAGATACAGCTTTGAAGCCCAAAGAAAAAACCCCGACACAAGTAAACAACTAACAAAAGAGCTCAATACAACCGTAGAGAAGACCTAGATAAACCTAGTGAGCCAGACAAACCTACCCAGGTTTCACTTAAGCGGATCGTCAGGGAAAGCTGGCTTCCTTGACGATCCGCTTAGGTGAAACCTGGGTAGGTTTGTCTGGCTCACTAGGTTTATAATATATATATATATATATATATATATATATATATATTATTATTTTTAAATTTATTTGAATATGATCTTATATGTGTTTATTATTTTAGTGTTTTGACGTTTCTAATATTTTTAACGGCCGACGTAAACTCAAGTAAAACGACCTAAGGCGTGTTTTATTTTTCCATATAATATTCAAGAAAAACCGACGTATCTTTGAAAATGACTTAACTCGAAACGGCTTAAGCCGAGGCGTCACTGTATATTTTAACCTTTACCTGTAGGAATATAAGAGCAATTCATATTGAACTTGTTAAGGAACTGAGCACTCGAGAGAACGTGCGGCAGTACATGGGAACGCATGATCGGAACTGTAAAACAACGTCTTTATAAAAGCGCAGGAAGATCCCAAGTGGGGTATTTTGAAATACTCCCTATTTTTTTGGATACACAATAAATAGCAATAAATTCCCGGCTGATAACTTATTGCTGTTGTTAGGATTCATGTTTGGAAATAACTACCTCCAACTGTTTTTTTATATCCTTTTTCTAAAGAAGACCTGCTGTTAAACATGGATAGTGAAAGTGCTGTAGCATACCTACGGACAATAATGGGCATGTCCCCATTCACCTAAATACAGTAGTAAATACTGTATGTTAGTTTGCAGTTGGAGATTCGTCTCTAGCTGTGCTGGTCAAAGTCTCTGCCTCCGGGAAGAGAGGATCCGCAGACGAGCCTATGTCGAAGTGCAGAGTTTCGTCTCGGGGAAACAGCTACCCGACCCCTTCTTATATGGGGTCTACGGGAAATTTTTGGCCGAGCCTACGGGCTCGGATACCCCACATTAAATTCAGCCTTGTGCCACATCTGACCGCGTGGGGCGGTTGGTAGATATCCTGCAGTTGGAGATTCGTCTCCAGTTGTGCTGATCAAACTCTCTGCCTCCGGAAAGAGCGGATCCTCAGACGAGGCTGTGTCAAGAGCAGAGTCTCGTCTCGGGAAACAGCTACCCGAATTTTTGGCCGAGCCTACGGGCTCGGATACTCCACATTAAATTCGTCCTTGTGCCACATCTGACACCGTGGGGCGGTTGGTAGATGCCCTTCAGTTGGAGATTCATTGTGGAATTCACTTGACTCCCTTTTATCAGTTGGCTACTACTTTTACGCACCGCTGGTGAATCTTATATGAGTTGTTCGTGCCCTAAATATTATCGTCCATTACCAGCCCTCCTTCGATTATTCTATTCAGTAACCTTCTCTAGGTTACAACAGAAAGTATTATTGTGTCTGAAGACCCTCAAAGCAAAGGCGTAATTAAATTCCTAGAGATAAGGGATTATTTAGTTACTAAATTTTTAAAAGAATGTGATATAATGGATATCTTCTAAGTTTAAGAGAACAATGTAAAGATTTGCGTGAAAACAAATATGAAAATATTAAGGTGAATGATGTTGTAATCATAAAGAATCCAGCTAAACCTCGCCCTTATTGGCAATTAGGTAGAGTAATTGAGCTTATATCGGGTGATGAGAAAAGGGTTTGTTAAAAGTGGGGATGGTTTGACTCTGTCGCGGCTGTCTTTGGCCGCTCCCGAACAGGTACGCATAGGACGCTTCGACCTTGACCTTTTTATCGCGTTCCATACACACACTATGTAATTTAATTTCATTTAGCTTTAGAATTGATCTGATGACTTTTTAGTTTCTTTCGTGTTGCGATCCTAGTCGTAATACACTTCCTGGGCATTTTTACACCTTCGTCTTTTCGTAGCCAATTTCAGCTTATTTTTTCTTGAGATTTTTAGTATTTTGGGAGACCTGTATTTATTGTTGGTCTACCTTAATATAACACGGCGATTTCTCGACAAATTCGAAGTCGTCGGAGAGGAGGAGAAGAAATGCAGGCCCTCATGGCCATTGTGGCCAGATTGCTTGGACGGGCTGCGTATTAAAATACGATTCTACTTTTTTTTTTTTTTTTTTTTGTCTGACAACTAATAGCTGTGCTAACCACCACCACCACCACCAATTACATAAACACAGTACATAGAAATCATGCGATAAGTATTCATTGGTTGATCTCCTCAAAACTAGCTCGCTGATTGGTTAGTTCCGTCCAATCAAACCGCCTGCACACGACAAATCTGTTTTCCCGCGTTTTCGCTCTGAGGCTCCCACGTGATACACAGCCATATATAAACAAAACACGTGTAAGGTCCCTCGTGTTTTCTTTTCATTCATCTTTCTCCTTGCTGCCAAGATGTAATCTTCAAGAACTCCCGTCTTGACCATGCAGTAAGACGTTAAAGAACATTACCATTTCACGCAAGTACGAACTCTAAAATCTCTTCTAAACTCTTACCAAGGTTTACAACTCACAATTCCAAACATGCTAAAGGAACTTTATTCTTCTAAACTACAGTTTAATAATTACTTCTTCTTTGTGAGCTCAAGTACAAATATTTCCAAATCTAAGAGACATAACTCTATCACACCTTCCGCTTATATGCTTGTACACCAAACACTAATAAATTCAATTGTCATGTTTTGGAATCATTACATTCTGTTTTGTATTTTGTACTATCTGCTATTATAGAATCGTCAATGTTTTTCTACTCACCCCCGTTAAAATTAGACTCTTCTATAAGAATTAGCTTTGACCAATCAACACCACACATTGTGAAACTCGGCTTGTTATTGGTCGAGACGACCCTAGAATGTGTAACCATGGTCAAAAATCTGTTTTCCCGCCAGGCTCCTGTGAGCCTACTTTGGTTTCCCGAAACACATAAAAGGACGAATTTCAGTTTACTTCACCAGTCAGATATACATTCCTAGAGAGAATCCAAACTGACCCACGCAAGTCAAAACTCTGACCAACCAGGACTTTGCCGCGGAAAATATCTGACTCAACAATCCACAAGCACACTCTATCTCTCTCAGGAACGCTATCCAAACATCACTTACGATACTTTAAAAAGTGACGTTTTTTTCTCACTACTTAATAAGTATTATTAGTAAACAATCAAATTCTTACACAACTAAAGGTACGCAACTCCTACCAATTATACAAACTTACGTATACACACAGTAATAACTGAACTAGCACAAAGTTCAACTCAATTGTATTCTCAAATTGTATATTAATTGTACATAAATGCATGTTGTTTTATTGAAATCTCATAATCGGTGTTTCTTACTCAATTGCCTTGTGATTGATTCGTTTTTGAATGTCTATATTCTATATTGTTGCGGATTAATATGGTGAACATGCCCGTAAAACTAACCATCTTAATATAAAAACCTTCTGATACCAAATTCAAACTCATAGCAATCCCAACACTATTTACGTCAAATATGAATTGCATTGTATACTGTTTCCGGTATGCGTGTATTTTGTGGAAATGTACACAACACTTAGACAGCATAAACTCTCATCGACAATCAAGACATGGTTTTAGACGCAGGTTTATTGATCATCGACAAAGGTAAAACGGAGATGTCCAAGAATGTCGAGATATTTAAAGGATAGAAAAAAACTATGCCATACAGCCGTGCAGGGGGCAGCTAAACTAGATAGGGGCTGAGCACCGGAAAACTTCAACCTGTGTAGGGTTAGAAAGAAGCCCCTAAGCTAAAGGGGCCAGTAAAGGGAGATGAGTGCTAATCAATCTATTGTACACTAAACAGAACACATTGCGTCCACGCATTGTCCTTAATCTCGCCTTTCCTAGCCAAAGTTAAATGTATGTAGTACACGCCATTACATAATGGTGAAAACCCGCTACAATATTGGTAACCCCGTCGCTACACACCTATCTCAGTGAAGGAGTCATATGGTAACAAAACTTGAAATTTCACCCGTTTAGTAAAGGTATCACCATGTTCCAGAAAAGCTTAAACACTAATTCAAATGGGTAATAGTAAATCTAACTTTAGTGACCATAATTGACCTGATGTGAGACTCATGGCCACTGAATACAGTATCACATAACTGTCATATCTCATAGCTGCATGCTGTTTTGCAAGCATTGGAATGAGCTACATGACAGAAAAAAGATATATAAACGACCCCCAAGAGAGTAGTTAGGCAATCTCTCAGACATTGTAGACAAACATTATAATGCCCATGTTTTAAATGAGAACGTGAGGCCATGCTTTCACACACTTGCTGAGGGTGTCGGAGTTAGCTCCTCCTCCGTTCCTTAATCCTTCACCAGGGGTCTCTCTCCCCTGGCTATAAATACTGGGTGACCCTTTGCCTCGATCTCTCTTTTCCCTTGAGCCTTATACCACCTCGCGTTGATGAGGTGAGGTAATTCTTTTTCTCTTCATTTCAGCTAATACCAATATGTGATCTCTCACCAATACAGCGTTTCCCAAATTCTGGGAACACGCTAAGAACAATACCAATAGACGTACGTACAAACACTCACCACAATACATACACATAATATTCACCATACGCACCCAATGTAACTGTCCATGTGCTTGTAACTTGTTGTTAATACATATATTTGTTTGTATATAATTATCGGTCTTGTTTGTTTTCTTTTGTCTTCTTTGGACTTAATTAAAATCCAACATTCTCATGTAGCTGGACCGACTAGCAGGAAATTTTAACCCACGTGTGTTCTTTATATCTTCGCCACCTCGGCTCTCAACAAGGGTAATTGACAAAGTAATTTGAGTGAATAAAACGTAATGATAAATATGAAATATGTTCTTATTGAAATGCGTAATGCATTATCATTGATCGACACCTCTATTTAATTACACCTTCCTAGAAGACTAAAATCTGCGGAATATGTAGTTATATTCATAGTATTCGGCACATTTAAAATCATCTCAAAAGCTACAGAAAGGAGGAAGGAGTGAAATCATCCATGCCACAACAGAAATAGGATTGACAAGATCACCAAGAAAAGTGTTGGATATTTCTGGAAACTAACTCTTGCTCTATTTCCAGTAACAACCACCAACTAACTATGGTGTGGACATCAAAGCATAATATGAACACTGAAAAATTAAGAAAGAATAAAAACAATAAAACAATTTATTTTTTCCAAAAATTTTGATCTTGTAGTGCCACGCCTACATTTCTTCAGCTGTGATTGGTCGATTAATATATACTAAAAATAGTAAGACAATTTACCGATGGCATTTCACCACACTGAATTTTTTCCTACAGTTTGCTGACAAACAAGTTTTGTTCTAAAATCACCGATTGGTTCATTTTTCATCCAATCGAGTATTTTTCGTGTTATTTCAAAAATATTGTCCTGCGTTCGTGCTGGGAGCCACCGGTAGTAATATAAATCCGGACACATTCCCAAATCAAGCAGTAGAACCAGCACCACAGTATAGTACAGAACAGAGACAGTAGATCTCGACTACTCACACGTGTTATTCATTCTACTCACTCCGCACGCACATACACACAGATACAGAACGTGAATTTGATAGACATTCATTTCTCTGTGAACAACTCTGTTAGTTACAAACACACTACTGTACAACCTTCTGAGGATACATTCTATCTTAACACAGAACTCTGAACTTTATACTCAGAAAAACTTGCTTAAAAACATTTCCTAACAGATAAAGGGAAACTACTTTTTTCTCCCTATTTCACATATTATACAACTACCTTGTATTTATTGTTGATTTTAATATATATGTTTATTCGTTGAAACAAATTGGTTCTTCATTGTTTTTTCCTTGATGTTTCTAAATATTATGTATGAATGCTAAATGTTTATTCAACACGCAACCACATTGGTAACTTCAACACTAAAACTAAGCTAACATCCTACAATCTAATTTGTTAAAAATGAAAACTGAACTCAACAAGTGTAAATAACTGAACAGATGTAATAACCTATCTAAAAGTAATCAAGAACTATGAATTGTACATAAATTCAACTTGTGAGTTTTTTTTTAATACAGGGACAATATAAACAAGTAATAAATTATGTAATGGTAATCTACTAGCATTATATTTGTCAGTTTTAGGGACACTCTCTCACAAAATAGTTCTCCAAACAATACATCTATTATTTTCGGTGATCTTGAACATGGGAGTTTTGAAGGATTTGTGTTCGGGCGTGATACTCGGCCAGGATTTTCTGTATCAGCATCAGAAAGCAACCTTCAAATACGGTGAGTCCCTACCCGAATTAAATGTGGACAGTGCTCGTCAATTCTGTGCATTAAACACGGCAGAGATAGAAGAACCTTCACTGTGGGATTTTCCGCAACAAACCAGCCTTACCTCTTTTTAGGAAATGCACTCTTCCTATCTGGTAAGTAACATCCTACTTTCACACAAATATAACAAGTACTCATTGGTCAGTCACCTCCAATCTAGCTTGCTGATTGGTCAGTTCCGACCAATCAAACTGCCTGCACGCGATCAATCTGTTTTCCCGCTCATATGCTGGGATCCTACCACGTGGTCCCCGACCATTATATAAACCCAACACGTGTAAACTCTCTCGAGTAGTTTTCTTTTCATTCATCTCTCTCGCACGTCTCATTCCTTGCTACCAAGTGCCAAGATGTAACCTTCAAGAACTCCTGTTTTAGTCATTGCTGGCCAGAGATTAAAGACAATTACCAACATTCACAAACTCTGAAATCACTTCTGAACTTTTACCAACTTTAGAACTCACAATTCCAAACTTTATTCTTCTAAATTACAAGTTTAATATTACTTCTTCTTAATATGAACTCCGGTACAACTAATACCTAATCAAAGGGACACGACTCTGTCATACCTTTTCAGTTTGCATGCATGTACATCAAACATTAATAAATTGAATTGTTATGTTTTGAAATCATTCCGTTCAGTTTTGTATTTTATTCTATGTGCTATTTACGTCAAATATAAATTGCATTGCGTTCACGCATTGTCCTTAATCTCACCTTTCCTAGCCAAAGTTAAATATTGATAACACCGTCACTACAATAATGATGAGCGCGACGTTCTTCGTTCACAACAACAAATGGTAATACAACTGCTACATCACTATTTCTTAATTTAACACTAAGCCCATTGTCGACAGGCCGAGGCACTTTAACAAGGACGATCAGGACTTCATCATTAAAGAAACTCGGGACTTGCTTTCGAAAGGCGCCAACTGAAAAAAGCATTTCACCATGGCAAGCCCAGCTACGGACATTCGTTTTTTTTTGTTTTTTTTTATGACGGTGGTTAGGGTCAACCATCGTCATAAAAAACGAATGTGCGTAGATTACTCAGAGAGACGATAGACTTATACATAGAACTGGACGCTTGTCCCCTGTCAAGAATTGATAAAATAGTTAATAACCTCACAGAATTTTTTTCTCAGTTTGACCTCAAAAGTGCCTTACCACCAGGCGTCGCTTAAAAAATCAGTTAAAAAAAAAATATGCTGCTTTTGAGGTGACTGGTCGTTTGTTTCAGCTCGGTAGAATTCCGTTTGGGGCCAAAAGCAGGATCGCCCAGTTCCAGAGAGCTATTGACAGAATAATAATGAAAGAAAACCTACACGGTGCGTTCTCTTGCATCGACGATATCACAATTGCAGGGCGAACGCAGACAGAACACGAGCAAAACGTAAAAGAGTTTCTGGATGCTATTACGAAGGCCAAACATACACTCAACAAGTCGAAATCTGTAGCTTCCGTACGCTGCATCAATGTGTTAGGATGCTGTGTCGGTGCCAGAGCTATTTAGTCCGACCCAAAAAACACTTTGTCCCTTAAGAGAGCTACCTCCACCAGAAAACTCAAAATCATTAAAAGGGTGCTGGGCATGGGAAAGGGAGCAGCTTACAAACTGAGGAAAAAGTAACGAGCCGATGTAAAATCGCTTTTTGATATAGACAGAAAAAGTTGAATCAAAACAGAGAGAGAGAGAAAGCAGAAAGAAGCAGGAGGCAGAAAGCCAGAGTTCCACGTGTCTGAATAATGTCGGTGTTAAATTACACGGTGATACATTATCAGCCTCTAATGAAAGCGGGCCAATTTCAAAGAACTCTATTTAACACCAAAGCTAAGTACCTAAAATATATCTTTTTATTCATGTTGAATACAACTGTATAACTTTCATATGAAAAACGAACTCTTTCAATTTGTTTTAAACATTCTGGTATATTACTTTGTGTCCGATGATTTAATATAAACATTTTCACTTCTTGAAAATTCATCAAAACTACGAACTTTAAATATTTGATTCCTTTTCTTGAAACAAGCTACTGGCAAGTTCAAATGTGTTAATTTGTAAGTAAATTCATCGTTTACTTAAATATAATACGTGTGTTTATTCATCTTTATTCCTCAATACTTCAAAACAATGACTCATCGCTTATCAATCACCACCGTTGTTAAAACATGCTTTCTCTTATTTTAAACTACATTTTTCCTGCGAAGAAAGTAGTGTTTGTTTTACATAAACTTTTGATTTTCTAATTTTCCTCAAATAAATTTTGAAAAAGATAAATTGCGTTGCTTTCGTTCTGGCTAACCGACCATCATCGTCACAGTTTTAATTTTCTTTGTTTTACATATTTTGTGGTAACTACCATCACACAGTACATAGAAATCATGCGACAAGCATTCATTGGTTGAGCTCCCCCAAAACTAGCTCGCTGATTGGTCAATTCCGACCAATCAGATATCCTGCACGCGAGGAATTAAATTCCCCGCTCACTAAGGTTGAGCCGATCACGTGATACCCAGCCTTATATAAACAAAACACGTGTAAGCTCTCTCTCTCTTTCGTCACTCTTGCGTCTTATTCCTTGCTGCCAAAATGTGACCTTCAAGAACTCTCGTCTTAACCTTGCGGTCAGACGTTAAAGAACATTAGCATTTCACGCAAGTACGAACTCTAAAATCTCTTCTGAACTATTACTTAACTTTACCAATCCACAATTCTTAACATGCAACAGGAACTTATTCTTCTAAACTACAGTTCAATAGTTAATTCACTTTGTGAGCTCAAGTACAAATATTTCCAAATCTAAGAGACATAACTCTATCAAACCTTCAGTTTATATGCATGTACATCAACACTAATAAATTCAATTGTTATGTTTTGAATCATTACGTTCGGTCTTGTATTTTATACTATGTGCTATTTTACGTCAAATATAAATTGCATTGTGCACGCCACATTGGAGAGTAAACTTCAGCGTCTTTGCTTTCCTTAATCACGCCTTTCCTAGCCAAAGTAAAATATATGTATCACCCAACCCCTACAATTTTACTAAATATTTTTTTTCATTTTTTAAATATAATCAATTTTTTCCTTTTTCAGTGAGAGACATACTGCAATTATTCATTTTTTCTTTTTGACTCAATTTTAGGGATGGAAACAGAGCAGGCTTTTGACATATCTTCGTGAAAAAGTACCTAGAAAATCAATAAAATATTAAACTTTTGAAAGTATTTAATTTTTAAGAATTACTTTATAGTTAAATAAGCTGGTTCACTTAAAATTCGAAAATATTGTCGCTTCTGTCCTTCCGTCCGATGAATTGCCCTGACGTTAGTTGTTGATACATTGACGTAAAACGTCAGTTCACACCTCCAAAACCAATCACCACGGTTAGACATGCTTCTCTTATTTCCAACTAATATTTTTTCTGCTAAAAAATTAAGTAATATTTGTTTCCAATTACATTAAGTAAACTTTAAATTTTCTAATTTTCCTAAAATGACTTTTGAAAAAATAAAAAAGTATAACTGAATTTTACAACATTTTTAAACATAAAATTTAATTTTTGTTTACAAATTTCTCAAAAATGGTATCCTCGATTTTATGGTAATTTCGTTGATCAATCCCCCGCCCCACCCTGGAAAGAAATTGACTAAAATTTCGGAGTGTGAATTAAAAAAAAATAATCGAAATATATTTTGGTCTTTCCTCTTGATTTCGTACAAACTTTGGTACATAATCATCAGTGATGTTTCTAGCCGAGGTTCATCAGGGGTTTCGGGTCTTTCAACATCAACCCCCCTCCCACACCTTTCTGCGGTAAACCAGCCGATACTGATCGGGTATCGACTTCAATTGTGTACCATCCGTCAGCTACAATTTTCTCCTTCTTTCCAATCACACACTGCCATGTGACTTCTGGCAATTTATAGTTCAATGACGGATAACTTCCGGTTCACAGTTACGCTCTTCCATAAAAAAGGAAGCAAACTAACACAACCACAGCTTCGAGCTGGTCAGGAACATAGAAGTGGTAAGTAATGGTTTGTTTACCTCACTGATAAAATGTGTGTGTATGTATGTATGTATGTATTTATTTACAGACACACACACGCAGTACTCATTAGAAAGAGCTCAATAACAGTGATAGAGCTAACAGTTGGATTGAATGAATTGATGTGAGTTTGTGATCCTGGGTTTCACGCTCATTGCGATCGTCAGACCAACTCTGTCTATATCTACACGTACACTCCATTCATCTGCCCGAGAAAAAAAAAAAAAAACTAAAATAGCCCCTCCCCTAAACATGAATAAAAAAAAAAATGTTTTCATTATAAGTTTAAGGCCGTTTTTATCATGCTCTATGGTCTATTTTTTTATCGATTTCGTGAAGATATTTTTTATGTTGTTTTTATTTATTGTAATTTTTGTTGTAAAAAGAGGCACACTGCATTGATTTACTTTTTGGTAAAAAATAAAAATGTATATATATTGTAACACCCGAGCGCTAATAATCCTTCAAATTTTTCCAAAATAGTCTTAATTCCGTGCAAATGTATATGCTTAACTCAAATCAACAATTAGATATTGAAGAAACCTACCTTTTTGGATGTTAGCGACCAGAAATAATTGGACTTCTTCTCGCTCTTCTTGTCATCCCTTAAACGGCTTATTGAGAGACATTCGCTGCTGAACCATTTCGCGCACTTATACAATTTGGGCCTATTTACTCCCTTAACGAAATTATTACGCGATCTTTTCTTTTTAATTTAAAGTTAACTTTTAACTTTCAATGTATGAAAATAAGTGATAAGTGTAGTTTTTACTTAATTTTTTAAGAAGAAAGTTAACTTTCAAATATATGAAAATATCGACAAATAAAAGAATAACAAAGTACTTTCAAATATATGAAAATATCGATGAAAATACTTATAAATTAACTTTAACAAAAAGAACAAAATAAGTAGTACAGTAAAGCATTTTTTTAATATTATACATTGAAAATAAAACAATAATTAAATCAATTGTAAGAGGAAGTTAAAAGTTTCATATCAATGGAAAAAATGACATTGACAATTTAAAAACAAATGCAATAGATGTCTAATGAAGTAAGTCCTGGATACAGTCTGCTCGCCTCTCTCAGGAAAATGTGAAGGCGCTGACTATGTTTAGGGACTGCTTTTAAGAATAAAAAAACGAGCAATGTATTGTTTTAAATACGAAGTTCTGTGTCCTGATCTTTTAATTACATCCTGAGTCGTTCTCCATAGTCTTTCAACCGTCTGCGTGTGGATAGTTTGATCTGTTGGATCTACAAAGTGTTCAGAATGGTTGATTTGTTTGTGCGTGTACCCGTGTTCCGTTATCCGCACATACGCCGACCAGCAATCACTGTAAATGATTGATCCTGGTCGGATGTGTTGCATAATCAAGGGAACAAGGGTATGGGCATCCCTGGCTTCTCGTTCCCCGCAATCGGACGTAAGTGGTACCATGAAGGTCTTCTTCGAGACTCTTTCGATCCCGCCAAATAGCAAGACCGTTTTCATTAGACGTCTCCGGTTATATTTTTTTCGCCTTGCGATAACTGTTTCGTCGATTTCTACCTCGACACCGAGTCCACCCAAATTCTCCTGCACATTTTCCAGCCAAAACTGGCACACCTCACTGCAGAAGGAGCGCCAATTCACTGAAGTGACTTTCGTAATTTCCAAGTTTTCGAACATTATCCTGTGGCACCAGAAAATCAAGGAAAATGTGTTACAAAAAGTAGCACTTTCCACGCAGGCAAGCGTGACTTCTCCAAAACTAAAGTAAAGTGTTTTTTTTTTTTCCTATCACTAACACTGAAGTCACATTCTGTTTTCCGGCCATTAGGACGATTCGAACTGCTAGGACCGGAGACAGGTTTTTAGGAAAAATATACCATTATTTTTACATACATGATTATTGACCATTAATTTATTTGGCACGCAAAGCGCTTAAATTTTTCGTCTGTTTGTTTTTTTACTTTAAACTTGGCTCGTGTCGTCTGTCTTTGTTGTGTGCCCTTATGGGTAAAATTGCAGATTAGGACCCAGAAATGAAATTAAAAAAGAAGAATCATTTCTGGTGAAAAAAAAAAATTATGAATATTCCAAAAACTAAACAAACAGCATTTAAAAAAAATGCGGAAACCTATCGTTTTTACGGTTTTTTTCAGCGTAAAAGTGGACGAAAAAAGCATGATTATTATTCCAAAAATATCCTTAAAAATTTGCGGAAATAAACGCAATCTTACTTGAGTCCCGGGTACAACACGGCCGCCGTTACGGGACTTACTGCGCCAAAGTTTAGCCATTTTTTACTGGGTAATTTTTTTTTTTTTTTAAATAAAAAACAAAACAAAACCTTCACAATTGAGGCGACCAAGCTGTACCCGGGACCCAAATAAGATTGTCAATATACCCTCCTAAAGGGTGAACTTTCCGCAATTTTTATTGCTATTTTTTACCAAATAAAAATCCTTTATTACAGGAAGTAAAAAAAGAGAAGGAACGTACTTCAGATTTTAGAAGGAACCAGAAACATAATCGTAAACAGGAAACAAGGGATAAAATAAAATTAAAAACCTACTCCTGTTCAAAATACCGGAGAAGTGTGAACTGGACAAGAGGCGAACCTATCTTTTGAAAACCACCCCACCCCCAAAAAGCATAATAACTAGTTTTTTTTAAAGCTTCTTAAATGAAAAAAAATTCAAAATTATTTCTTTTTTATTCATTTAACAATTTCAAGATAAATTTTTGTTGATTGGCTTAAAAATGAATGAAGAAAATAAAGATAAAATGAATTCTCGCTGCAAAAAAGAAATCGGGAGAAATTATTTTTTTGGTCTACCGATCGTCTCTATTTTCGTTTGACAGATATTGGAAAAAAAGTGAAAAAAAAAACGGTGATAATGAAAACGAATTCCTTTTTAGTCCTTTCGTTTAAAAGCTTTTAAAATTGTTTCTGTTTCCGGTCTTAGAAAATTAATTTAAATTTAAATGAACATGTAATTTTTATAATTATGAGAACTTTCATTGTAAAAAGAAAACTTTTCTTTATAAAAATTGAGTTTCTTTCTTTATATATTATAATTATATATTCTTTAATCAGTAAAAGTTTAAATGTTTCTTCAGTTTTTTTTTTAGGGGACTGACTTTAGTTAACACCGGCTAAGCGTATTTCTCTCAAGTCCCAAAAAAATGCAGACGGTAAGAAAAGAATAATATATTTTTTTCTTAGTTTATTTTTACTTTTACTTTTTTTTTGTTTTTCTTTTTAG
This sequence comes from Acanthosepion lycidas, assembly GCA_963932145.1. Taxonomy (NCBI): domain Eukaryota; kingdom Metazoa; phylum Mollusca; class Cephalopoda; order Sepiida; family Sepiidae; genus Acanthosepion; species Acanthosepion lycidas. The sequence continues at coordinate 94,399,191 of OZ010575.1, forward strand.
AAAATAATAATGTTTACAAAGTTTGATCCCACAGTAAGTTTTTTAATTTTTTTTTTCCATTGAGTTTTTATTTTTTTTAAAAATGATTTTGTCTTGAACGACTCCTCACTTGTTTTTAATTTTTAGTGGGATAGTTTTTTTATTTTCATTTTGTCTTCTACTGTATAAAATAGTCGGGGTTTTTTTTTCTTTCTTTCTGCACAGTGCAATCGCTAACATTTTAAAATAATTTATTCAAATCTGTTTTAATGATAACATCATGAGAGGAGAGTTAACAGAAAACGTTTATTTTTGAAAATTAAAAAAAAAAAAAAAAATTACAACTACCGTTTAAAAAGGCACGTCCACCTTTTGCTGAAAAAACAGCATAGCATGATAAAAAAAAAGGCCCTAAATTTAATAAAAACAAAGTTTTACCGTCAAAATGTTTGTTATTATTAAGAGGAAAGACCAAGGTATTTTTTATTTAAAAAAAAAAAAATTAAAAACCTTTCTAACACGTTCGAAATTTTGGTTAAAATCCTTTTTTTTTTTTTTTTTTTTTTTTTTTTTAACGTCAGCGACGTAAGTAATTTTTTTTACAATGAAGTGTTTTTGCGCTTTTTTTTCCGGTAAAAAACCCATTGACTTGGAAATTAAATCAAATAATTGTCGGATTTTAATGACACTTTCAGAGATTATTCACAAATGAATGAAATTTTGTTTTAGAAAATCTTGGTAAATTTTTTTTTTTTTTTTTTTTTTTACATCAGTTCCACCCCACTTAATTTCATGAAATTTCGAGAAATTAAATTTTTTTTATTAGTTTAAAAAAAAAATAGGGTTCCTTGGAGAATGTAAATCATCAAATCAAATGTTTTGCTTGGTTTCTTAAAATCTGCTCCAAATGGTAAATTAAAAAAATGTAAGAAAACTATGACACTATTTAATTAGAAAAGCTCTTAATTGCTTTTATGAATAAGTTAAGTTATTGTCTTAAGAAAATGTTTTCGATGAATAATGAATTTTTACTAGAATTTAAAAAAAAAAATTATAATAATTTAAAATTTAGCATTAATGCATTTCTTTTTTGGTGATATTGTAATTACGCGGAAACTTTATTTACAAATCAAAAACTGAAAAGTTTAATATAACTCGTTTTGCACCAATATTTTTAAAATAATTAAATTTTTTTTTTACTTTAAGCGTTCACATTTTCCATCAATGGTAGTCTGTACATGACATTATTATTATATTATCTTATGTTCTAAGAGTTGTCCTCCGTTTGCAGAGAATTTTGCTTGTTTCCAATTCATTATTCATTACTTACATTTCATGAAATACTCACTGGGCTCATAGTTGGACGTACAATCAAACATATTTGGACAATTGATGGTGTCAACTGTGACTACGGCCATAACATCAGTAGTTTTGCAAATCCATTTTATATGATTTCATATCTTAATGATATAGCTGACTACCATCAATTGAACAAATATGAAATTAGCACTGACTATGTTATGCAGGTCTTGTATTTCAAAAATCAGCCCATCAATGATGAAGATTGAAGAAGCAGTAGAAGACAAAAATGGCCCTTTTCAGGGCCACAAAATATTCCCGAAAATCTTTTCCCTGTTACACATAGTAGCAATTTCTTTTAAATATTGTTTATTTGGTTAAAATAATAAGTTTAAACAATTATGCAATTAATAAATTTAAAGTACGATTAAAATTTAATAATAAAATAACCATCATGATAATAATAAAGAGTAAAATAAAAAAAAATATTAAACATATAAATGAATAATAATTAAGTAGCACAACATTTCATAAATTTTTGATTTTTACCTCTATCATGGTATTTCATTTCAGTTATTAAATTTTAAAATTAATCTAAGAAAATTTTATATTTTATTATTTTTCATAAAGCATCTTCAAACACAACTAAAAGTCAATAAAATATTAGATAATTGCTGAAAATTTGTTTAATTTGTAAAAATTACTAGTTAGTTAAAAGCCAAAAAAAAGAAAATACATTCACTCAGATTTTGTAAATTTATGTCAATTCTGATCGTCCATACTAGCTGTCAACACCTCATAACTTATTGATAACATTGAGAAAAACAGGACCCATCATTAAGAAATGCTTGTATACTTTTTTTTTTGTTGTTGTTTCAAATCAGATTAATTTAACTTTAAATTTGCTTATTTTACTCAAATAATGTCACAAATATCTTTCTTTTTTTTCTTTTTTTTGCAAGATTTTTAAAACTGATAATTTTGTTTACAAATTTCTTAAAAGTGATAAAATATTTTTAAAGCTAGCATTCCAATCTGTATAATTTCTGTTTTAAATGCACCAGAATATTTTACTTACTGGAAATAGTAAATTTAATCATTTAGCTGTCAATTAAAGCTAAAAGATAGCTTCAAGAACGATTTCATTTTTAAAATTTCATTTTTAAACCACAATATCGAAAGTGAGTGGAGGTTCCTGTTTTAATGTTATTTACACTATTTATATTTCAACTATTGTCTTCATCTATGTTTTTCTGATAAAAACAGCAATAAACAAAGATGAGGGCAATAGTCCGATGAATGGTAGCTCCTCAGCCCAGAAATTCAGACAAATATTATAACAGTGTTTTTCACATAAAATTCAAATTCAAGAACCAGTACAGGATATAATAAATTCATTGCATTTTGATAGCTACGAAATAAAAATGATAAAATTTTGACTTTGAGTCTTTAATAAAGTCTGCAAAGTAATCGCCTATCGTATCATTTACATTGTTTACAGTGTTTGGATTGTTTTCCTCATCTTTGTTGCCATATTCATGATTTTGCAGCTGTTGTACATTCTGGCCTGCTTCAGGTGATTGGAATTTTGAACAGAACCTTTTTATATTGCCTACTGAAGTAGACTGTTCTAGTTCCACGTGCCATGCCTCTTCCGGGTGTCTCAGTTATCTTCCTTTAACTCAACCCTCCAAGTTTTTGTCCACCACTGCAGTAGCCAGGTATTGAGTTGACAACCCTTTGGGTCAAGTCACTGGATCCAACCAATGCTTTTTTATCCATGTGTCCTTGAGGACATCGGTGTATAAATTTTTAGGATTTACGAACTTACTGTTGTGGTAATCATTTTTTTACCAGAGCTTATATTGCAATTTTTGTTGTTATTATTGTTTTTTTCTAGGACTCTATATTATTGTTTTCATTTCCATGCTTGGCCTAGCATATGTGCAGATTCCTTAAGTTTTAGTATTTTCTAGTGATGTTCTCTATTATTTCAACCTCATCCAACAGAGAGGGAGGGGGGCGGTGATTTCCCATTTCCCTCTATATATGATTAGCTATGCCTGATTTTTCTGTTTCCCCTCCTTTTATGGCTTTACAATGTGCTTGTAGTCTTAAGGGATCAGCCTGATTCTCCTTGGTATTTCTTACCACAGCTGCATGGGGCAGCATACGCACAGTCCTTAGTCATGTTCTCCTTTATGAGGGGGGTGTCTTACTCAGAAGAAGTGTCTGTGAAGTGTTGAACCCCATTTTGAAGGTCCTGGTGTTATATATGGACCACCAATCTTTTGTTTTTTTTTTATCTGATAATCCCTGCACACTGGGTAGACAGACTGAATCTGTTTCCTGAGTGTTGTCCTTTTGTACCCTTCTATCCCAGTTTGTAGAAGCTGCTGCCGCATATCCAGGGTGGTTGTTACATTGTAGGGTATTGCTTATACTGACCATTTCTTGTTCATATGTCTCTGGGTCACTACTTATTACTTTTGCTCAATGTTATAAACAGCAAACGATCCCTTTCTTTACACCATATGGGTGGTGTGAGTTGAAGATGAGATATTGTCTGGTGAATGTTGACTTGTGGTATACAGATGTCTTGAATTCATGCTCAGATATTAGTACATCCAGGAATGCTAGTTTATTGTCCTTTTCACTCTCCATTGTGAACTGTATCGATGATCTTATTGAGTTCACATGGTCTTGTAGTAACTGGCCTCTTCCTGGTTTGGGCCACAGTATGAAAATGACATCTATGTATCTCAACTATGGTTCATGTATTGATTAGAAACATCCTCATATATATATATATATATATATATATATATATATATATATATATAATAAAAAGGCTTAAACACTAATATTCCATGGTCATAATTTATTCCATTGGAATCATAAATACGATCCAATTCATCAGACCTACAAATTCAAAAAGGAAACAGAAAAAACAACTCCGGAAATAAAAATAGAATTTAGAGAGTGTAAGTATGAGAGTGTGGGACAAATGTTAGAGCTAAAGAGAAGGGTAACAGACGAAAGGAGGTGGGAGATTAAACCTTAACAGAGAGAAGTTTTAGAGAGGTGAGTGGAAGAGGTTTAAGTGAGAGAAACATGAATATATATATATATATATATATATATATATATATATATATATATATATATAATTCAATAACATATGAGGCTTGAAAAGAATTACCAACAGAGGGGGTGTGCACCAGAGTTGGTGAGTCAGGTAAAGATGTGAAAATTGTCATTCATGATTTCATGAAAGATATGAAGTTCAAAAACACAATTCTGGTTTGGTCGAGGCTGACTGTATTTTGTGCATCAGTCAGTCAGAAGGATTGGAGTGACAGTAAATGAGTGGAAAATGGTTTTCCTATTGAGAGATCAGTCGAGGATTCATAGAAACTACATTCCTTGTATCAGTGGAGATTTCTAGATGTGTCAGTGTTTGACAAAGAAACCTATCTCAACATCAGATAAGACAAGCAAAACCATCACACATTCATGCATCAACATAACAACATGGTTCCTCAAGGTCCTTTACCACTGCCATGTCGATTACCAACATTGGATTGAAAAATCCTGACCCTTCGGAGAACCCATCTGCAAGTCAAAGGACAGTTCATCAAGAAACATGACTATCTGGATAGATGTAATGCAGCTTGTGGTAAGAGGCAGGGCATCAGCTAATGGGCCACAGGCCAGATGTTTTTTTTTTTTCTCAGAAGAACTAATTGAGTGAACAGAAAACTTGACTGATTCCAAACACACAATCTTCTTCCCCATCGGCAATTGTCTACAATCCTATCAATTGTATCATCATATCATAAGGTTGACTGAATGAGATTTAAGGAAGTTTGTGTAAGAACTTGTGTGACAACTTTTCATGGCTTAAGATTAACCACACTTTAAATGGAATCCTATATATCACTCAGTAGAATTGATTGGTCGGAATGATGGATATGATCTGGGTAACCTGTCAGAACAGTGTTTGGAAGCCAACAAGAAGAACATAAGAAACTACTTAGAATTTTTGTCAAGAGTCGGCAACATATAGCCCACGGGCTGGATGCGGCCCGCGAAGCCATTTTGACCGGCCCGCGAACCTGATTACCAATGACTCTATTATTTTTAACACGAGAGATGATCTTCAAATGAAATTTGTTCTATGTCATTTTCCATAGAATGTCTACACATCTCAGTGGACTAAAAATATTAGACTATCTGCCAGTTATCTTTCATGAGACTTATTTTACCAAGTTGCATTGCCTACGTTTAATGTCAAATAATGGATACATATTTGTTATGACCCTTGGCTACATTAAAAGATAACAGAAGCGAAAGGAACGATAAAATGAAAGAGGCCAGGGAGAGACTGACATGCGAGGTAGCAGAAATCTAAAGACAGTTAAACATATGCACATTATACGTACATGCCTCATGAATGTGTGGATCATACCACATGTGTACATACGTAAGTGTATATGTTTGCAACTATTTGTACTCATATGTATGGGTATATGTGCTTCGTTTTTATTTGATGTGTGTGTGTGTGTGTGTGGTTCGTTTGTGGAACAATTTTCAATAACAGTTTCAAACCTACACGTCATAATTTCTTCCATTTCACTTCGGTTGATTTTTTTTCACTTTGAAGTATTTTGACGTTCCTTGAGGAAAAGTAATTTTTGTTAGGTGTTTTTTTTTAATTTTAGATTTTCTTTTGTTTTTTCTGATTTCTCAATGTTTATTTTCATTATGGTTTTAAATATTTAGGTTGACAGGGGGTCTGCATATGTAATTTTCCTTAATTTTTTCATTAACGGCCTTCGTCCAGCCCGCAACCTGTCATTATAACACGATCCGGCCCACAGGGTCGAATGAGTTGCTGACCCCTGCCCTAGACTAATGACAATTAACCAAATATGGTTTTAAATATTTAGGTTGACGGGGGTCTGCATATGTAATTTTCTTTCATTTTTCATTAATGGCCTTCGTTTGGCCTGCGACTCATCATTATAACACAATCCGGCCCGTGGGGTCGAATGAGTTGCTGACCCCTGATTTATGTCATGAAAAATATCTCCAACTACTCGGCTAACTGATATCATGTTCAGACTTCTTAAATGTTCTGATCCAGTCATATCACATGTAATCACTCAATATCATCTAAGGAAGTACTGTACGGAATGTGATGCAACTGATCACGCCATATGTTTTCATTGAAGGATGTTCAATCATGCTGAGAAGTGGTATGTCGGTCTTGATGAGGACATCTTCATTGATTAAATTCTTATTGAGTTTTGTTATATAACGGATGTATAGAGTTATATGCATTATAATTACGTAACAATGAAATGTCTAGCATTGATTTTGAACAATATCTTACTTTGCTTTCAATCTCCATTGATACTTTAGAAATTCTAATCATTAAATTCTTGTCAGTCTGTCAAGTTATGTGTTGTCAGTTATTTCTACTTAAATTATTTATTAGTGATTAGTGATTGTTAGTTTGAGTTGAAATCAAAAAAATGCTTATAGAACTTGGTAAAGTCAGTTGGAATGTAAAATATGATCCTACGAAATCCCTATAAATTTGGTGTCTTACATGAAAAACGACCATTCTGTAATTTTAATATACCATATTAGATAGAACTAGCAGTATAGCCCGTCTTCAACTGGGTCTTTCATTACTGGGAATTTTTGCTGTTCAGTTGGAGCAGCTTAAGTTTAAAGTCAGCCTACTCAAAAACCAATATTAGTAACAACAATTGGGTGCAACTGAGGCACATCCCCAAATGGGGAGTGGGGGTAACAATTTGAATGGTGGAGGAGGCTGAAAGGGGCAGTTTTTGCATTCTCAAATCTTGCAATGAAGGAACTTCTTCCATGGACCATCATATTAATAATATACGATAATTTTTATTTATAATTCTAATCTTTTGAATTAGATTTCAACTCTTTAAATAGATTGTACACTGTTTTTTTACAGTCATTAAATTTTGCCTTTGATTTTTGTGCAAAGTATTAAAAAAAAAAAAATTAGCTTTTTCGATATTTCACCTTTTTCCAGACAATTTGGACTCAAAAATGGCACTGAAGAATTATCTTTCTCAAAAAATCTCATCAGAATTGGATGAAAACTGTGAAAATGTATAAACAACATTTGATCACACACACACAAACACACATATTTGGAGATCTATAGATTGAGCAATTTCCAAATAAAATTTAGTTTCTCATTCAAAGTTTGCATTCAATAAAACTTTGTCTAAAGTTTCTCAAGCTGGGCCCAGTGTGCAGAAATGGTTTCTTCATGTGCTCATCAAGTGGTATGTGTTGTGCGTTTTAACCTGGCAGAGCCCATCCCTCTCCATGTTAGACCACAGCTGATGTACTTCAACTAGATGGCTCACCTTGGTCATGAACACTTGGCCCTTGCAGTTCATCTGAGGAATCCTTCGACCTGCCTCGAGGAGGGTCTTTCACCCAGTATTGCCATGTTAACACCACTCCCTCCCATGAGTTTATCCCACTAGCTGATGCAGTTTACAGGGCATGGCAACTTAAAGACATCATGTGAGAAATTTAAGAGATGGTTGAAGACCAGTGATGCCATCAACTCAAAGATGCAGTGTGCCAGGTATCAAAGGTACTACCTCAATCCCTCCCTATACCCACACATATATTTCACACTGTATGTTGAAGTGAACGGTTAGTCATCAAATGTACCACTTTAAGGAATATTATATATGTTTTAAATGATAATAACAGAAATCAGTAAATAAATAACAAAAGAATAAGAAAATAAAAGTAATAAAAAGAATAAAAAATAAAAGTATAAAATTATCATCAAATATGAGAAAATTTTATTTCTTATTTCTTTGGTTTTTAAAAATTGACCATTCTGAGCAAATCAAAAAATGCTATGATAGGATATATAAAAAAAAAATTAATGTGAATATATCCATAGCTTTGTGGAAGATGTTTTTTATACTCAAGTTCGTATAAGAGTCAAAAGACGAACCATAGCAGTTCTGTCTATTTTCCATATTACTAAATACAAATTCTGCAGAAATTGTAGCAAATCGCTTTTGAATAAATAATCAATCATGACAAATCCAAAAAGTTAAGGTAGTGAAAAAAAAAAATTAGTGTCATGAGAAAAGCCGTTCTTTTGACACAACGTCTTATTGCAGACATTTTTATCCATGTTTGCCCAAATATTGAAATATTTGTATAGTTTTCCGATAACAGGATTTTTCCACAAACGTTTATTTTTAATTTTTTAACAGTTAATTTATTTGAATGAAATACAAAAATAAACTTTCCTTTTTAATTTACAGTTTTGACAAAAAGTAACCAGAAAATATAGAAAGACTTTTCCAAGAAGCCAAATCCTGACCTTTGCAAGATGTGTGGCCAGGTATTTGCTATGAAATAGACATCCACGATGCATGTATACAAACACGCATAGTGAAAAGTACAGGCAAATGTCAGATCTACAACAAAGAATTTACCTACTGTTCATCCCTGGTTACACATGTACGTACTCACACTGGACTAAAGCCATTCCATTGTGAAACCTGTGGCATGGATTTTTCCCAAAAGAAGACACTGTTGGCTCATAAACGTACTCACAAAGGTGAGAAACCTTTCCACTGTGATTCATGTGGGAAAACCTTTTCCCAAAGGGCATCATTGATGAACCACATGCGGACACATACAAAAGAAAAAACACTGACTCCTTACCATTGTGAAATCTGTGGCGAGAACTTTCACCGCAGAAGCCACTTGTTAAACCACTTGCGTACACACACAGGAGAGAAACCATTCCATTGCGATGTCTGTGGCAAGGGCTTCTCACAGAAAGGGAGCCTGTTGATTCATAAACGTACTCACACAGGTGAGAAACCTTTCCACTGTGATTCATGTGGGAAGGTTTTTTCTCACAAGATGTCGTTGATGTACCACATGTGGACGCATACAAGAGAGAAAACACAGAAACCTTACTACTGTGAAATCTGTGGAAAGAACTTCCACTTCAGCAGCAACCTGATAGACCACTTACGTACACACACTGGAGAGAAACCATTCCATTGTGATGCCTGCGGCAAGAGTTTCTCACAGAAAGGAAACCTGTTAACTCATATCTATACTCACACTGGACTAAAACCATTCCATTGCGAAAACTGTGGCAAAGATTTTTTCCAAAAGGGAAACATGTTGACTCATCAACGTACTCACACAGGTGAGAAACCTTTCCATTGCGATTCATGTGGGAAGGCCTATTCCCGCAAGGCATCATTGATGAACCATATACAGACACACATACAAGAGAGAAAACTCTGAAGCCCCTACCTCTGTCAAAAGAACATTTTAACCACAGAGATAACCTGCTAAACCACTTGCGTACACATACAGGAGAGAAACCCTTCCATTTTAATGCCTGCAGCAAGGGCTTCTTGCAGAAAGGAAACCTTTCTTTTTTTTTTGGTAGATTAGGTTTCATTAAACTGTGACACTTGTTACAGTAAAAAAAAAAATATTAAATTTTTTTTTTTTTTTTTAAATCAATATTTCAGAAGGGGTTTCCTGTTTGTTATATCGATCCCTGACTTTTTTTACAAAGTTATCTGGACTTGGCTGTTCTGTGCATAATGACAGATTTTTTTTGGTGGTGTACAAAAAGATTTCTTAAATATAAAGAACATGAATATATACATTTTTAAATAAATGGCAAAAATTTATATAAATTAATAAAAGTATGTCTATGTTTATTATTCATTTAAGACAATTATTATCCTCCAATGTATGTGCATATGTTTCAAAAAAAAAAAATCACCAAAAAAAAAGGTTTTAAAAATTTCAGAAAATTAAAAAAAAAATGTAGATATTATTTATGTAAGCACAGATTCAAGCCTAACATTTATAAATACCATTTAAGTCCAATAACTCTGTAAAACTCAGTGATTGATTTGTGACTATCTTTATACTATGAACAGGATCCCTCCATCTAAATTGATAAAAAAAACAATATTTTTTTGGATTCTTCCAAATGTTATAGCTTGTAGAAGTTCTAATGCTGGAAAATTATTCCATGTAAAAATTTTCTCTGATTTTTATGAGTGGAACAGTTAATTTTTAAGAGAGGAATTGATTTTATAGATCAACAGACATTCTTGAAGCCATAAGGTTTGTCAGAAATTAAAAATGTTGAATTTTTTTTTTTACCATTTTAGGAGTATCTAGTTCATGATTACACACTGTTACATTCCTTTACAAAAGTAAAATAAACAGAAAAAAATAATAAAATAAATTAAATAAATACTTAAATAGACTGGTCTATTCATAAAAATAATGAAAAAATTTTCAGGGCAAAAACTTTTGTTGATTATCATTCATCAGAAGTTTTTTTTTTGTTGTTATGACATTTGTCAAAATCAAAAATTATTGATTTCTCATTGATTTAGATCAAGGGTATCAAACTCATTTTAGTCTCCAGGTCCCATATCAATCCAATTTGATTTCAAGTGAGCTGGATCAATAAAAACATGGTATAAGAACCTATTAACAGCTATTTAAATGTTTTCCTTTTGTTTTAGTGTAAAAAAAGTACATCCTAAAAATGTTCATGTTTAAAGAAGACTGAGTTATCACACTGCCTTGTAAATGTATACAATTTATAAATTAAAAAGAAATCCATTTAAAAACACATTTATTATTTTTTATCATTTATTTTCAATATGTTCCTGAAACTTGGCATCTTTTCTCCTTTACAAGTGCATCAATATCAGGTGTCAAATCCTGAGTAACAGCCAAGTTCAGGATGTCATTTTGGTGCATGTTTGTGAGCCTTGAGCACAGCTTTGTTTTGATGTTGCTAATTACGGAGAAAACTTGTTCACAAAGGTAGGTAGTCCCAAACATGCACAAAACTTTTGCAGCAAGTGCTCTCAATTTAGGGTACTTTGGCAAAAGATACCGATAAAATGTGTCCAAGCCCAACGAGGTAAATTTGTTCTTCAAATCTGAATCACACTGCAAGTCACTCATGGCAAGCAAAAAAAAAAAAAAAAACTGAAATCTGTTTCATGTTCATCAAAAATCTGAAACTGTTGTTCAAACTCTCAAAGCAATAACCCATAATATTCTTTTTGCACCAATTCATGTCAACATTATCTGCCACCACAACCACATCTTTTAGACAAGGAAAATGAGTAAGGTCGCCAACTGACTGTTGAGTCTCCCACAAAGTCAACTTAAATGCGTGTATGTTTTCAAAATGCTGTTTGACAACTGTTTTAAAGCCTTGCAGCATTTTATTCAGATTATTCAAGTGCTCTGTAATATCCACGACAAATGCTAAATGTTGCAGCCGTTCTGGTGATTGAAATTCTAACACTGGTTGACCCTTCACGAACCGTTTCAAATTCTTCTCGTGGACCAAAGAAACACTTCAACACAGCCCCTCATCATAACCCCCTTACCTCGGTGTGATATGGCAACCCATATGTAACTCCTATATTGCTGAGAAGATTGGCAAATTGATGGGTGATTCAGATCTCCTAGATCAGATGAAATCAACAGTTCGTACAACCACTTCCATGACGGTCCATTTTTAACGACTTGCAACACAGTGCCTCCTGATGCAAAATGCAGTGAAATATCCAGAAATCACATCCTACATTTGCAGTTTGTACTTTCACTCTGAACTGCGCCATAGCACATGATCCCCACCCCCAATCATTGAAGAGGCACCATCTGTATCACATCTGTATAATATATACATTTTTAAATAAATGACAAAAATTTATATAAATTAATAAAAGTATGTCTATGTTTATTATTCATTTAAGACAATTATTATCCTCCAATGTATGTGCATATGTTTCAAAAAAAAAAAAAATCACCAAAAAAAAAGTTTTTAAAAATTTCAGAAAATTAAAAAAAAAAATGTAGATATTATTTATGTAAGCACAGATTCAAGCCTAACATTTATAAATACCATTTAAGTCCAATAACTCTGTAAAACTCAGTGATTGATTTGTGACTATCTTTATACTATGAACAGGATCCCTCCATCTAAATTGATAAAAAAAACAATATTTTTTTTGATTCAAGTTGATCAGTCCACTCTGACCGTGTTTAGCATTCCGAGGGAGATGAAAATATCATTTGCTGTTGTGGTGTCCATCATAGGAACCAACTTCAGGAACACCTCAGTGACAAAGTTTCATCTACACCATAAAGTGATTTTCCAAGCGTAGCTTGGATGTGGCACAGGGCCAAAAGTAAGAGGCACCCAGTGAGGATCGAACTCACTACTCAGTCCTAACTGTTCTAGCGAGACAAGCTTGCTAACGATTACACCGTCTCGAGGTGCCCCCATCTACACCATAAAGGCATATGGCCAATTGCACAATGTCCGTATTGTCTGTGCTTTCATTTATTGCATTTTTGGTTGCAAGTGATGAGAGCACGAACAACATAGATATTGTGCAGCTGGCCATATTCATTTGTGGTGCAGATGAGTCTTTGATCGTCAATTGCAACCGAAAATGCAATAAATGACTCTGTACTTCAATTGTTTATCCAAATCTGCAGAAATATCTGAAACCCTATGTGCAACAATGTTTCTTGTCATGCTTATGTTGGCAAAACTCTGTCGCTTCTCAAGGCACACAATTTCTTCAGCCTTCAGTTTGCACGTTTTCACAAAGTTACCCTCACAGTACAGCTTTTGATGCTAATGCTGTTTCTCTAACAACAAGGTAGCTAGCTTTTACTGCTGCCTGATATCTTGGCTTTGGGTCAAAGCAGACTGTTGTTTCTTCAGATCCGCTAACAATTTATTTATCTTCTCTCTTTTCATTTGCCCTTCCACTGCTTTGAATATACGCTCTTTTAGCGCTAGAGGGCGTCGTCAGTGATATTCTGAATTGGATCATTGGGCAGTTTCGGGTCCCTTAAACATCATACTGACCTCAGCAAGTCGATCCCATCAGACTCTGATACGCCCTCTAAAAAATGCTTGTCGACACTGACTTCTATAAATGTACCCGTTATCACACCTTTGATTGGAGGTTGACCAACAGCCAATCACAACGGTGCGAGCTCTATTTAAACTGTTTACGGGTAATTTTTTCTTTTTTTTCATTTTTGAGTGGACACCCTTTCATCGGATACTTAGAAGGTAATTGTGTTTTCCGTTTTTACCCACTTCCCATCACTTTTCATTTCACTAGATAGTAATTACTATTTACAGAGGTACTAAGAAAAATTCGGCCATTAAAATTAATAAATAAATTACAGCGAATAAAACCGAGAGTGCTTATAGATAACAATGTTATCTATATGTTTTAAACGTTTTATTATGTTTATGTTATCATAACATAAACATAATAAAACGTTTAAAACATGTTTGACGAGTAAAAAAAAAAATAAATAAATTACAGCGATTTAAACCGAGAGTGCTTAAAAATATCGTAATAACGTTTAAAACATGTTGACGAGTAAAGAAACCCCTTTAATCTATCGATTATAAAATTAAATTTGTTTTTAGGTCGTTAGAAAAAAAAAAAAAAAAAAAAAAACGAAACGGGAAGAGGGGTAAAAAAAAATAATATTGGTGAGAAAGTCGTGATCAATCATGCTTTGCATAAAGCCAAATAGTTGGGGGGGGGGAGAGAAAAAGGAAAACGGAAAATAAGGTCAATTGGAAGACAAAGCTCAGAAGATTTCTATATAAAAATTACGTCGACACTATATGAGTGTCATACCGGTGCTGAATCTTATATTCTTTGAGCACTGAAACCTGCTGTAAACACACAAAAAAGCGCACATGCTTCCCATTCACCTCCACGAATAAATAAAAGAAACCACTTTTCTGGAAAAGATCTACACTCTGTATCCACTTATCTTCTTTTTGACAAAGACATTTTGGGTAAGGTAAAAAACAGAATGAAATGTTGACCTAAAAAAACGAAAACCCGTTAGTGAATCAACCTTTAAAAAAAAAATGTTTATTCCAATACAATATTAAATAATTTAAGAGAGTTTTTCTATTAGAAATTGAATCATTGACCCTATCATCAGTCGTACTCAAACAATCAACATTCACAACAATAAGTAAATATAAAATACAATTTTTACAGTTTTCAAAGTCATCTCACAGGCCAGATGAAACCCTGCAGCGGACGAGTTCAGGACTGCACTCTGTATTTTCAGCACCCCTGATTTAGATGATGGGCTTCTGTTCATAATATAGACAGTGACAAATCAATCTCCAAGTTTTACAGAGTTATTTGACATAGTTGTTCGTTACAAATCCCAAGTTTGAAACTGTCCTTACTTCAGTGATATCTGCATGTTTCTGTTTATTTTTTTGAATTTCTGAAACTTTTTTTGAAGGGGATGAACTTTTTTCATCTACATTGGGGGATAATAATTGTTTATCTCAAATAAATAAACAGAGACACACTTTTCTTAATTTATGCAAATTATTGTTCTTTCATTAAAAATATATATATATTCATTTTGTTCTTTATTTAAAAGAAATCTTTTTTGTGTAAGATAAATGCTGGTTTCCTACACAGAACAGCTAAATCCAGATGATTCTGTAAAAAGTCGGGGATTAATTCAGAAATGATTTAAAAAAAAAAATTCAATTCTGGCAAGTAAAGACGAAATTTATAATGCAATGTCAATTGACATCTCCAGATGCCTTGATCTATTCCCCGTCCTTCTCTTCATCCTTTCGTCTATCACGCCTCTTTACTCTTGCTCCCACTCTCTGTAACCCCTTGCATGCTCAAGGACACATGGCACAGTGGATAAAGGCATTGATTAGATCCAGTGACAGGACCCAAAGAGTGTGAGTTCAATACCCGTTTAAGGCAGTGGAGATCTTTCAGAGGGAAAATTAGCAGGAGATAACTGATAACTGACATCCATTAAACATGGCACATGGAACTAGAACAGTCTACCCCAGGGATCGAAATAAAGGGTTCAGTTCGAAATTCCAACCACCTGAAGAAGGCCGGAGCGTACAACGGCCGAAACGTTGTGACAAATATGGCGACAAAGATGAGGACAATAGTCCGCATAATGTAAACTTCTAGTTCCTTTATCCTTGCTTACTGTCTACGAGGTAAATCGACATTTTCTGTGGTTGTTCCAACTCAGTGATGATGCCTATCCTTGCTTACCCTACCCTAATTTCTGGGCAAGAAAAACAAAAAAAACGGACATACCCAAGAGACATGAAGTTTGTTTCCTTCAGTCAGTCAGTTATGTGCCATGCATGATACACAGGCGATTATGTATCTTTCGCTGCATGACTGATGAGGCAGATTTTTCCCGCAGTAGGTTGCCATTTCTTTCTGCAGTAGACCAGTTGCCATCCAAGGCTACAGAACCCAGTCTCTCCTGCTATTTACCCATAGCTGGGGGGGAGGAGAAGAAGAAGGATTCATAATTTTCCCAAGGGTATAAGCACGTAAATGAATGTAATGGATTTGAATAGAATTTGAACTTGGCTCTCCGATTCTTCAATCTGAGCTGCTATCCATTACTCCACCGTGCCTCCTTACTGTTCATGTAGAAAAAAGAGAAGAGAGTAAATCGATTAGAGTAGAAATGCAAGTTTTTGTATACATTTTCTTTGTTTGCATGTGAACATGAACCACATCTATCCTTAAAATGCACCCAATGCACTACATTTAAATTCCATACATTATTCAATTTGATTAAAATATTGTTTCATTAAAGATATTAGTTCCACCGCTTTCATTTTCTGTGATCTGACAGTAGCCCCCAAATGGAAGTAATACTCCATTTTTAGTCTGTTCTGGCTCTTTGTAAGAGTATAACATGGGGAGTCAAATACTCACTGTAGCAGTATAATGTTATTACGCCACCTAACTTTGTCAAACGCCCATTAGGTGGCATCGATTAAGTTCTATAAAAAGACAAATATTTCCTTCCTCTTTTCTCTTTCTTGCTTCAAAATGTAGTAGCATTTAGATAAAGATGTCCCCACTTGGCCACGTTCACTTTGCCAAGAGTGAAGAGTGAACTCACTTCCATCTTTCCAACAAAATGGAGTTTTCACACTCCACCTATGAAGTAAACATTTTCTGTGATTATCTGACCATTATCTTGATACCTATCCTTGCTTGCACTAATGTAACTTCTGGACCAAACAAAAGAAAACACACATGAGGCATAAAGACATAAAGAAGTTCTTTTCCCTGCAGTTTATATATAAAAGATGAGAATAAACCATTCATAGTAGAAACCGTTTTTTGTATGCTTTTTTTTAATTATTTACATGTGAACATGAACCACATCTATCCTTAAAATACAGCCAACACACATTTAAGTCACTAAGATTATTCAATTAGATTAAAATATTGTTTCATTAAAGATATTACTGTCCAACCTTTTTCATTTCTCTGACCCAGCAGTATCCCAGAGATGGAAGCAATACTCCATTTTTGGTTTGCTCTGGCTTTTGGTAAGAATTTTAACAGAGGGAGTCAAATACTTACCATTTTCCCAGCATAAATTTTTTTTCTCATATTCTTTCTCAGCTTATTATGGCAAGGTAATGAGAATTATTGAAGTTACATTGTCTTGTGACAATACACATCCATTCATGGGCTATATGCATCCCGACAATGAGGAATTATTCCTGCATGATAATGCATCATGTCATCAAGCTAGTGGAGAGGATTATTTATCTGCATTGACAAATTTTCCCTACAGTTTATATAAAGAAATAGAATAAACAGTTCAGAGTAGAAATACAGTTTTTTTTTTGTTTTCGTTTTTTTTTTTTTTTTTTTTTTTTGTATGCTTTTTCTTTAATTAGTTACAAGTGAACATGAGTCACATTTTTGGTTTGCTCTGGTTCTTGGTTACATTATAAAAGGGGGAATCAAGCACTTACTGTAGCAGTGTAATGGACGGATCATTTTTCCAACAGCAATATTTTTCTTTTTCTCATATTCTTTCATACACAGTAACCTATTGCATCTTAGTGGCTTTATTACCTTGCTTGGTGAGTTGATTGAAAAGAAAATTGTGGAAATGGCTGGAAAGCTACACTTTCCCCACCACCTACATATGCCATTTTGTCAGATTGTTGATTTACACTATTGTCTTTTAGGATGGTTGGCAAAGTAATGATTGAGGAGGCGAAATTAATAGCAGTTTCAAGGGAAAAACCATCCTCTTGACACTTTTTTTTTTTTGGCTTGGACCAGGATTATTACAGGACCACAGAAATCACCCGCACCTACCCAATTCTCTATTACTTTTTCCAGAAGCAAGAGTTATGACTTTTTTCTGTTTAAGATACTTTAGTAATCCTCATTTCAATTTCAAACATTTTCTTGAATTCCATTGGTTGTTAAATAAAAAAAAAAAAGCTTCGAGAAATTTCCATAACAAAACAGTCAAAATTTGTGCAAAAGTAGGCTCAACCGACACAAAAAAATCTTTCTCAAATTCATCCCTAATTTAAATGTTTCAAGAAATCCTATTGGCTAAAAAATAAAAAAATACAACATTCGCCCACGTATTTCTCAGAAAAATTCGCAACAGCTACCAAGCACCATTGGAGCCGATTTCGTTGTTAAGAAAACTATAAATAGAAATAGTACACGAATTTTTGTCGTATTTGAGACTCACACACGCGAAAGATACACACGGGAATTATGTGCTGCCAAAGAAACAAACTTCCTTTATGAGAGATTAGAAAAATTTACACAACAAACTTTTTCACTCAATATCTTTCATAGAAAAATCTTTTGTCTATATTTCTGAGATGAGGTATTATGTACATTATTTACATTATTTGGACTATCGTCCTCATCTTTGTCACTATATTTATTACAACGTTTCGGCCGTTGTACGCTCCGGCCTTCTTCAGGTGGTTGGAATGTCGAACTGAACCCTTTATTTCGCTCACTGGGGTAGACTGTTCTAGATCCACGTGCCATGTTTAATGGATGTCAGTTATCAGTTATCTCCTGATAATTTTCCCTCTGAAAGTTCTCCACTGCCTTAACCAGGTATTGAACTCACACTCTTTGGGTCATGTCACTGGATCTAACCAACGCCTTTATCTACTGTGTATGAATTTCTGGGTATTATAAACCTAATGTCTTTAGCAACCATTTTTACCAGTGCTCATATTGCAATTTTTGTTGTTATCTTTGCATATTTTTACCAGAGCTCATTTTGCAACTTTGTTGTTATTATCGCTTTTCTCTGGCACTCCTTATTACCGGTTCCCATATTGTATTCATTTCTATGCTTGGTCGGTTCAGGAGATTTTTGTGGCCTAGCATCTGTGCTGATTCCTTAAGTTTACAAATTTTCCAATGGTGTTCCTTGTCTATGATCTCAATTTCATCCCACAGAGGGTGGTGATCTCCCTTCTCTCTCCATATGTGGTCAGCCACGCCTGATTTTTCCACATCCCCTCGTGTTACAGCTTTCTGGTGTTCTTGAAACCTTACCTTAAGGAGGCGGCCTGTCTCCCCTTTATATTTCTTTCCGCAGATGCACGGGATAGCGTACACACAGTCTTTAGTCATGTTCTCCTCTACGGGGGGTCTTACTCGGGAGAGATATCTGCGAAGTGTCGTCAAGCTTTTGAAGGTTGTCCTGATGTTATATGCTCCGCAGATCCTTTGTATTTTCTCTGATAACCCCTTTACATAAAGCAGGCAGACTGTTTTCTGAGTGTTGTCGTCTTCCTCCTCTTTTACCCGCCTATCCCAGTTTTGGGGGGCTGCTGCCATGTACCCAGGGTATTTGTTGCATTGTAGAGTACTACTTATACTGACCAATTTTTTATCTAATGTCTCTAGGTCGCTACTTATGACTTTTGTCGGTGTTGTAAGCAGCAGACGATCCGTTTTTTTACGCTGTATGGATGGCAGGAGTTGAAATTGAGGTACTGTCCGGTGAATGTCGGTTTACAGTATACGGAAGTCTTGAACTCATGTTCTGTTCGAAATATTAGAACATCCTGGAATGGGAGTGTGCTGTTACTCTCTTTCTCCGTTGTGAACTGTATCGAAGGTCTTATTGAGTTCACATGGTCCAGTAGAACCTGAACATCTTCCTGGTGTGGCCAGAATATGAAGGTATCATTTACGTACTTTAACCATATAGTTGGCTTTAGAGATATAGATTCTAATGCCATTTCCTCAAAGTATTCCATGTATATTTTCTCCATTGCTGGTGATAATGGTGAGCCCATTGCTAAGCCCTCATCCTGTCGATATATGTGTGATCCCATTCCGAAGTGTGTTGTTTGTGTACAGAAAGTCAACATCTCCATCAGATTATCTATTGGAATACTATTAATTTATTCAATAAATTTAATTTTTGTACTTGACGAGCCTTGACTACATCGAATTCATGTCTGAAGGATTTATCCAGGTCATTTTGGATCCTTCTCTGGTCTTCTTCATTAGTAATTCTGTTGAAGAAATCCTTGAGCCTCACCACGCCCAAGCTCACCATTTGTTGGATAGGATGGAAGCATCTTTGATTATTTCCATGAAGTGGGCGGAGTTTCGAACATATGAAGGAGACTTTGACAAACGGATATGCCTGCCGATAAAACGTACGACAAGCTAAAAGATGCCATACTTCAGCGAACTGGATATTCGGTTGAACATAAATTGAAAGAACTATTCACGATTTCACTCGGGAACAATAAACCTACACAGCTTCTCCGACAAATGAAAATTCTACTCGGTAATAACTCCATGTGGGACAAAATCCTGAAACAACTTTGGCTAGATAAACTGGAACCCCACATGGTTCAAGATCATAGCTTCTCTACCCGAGGATATTGAATTAGCCAAAATAGCTGAGATCGCAGATAGAATAGCCAATTCAGAACCCGTTACCCCAGTTTTTTCAGCAACTTCTTAACTCTAAGTTGGACGTGCGGAAAGCTTTTCATCAGGTTTCCCGTTGCTAAGCGGGATATTGGAAAAACTACAGTAACCACTCCATTTGGTCTTTTTGAGTACGTTCGTATGCCTTTCGGGTTTAGAAATGCAGCCCAATCTTTTGAACGTCTTATTGATGAGGTTTTTCGCGGCTTTGATTACACTTTGATTACTTGCTTACATAGATGATGTCTTAATGGTTTCTAAATCACGAGCTGAACATTTACAACACTTACGCAAAGTATTTGAACGACTTCGCCACTTCGGTTTAAAAATCAAGTTGGATAAGAAGTGTTCTCTGTTTCTGAACTAGTGTTTTTAGGTCATACTATTGACAGCACTGGTATTACACCTATGGAATCCTCCCCATTTTCCTGTCAGCCCTTACGGGAAGATGCACTCTTCCCCAAATAAACCTTTAACCAATCATCACTTTACTTTTCCAAACTCAATCCCCCATTGGTTAAAAGGACACTAAAATGTAGCAAAGTTACAAACATTTTCCCCACGCATGTCTCTGGAGCCTATTTGAAAACTCGAAAATCTATAAAAAGAATCGCTTGACTTAATTCAAGTCAGTCAGACACTGAGTTTCGAGAGATACCAGCAGACTCCACGCGTGCCAACACACTGACTCAATAACCACTACCAACCTCTCGACAACTCAACACAACTCGCACAACTATTGCCGCGTGAAGAAACTTAACTTACAATTTACTAAAAAAGTGACATTATCACTACAAAACAGTAATTGTACATTCAATCAACTTTAGCCTATCAGTTAAAGGCGAGCAACTCTTCATAACTTAAATCAACACTAGCAGTTGTCACACACATACACACTATCACTTGAACTTACGCAATTGACAATTTCCCTTGCAGATATCAAACTATTTTAATTCCACAAACAAACTTAAACTATCAACCTTTACTCACTAAATTTCTGCATGGACATTCTTTGTAACCTTATCTAACTTGCCACATTTAACAAGCAACTTATTATCACTTTGTGTATGTCAAATATATATATATATATATATATATAAATTCACGTTATTGTTGAAATCTCTAATTACATTGTTTTCAGTAATTTCTTGAAGTTGAATTGTCTTTATATTTTTGTTTGATTTATTTGTTGGGGATAAATGCATTACGATCACGCACATTTTTGGCCTTCATAAAAAAAATCACCTTCTAATACATCTTACTCAGCATAGATTTTCGGAAAATTTCTTTTCTTTCAGAAAATAAAACCTGCTGCAACAATATTTTCACTATTGCCCGAATTAATAACGAAAAAGAAAGAAAAAACAAAAGCAAATCAGATTCAATTACAAAGAAAAAATATTTATTTCTAACCAGCTAAATAAGGGTTCTTGCAAAAATTGGTCCCTTTTTGCTGAGAATAAGATAACCTATTCTCTGAGTAACACAATGTAAAAAGTATAGCAGAAAACAAACTTAAAAATGACAATGCACCAAAGAAAAAAAAAAAAAAAAAAAAAAAAAAGAATGCGCTCACCTGCTGTGTTAGTGATAACAATAAAAAAAAAAGGCGGGAAGAGCCTTAGCTCTTCAATTACTCTTTAAGTCCTTTCAAGGTTCAAAAGTTTTTATCTTTTTTCTTTTCTTCTTGTGTAGACAAAGTTCTCTTCTTGGTGACCAAATTCACTTCTTGCTTTACTTACTTTCCTCCCGTCCGCCTGGAAATTACGCCTTTCATTCACGGCCGCTAGAAGGTGGAAATTTACATAAACACGCGGGAAAATACTTTTTGAAAACGCACGTGTTCGCTCCTTCGTCTTCTTCTCAAACGGCTTTGGCTCCAAACTCCACTTACGGACTTCTTTTCAAACTTTCTTTTCCGGGGATTCTTCAAGAGGACTTCTCAAAACTTTCTCTGAAGACGAAACTTGCCCTCAGCAACTTGTTACCCATGCATCGTGACTTATGGGCAAACGCTGCTTGCCTTTTCAGCAGGGAGAGACAAAAGACGACCCCCCTCTCTCTCTCTCTCTCTGTCTCTCTAAGCGGTCTCGTATCCAACTGCTGATAAGGTCCAGTCACAGTTCTCCCGCCCCTTTCAAAGTGGGGGAGTTCACTTTTGAACCGTCCAATCACAGTACATTTAAAAAAAAATATCAGCAGGTTCTTAGGGCCAGTAACACAGTGAGTATCTTTTGTTCTTCCTGACCTAAAAATTTTCAAAAGATTCCGCAACACACCTGTCAATTCTAAAGTCGATCCGATTACCAAATTCTCAGAACCTAGTACCTTAAAGCAACTACGCAGATTTATTGGTACGATAAATTATTATTGCCAGTTTATTACTAATTGTTCTGTAATTTTATTAACCCTGACCAATATGTTAAAAAATCAACAGCGAAAAAACTGTAAAATTTTACTTAATGAAGAAGAGCAATCCTCAGCTTTCGAACGAGCGAAACGTGCGCTTGCAAATTTCACGAAATTAACATACGTCACTGATAATAAGAACACGGTCCTCACTCTTGTAGCGACTGTTATGTTTTTCCACGCCCACATTTTATTCGTCTGCGATTGGCTAATAAATCAATACTACCTTTCTATAGGACAATTTAGCCATTGTTTTGAATTTTTCGGTTTTGAACTTGCTTACTTGTTTCGTTAGTACAAATTTAGCGATTGGTCAGTTTTTAACCAATCACATATTTTAGTGCAAAATCAACTTTTCCCGTGGTTTCGCTGGGAGCCTCACTGTAGCCTTAAAAGAGGCGACTTTTTCACAAGCCGCAAGTAGAGTCCAGCAAATTTCGCCTGTCAACGCTGTTATATGTATGTAAACACGAGTTGCTTCCCCTTGACTGTGAGTACTCCCACTATCCCCAATTACCTGCTACCTCCCACTACCACCACGTGGTAGATCCCAGTAATAGAAACTACTATTATCAGTGTTAATAAAGTTTTGGTTACGTTAAGACCTATGTCTCTCTGTTCTCATTGCTTTTACTAATCTCTACTAACATGCTCCAGACACGCACCTGTATCAACATAATATAAAATGGTGTCAGGAAATAACTAAGAACCATAACACTCACAACGCCTTAAAAACAAAAAAAAAATGGAATTTCTGCCGCACCCAAAAGAACTCAACTGTTCATCCGACAACCTTGGACAGGAATGGGAAACATGGAAAAACCAATTCCAGCTATTTCTGCAAGCCACAGAGTCAGATAGAAAACCGGAGAAGGTTAAAACATCGATACTATTGACCTGTATAGGAAATGAAGGAAGAAAAATCTATAATACCTTCAATTTCGAAAACGAAGAGCAGAAATACGACTTGGAAAATGTGATAGAAAAATTCGACTCACACTGCCAACCGAGAAAGAACCTAACCTTTCTCACTTACCAATTCCTTACATGCAAACAGAAAGAAACACAGAGGTTCGACGAATATGTCACCGAACTGCGGCAAAAGGCAAATAAATGTGAATTTGGAGAGCTCACAGAGAGACTTATTAAAGACATTCTCATATGTGGCATAAACGACATTATACTTCGAGAAAGAATGCTGCGAGAACCGTCGTTGGACCTGGAAAAAGCTATCCAAGCAGGCCTCAGTGCAGAAGAAACAAAACGACACTCTAAAATAATGGCCACGTCGGACACTGAAAACATATCCCTTATTCGGGATATGAAGAAAAATAAAATGAAAAACAAGACGTCTTCCCATGCAACGTTCAAGCAAGAAGATAGAAGGCCCGCCAGACAGCATTGGATTGAAAAATGCACCTACTGCTCTGGTGCCCACCAGAAAAACAACTGCCCCGCGTACAACAAAAACTGTACAAACTGCGGTAAAAAAAGGCCATTACGCTCGAATGTGCCGAACAAAAAAGAAAAAATTATATAACGTCGGACAACACAGCTCAGACCACGAGGAGTCAGTCCATTTTAACTTGGACGCCATATTGAGAAAAAATGTACACGTGGTTACTGACAAGTGGAAGATAAAGTTACCGTGTAACGAATCCTTTATAAATTTTAAAATAGATACGGGTGCTGAAGTAAACGTTATACCTATAAAAATATACAATACAATCAGGCCTAAACCAAAATTAGAAAAAACTTCAATTGCATTAACAGCATACAACTGCACAAAAATACCCATAATTGGTAGCTGCATGATATGTCTACAAAACAAAGACACGAAAATAAATACACAGTTCATCGTGGCGGATACAAATGCAAACTCTGTAATTAGCGCAAACACAGCGGAAAAATTGGGTTTAATAAAAAGAATATATGAAGTGAATAAGACGGACATAGAAGCTATAATTGGAAAATATAAAGACTGCTTCGGTGAAATTGGAAAATTACCGGTCACTCACCACATAACAGTAAACCCAGAAATAAAACCCGTCGTAAATCCGCCAAGAAATATCCCATTTGGTATGAAACCAAAATTAAAAAAGGAACTGGAGAGAATGACGAAAATGGGGATAATAGAACCCATTGAAGAACCTACGGACTGGGTGAACTCTCTAGTAATAGTAGAGAAACACAATGGCAAACTAAGACTATGTTTAGACCCCAGAGATCTAAACAAGGCGATAAAAAGAGAGCATTACAAGCTACCTACAGCAGAAGAAATTTTTGCGGAAATGAAAAACCCCAGGTACTTCACAAAGCTAGATGCGTCTAACGGATACTGGCAAATTCCCGTTGACAAAGAAAGCTCCAAGCTATTAACTTTCAACTCGCCATTTGGTCGTTACTCCTTCACACGCCTTCCATATGGAATACACAGTGCCTCTGAAGTTTTTCAAGCACAAGTTGCAAAAATAATAGAAGGAATAAAAGGGACCAAGAACTCACAGGACGATATCATAATATGGTCGGAAACCCTAGAGGAACACATGGAACTACTGGATAAAGTACTTAGCCGACTACGCAAAGCCGGTCTGAAATTAAACAAAAGTAAATGTGAATTTGCAGTAAAACAACTGACTTACTTAGGTCATTTAATCACCCATGAAGGACTAAAGCCAGACCCTTCCAAAGTAAAGGCGATTACACACATGCCTCTCCCCGAAAATAAAAAAGACATACAACGATTTTTGGGAATGACCAACTATCTGTGCAAATTCATCCCAGAATACTCGGAAATAACCACACCTCTAAGAAAACTCCTACACAATGAAACTCTTTGGTCGTTCGATAAACCCCAAATAGAGGCTGTAGAGAAACTTAAACAGATAATAACAAATTTACCAGTCCTAAAATTCTACGACCCTTGTAAAGAAATAAAGATAACCACTGATGCCAGTAAACACGGCTTAGGTGCTGTCCTACAGCAAAAGCACAACGAAACCTGGCTACCAGTATCTTATGCATCAAGGTCGACAACTCCTGCAGAACAAAATTATTGTCCGATTGAATTGGAAACACTTAGCATAGTGTTCGCCTGTAGCAAATTCCATCAATTTATCTATGGAAAAAATTTTCTAATAGAGAATGATCATAAACCATTAAGGCAAATCTTTAAAAAATCAATTACTAAAAGCCCTCCAAGAATACAAAGATTCCTAATGGCACTCCAAAAATATGAATTTGAAGTGATATATATCCCTGGTCGAGAATCTGTAATTGCTGACGCATTATCACGTGCATATATATCGGACAGCTCACAAGAGATATCGGATACGGAGATGGACAAATATATCCATACCATCTTAAAACAATACCCAATGAGCGATCAGAAACTCGACGTCTACCGAGAAGAAACTGGGAAAGACCCAACACTACAAACGCTAATGAAATATGCAACGTCAACTTGGCCAGAAAATAAAGACGTGCCACCCACAATAGCGCCATACATGCCAGTTCGAGATGAAATATCTGTCGTCAAAGGACTAGTACTGAAAGGTACACGAATAGTAGTCCCAACCTCTCTACGAAAAGAAGCCCTACAAAAAATCCATACTGGACACTTAGGGATAGAGAAGTGCATTGCACGAGCAAAAGAAGTCGTATATTGGCCCAACATAAACAGTCAGATAAAAGAAATGATAAGTACATGTACACACTGCTTAAGTCATAGAAACCAACAACCGTCTGAACACCTAATGCACCATGAAATACCAGTAACACCTTGGACGAAAGTCGCGACAGACATTTTTTATTTAAACAAGAAAGCATACGTAGTGATTATAGACTACACAACGAGATATTTCGATATCCACAAACTTGATGACTGCAAATCACGCACAGTGATCAATAAAATAAAAAACACTTTCGCAAAATTTGGTATTCCACAAATAGTGATCAGCGATAATGGACCCGAATACGCATCATCAGAATTTAAACAATTCGCTAAAAAATGGGATTTCAAACACATCAAGACAAGTCCGAACTATCCACAATCAAATGGACTAGTAGAAAGAAATATACAGACTATCAAAAGAACGTTAATAAAGTCCTTTGAAAGTGACCAAGACCCATACCTAGCAATGTTAGCACTGAGGACCTCTCCGTTAAAAGATAAATCGCCGTCACCAGCCCAACAACTAATGAAAAGAACGCTGAGGACAAACCTTCCTAACATCTTGCACAATAAATCAATGAAAAGGCATGATGCAGACAAAAAGTTCAAAGAACTACCAACACTAAACAAAGACGATACTGTTCGTATTCGTTCCCAAGATAATTGGAAACTGAAAGGCAAAATTGTCAAAAAACTAAAAGAGCCTCGTTCGTATCTAATAAAAACAGAACAAGGAAAACATCTAAGACGCAACAGGCGTCACCTCTTAAAAACAAATGAAAACCCAACACCCAAAGTTACATACGACTATGAAAACATATTCAACCAAGAAAATAGTCAACAAAGACCAGTCGTACCACAAACAGGCACGGAGAATACAACAACAACAAGCTTCACAAAGAGAGGAAGAACAACTAGGCTTCCAGCCAGATACAGACATTAATTAAATACAAAAACAAAACAAAAAAAAAACCGAAGATGTTATATGTATGTAAACACGAGTTGCTTCCCCTTGACTGTGAGTACTCCCACTATCCCCAATTACCTGCTACCTCCCACTACCACCACGTGGTAGATCCCAGTAATAGAAACTACTATTATCAGTGTTAATAAAGTTTTGGTTACGTTAAGACCTATGTCTCTCTGTTCTCATTGCTTTTACTAATCTCTACTAACATGCTCCAGACACGCACCTGTATCAACATAATATAAAAAACGCAAACCTATGACTTTACTCACAACATTTCAAACACACACACAGACACAGAATTTTGTATGCATATCTCTCTGTGACTCAGCCAAGTTCAATCAACCAGGACTCTGTTTATTTCTGTAACACAACACACTTTCTGATCAACTGTATTCTTGTGTTATCTATTCTAACAGCAGACTTGTTCTAACATTGATTCCTGATCATTTCTCTTTAAAGAGAACTTTCTTTCGAACAATCAATTACAAATCAAAATACAGTTAAAGAGGAGCAACTTCTTTTCGTTAATCTATACATTGAATACAAATTATTGTATATTATGTTATTGTATGTTATTTCAATATATACTTGTTGATTCACGTTTGGAGTTTTGTTGTTTTCTTGAATCTTTTATTAATACAAAGATACATGCCAAAAGAACACGCATAACACTCTTGGCACAGATGCTTCTTCAAACACGGTTGGAGCTGTGTTGCATCAGGTTTGATGGTAAACAAAAGAAATCTATCTCCTTCTTCTCTGTTAAACTCAGTTCTACACAACAGAAATAGAGCACGTTCTCGCATGAATTACTCGCTCTATATTTGCCTATTAAACACTTTCGACATCTGCTTAAAGGCAGAGACTTTATCATTTTTACGGACCATTGTAGTGGACGCCTACGTACACCACGCCCACAAATTACTCAACAGTAATTGGACGGAAAATAAACAATACCTTTTGTACAGACAATTTACGCATCGCACGAGCCACATAAAAATTTCTCGTATTTTTGCTTCACCAAACTAGCTATAGAAAAAAAATCAACGATTGGTCGATTTTTGGCCAATCACATTAAATGACACTTTCTTCAATATCCATTCCACGCTCGTTCCTGGAGCCACCTTACATCTATATAAAGTAGAAATTAAAGAAATAACTTCAGTAGATTATAAATTGTCAAAACCTAAACCACGTACGTGTATATTCAATTTTCTACTCACAAACACACAGAGATATAAACTACACTCACACAACACAGTGTACTGTCTGTTTTCAAGCCAAGTGAACTATTCGAACTATATCATTCTTCTGCACAAGTATTTCAACTTTCAAACTCAAACATCAAACATTCTTAAACTGCCAACAAATTTAAACAAAAGACATTATTACAACATACATTTGTTCTTCACACAATACAAGGGAAACCACTTCGTGTGACTTAATCTTTATTGTTATTAACAGAATTATATGTATATGCTTGTTTTAAATACATGTTTACTTGTAGATTTTCTTTGATCTCTCGTCATTCATTCTTGTGTTTTCTTTACAAATTTAAAGTGGAGTGTTAATGTAAAAACGCAACCTTGATCAAAAACCCTTCTGATTTTTTTCTAACCAACACCATTAACTACCCCACACCATAAACCTCTGGTCTATGCCTTACACGCCAAATCCGACAAATGCAATCCGCGATACATAAGTTAGACTATATTGCTCAGTATACTACTGATATAAGATACATTAAGGGTGACAGCAATATTGTCGCTGATACCTTGTCACGCACGAATCTAAATCTTGTTACGTCCTTGAAATTGGATTTCAGTAGCATTGTCCGTGAGCAAAAATCGGATAGCACATTCGACAAAGTGAAAAACTCAACGTCACTGCTGTTCGAGCAACGTCCGCTTCCTTTCAGCGAGGATACTATATTTTGCGATGTTTCCACTAAACATCCTCGCCCGTCCATTCCACCTACTCTTCGACGTTCTGTTTTCGAGCATTTTCAGTCACTCTCTTTCTCACCCGGGACATCGAGCTACTTATAAATTAATTTCCGACCGTTTCGTCTGGCCTAATTATATGTCAATCGACATCGGGAATTGGACCAAAACCCGCATAAAATGTCAGATCTCAAAAATAACTAAGCATGCCAAATCACCCCTTGGTACCTTTTTTTAACACCGGACGGTCGCTTTTCCTACATGCATGTTGATTTAGTGGGGCCTCTTCAAAAAGTTAACGGCTACCAATATATTCTAACTATAGTAGATCGTTTTACATTACAAGATGGCTGCGTCGCAGTTCCGTTACAATCCACAACTGCTGAAGCTGTTGCTAAAGCAATACTTCGAGATTGGATAGCGAATTTCGAATGTCCTTCAGTTATTACAACTGACAGGGGACCGCAGTTTCAATCATCACTTTTGTGACAATTTTTTAAAACAGTTAGGATTGAAACATATCTCCACTACAGCATACCACCCATGTGCTAACGGATTTGGTAGAGAGATTTCATCGTCAACTTAAGTTTTCATTAATGGCGACTGCTGATAATATCACATGGCTTAAAAGACTGCCTTTAATAATGTTGATGTTGTGAAACATTTTAAAGACGGATTTAAATTGTGCAGCATCGGAACTAGTTTACGGCACTGCTTTAGTATTACCTGGACGAATGGTCAATAACCAGAATCCACAATCTACACAGACGACACAATCTGTTTGTGATTTACAGAACAGAATGTCTAATCTTACGTATTCTCCAACACGTCCTTAAAAAAAACGGTCTTTATTCCGAAAGATTTGGAGAACTCTGTAGTGGATGTGTTAATTATAATGGGTAAATACTTGTTGAGAATAGGCTGCGTGAAAATTAACGATTTCCGCTAACATTAAAAATCTCTATATTCATACATAGAATAACATACAAAACTCAACGGAATGATTTCAAAACATAACAATTAGATCTATTAATGTTTGATGTACAAGCATGCAAACTGAAAAGGTAGGACATAGTCGTGTCCCTTTGATTTGGTAATAGTTGTACCAGAGTTCATATGAAGAAGAAGTAATATTGAACTTGTAATTTAGAAGAATAAAGTTTGGAATTGTGAGTTCTAAAATTGGTAAAAGTTCAGGAGTGATTTCAGAGGTTGGTGAGTGAGTGTATTGGAGTTGTTTCGTATTAAATAAATTTAACTTTGCAACTTCAAAAGTATGAGTGACGTGGAGTAGTTTAGCAATTGGTTATCCGTCACGAAGCTCACTGGTAAACTTGTGTTCGTGCATTGTATTTATCTACATTCCTGGTCACGTGTGTGGCTCGTGAACACATTTCAAGATTTTTGGCGGTATTTTGTGTTTAAACACGTGTGCGTAGGCGTTGTTATTACTTTGAGATATATTGGCCAATCAGAAGCAATTATTGTAAAACTTGCGTCTGGAGCCTGGATTGTGTTTAGCTTTCCTAAAAATCTATAACTAACATGAAAATGTAAATTAGAAATGTTTTTAACATTTCTTGTCCAGTGAGGATGTAGTGCACTCAGTAATTGGTTCTGATCCACTGGCATATTGAGGTTAAGCTCTATAACTCCGATTATGTTTTGAGGCAAATATTAGTTTTGTTACTCGTGCGCTAATATCCCTTAAAATTTTTCCAAAATCGTCATAATTCCGTGCAAATGTACAAGCTGAACTCGAATTAACCAATAAATTATGAAGAAACCTTCATAATTTTGGATTTATCGACAAGAAAAAATCGGACTTCTTGTTGGTCATTCGTCTCCCATTACTGCCATCATGAATCTTGATTCAATTCGGGATACCTACGCCGGCGTAATAAGAAAATTTGGCCTGTTTACTTCTTTTGTAGACTTTCCTTGCAGAAATCACTACGCACGGGTAACAAAACCAATATTTACCTGTTTTTGTTCTAACGCTACCTTATGCTGGTCCTTACAGGTTTATTTCTCATTCACCTAAATATTTCACTCTAAAAACTAAAGAGAAGTCTGTAACTGTCATCATTGACAGACTCAAATCAGCATTTTTGGATTCAAGTCCTTGTAAATGATAATAATACTGACACAACTTCTTCTAACTCCGACCAAACAGGATGCTAGTGAAAAATGCACTACCATGTCAGGTAGACGCGTGCATTGGCCTACTAGGTTTGCAACATACTACACGTATTAATACATATTGTAAGTGTAGATACTTCCAATCGGGGGAGGGGGGTATTTTAGTAACCCTCATTTCAATTTCAAACATATTCTTGAATTTCATTGGCTGTTAAATAAAAAATAAGCTTCGAGAAATGTCCATAACAAAACAGTCAAAATTTGTGCAAAAGTAGGCTCAGCCGACATAAAAATAAAAAAACTATCTCAAATTCATCCCTAATTTAAAATGTTTCAAGAAATCCTACTGGCTAAAAAATAAAAAAATACAACATTCGCCCACGCATTTCTCAGAAAAATTCGCAACAGCTACCAAGCCTCGTTGGAGCCGATTTCGTTGTTAAGAAAACTATAAATAGAAATAGTAAACGAATTTTCGTCGCATTTGAGACTCACACCCGCGAAAGATACACACGGGAATTATGTACCGCCAAAGAAGCAAATTCCTTTATGAGAGATTAGAAAAATTTACACAACAAACTTTTTCACTCAATATCTTTCATAGAAAAATCTTTTGTCTAAGTTAAATTCAACCTTTTTAATCAAAGGCAAACAACTTTTAGACATTGAACATTTCCGAAACAACAAAGAAATTTTTCTCTAAAAATATACCTTTGCACACATCATGACAAACAAAGAAATTGTAAATTGTGTATATAAAATGTAATCTGTTGTTTCAAACATGTATTTTTTTGTTGTGATTGAATATCGTTACCATTTGGCCATTTCTTATAATTTATGTTTGTGGAGATTGCATATTTTATTTGCAGCACAATTTTAAATATTCACGCAGCCTTCCTAGATCCGCTACACTACTCTTACGACCATATTTAAGTTTGCACGTACGTTCAGTTACCCGTTAATCTTATCCTACCAACCACTTATTTAACGTATTCTTTTGTGTCTTTTAATCCTGTATTTATGACTTTTAATCGTGTTACAATAAAGGTTTTCATACATGTTTACCAAGTGCCTCTCCAGTTTTTTCATTTCAAAAGTCACCAACACCACTGGAGACTATTGCATATGACTGGACTGAACCAGTTAGACGAGGTGCTAGGAAATTTGTCCCAGTTTTCCCGCATCAAAGGGTTGAGTTCAAAAAATAGGATTCAATTTAAAAATAGGGTTGAGGTTTAAAGTTTTTGCGAAAAAACGCAAGTAAAACTGCAAGATTAGAGCGGACAAACTCTCTCTTTTAGGCGCGTACGAATAAAGAAAAAACTCCTGCTCGGTGAGTAAACAACAAAAGAAGAAAGTGTTTATTTAAATATACAGAAAATAAAGGGTAAAGGGATAAAAGGACAATTAAGAGAGAAAGAAAGGGAAAAGAGAAAATGTTCTTAACTTAAAAAAAAGGCTTGCTCAAAATATTTCTCTGAGCGCCTAAAGAGTTCTTTAAGCGATTAGATATTATTGTTAAGGTTCAGATAGAAACACTCACAGTTCTTGTAGAGTTGGAAAATTGTTCGCAGATGAAAGAATCCTGCAGCTGAGTGAGTTTTTTTGGTCGACGACAGAAGTCCAGTGGGTTTGTCAGAAGGAGTGGTGAAGAGATGCAGCTTTGGATTGGTCTTGAATAGTGGACCGACGTTCGTTTTTGACAGCCCTTTTTAGTAGTTCTTCTTTGATGAAAGAGGTACTGGAGCTTCCTAATGTCGACCTCACAGACGGTGGGCAGAAATCTCACTGTCGAAATAGGCAAGATTCTCCAAATTTATGGAGTTTTGGTAGGCTCCAATGGATCGGGGACTTTTCCCTCCAAAATCGTTGTACAAATTTCCTGGCCCCTCTATTGGTCAGAAAACGCATTCTTATCTCTAGTAAGAATCAGGGCCCCGGGAGCCGGTTTCGAAGGTACTGAAAATAGGTTGAAGTGAAGAAGCTGTGAGGTTTCTCACAGACTTTATGGCTCCATGGAAAGAATAATGGTGGTGGAATTCCTTTTTATTTTCCAGCTCTCTCCTTCGACAGAAAATATATTCTTATCTCCGATAAGAATGAAGACCTTGGGAGCCGGTTTTGAAATTAAAAAAGAGGTTGGAGTGAGGATAGAAAAAATGGCGAGAATGTGAACTTGTGAAATTGTTGTTCTCAAATTAAATTCCAACAGTGGTTTTGACCAAGTACTTCCACATCCCTTTGTCTGACTGTAGCGATCATCATCGTCATCACACACATACATACAGATCATACGGCAAGCATTCATTGGCTTATCTCCTCAAAACTAGCGTGCTGATTGGTCAATTCCGACCAATCAGATCGCCTGCACGCGAGGAATAATTTTCCCGCGCACAAGCCTTGGAGCCTGTCACGTGAGACACAACCTTATATAAACAAAACACGAATAAGCCTCTGTTGTGTTTCTCTTCATTCACCTTTTTCCTTGCTGTCAAGATGTAGTCTTCAACAGCTCCCGTCTTAATCGTGCGGTCAGACGTTAAAGAACGTTGCCAACAACTCTCACCAACTTTCTAGCAAGTCGTCAGTAGAGTCCAGCTATTTTCGCCTGTCCACACAAATCTACGACTTTACTCACAACACTTCAAACGCACACACAGACACAGATTTTTGTAACACATTATACATATCTCTCTGTGTGTCTCAGCCAAGTTCATGAACCAGAACTTTATTAATTTCTCTAAACAGCACATTTCTTAATTAACTGTATTCTATTCTAACAGCAGACTCTATTCAACATAGAATCCTGAACATTCTTATTCAAGAGAAATCGGCTTTTCTACTGAATTTTATTCCTTCAATGAAAAGCGTTTGATTATTTTAGACGGCGAAATTACGAGCGACCCTGTAACGATATTTTATTAATGTATTGAATCCCGACACTCCAAATTTTAACATTCAACGAAAAACCGAGTAGAAGGATTCCTACATGTTTTTTGTATGTTATATTGCAATATTTACATATGGATACATATGGAGTTTTTTTTTTTGTTTTTTTTTAATCGTTAAATGTACAATAGATATATGCGCTAAGAACATCACAACTCCATCACACTGACGAGATATTGAATTGAAAATTAATGCAGAATATCATGATAAAATGAATTCTCACTGCAGAAAGAAATCAGGAGAAATTATTTTAGTCTACCGATCGTCTCATTGAAAAAGCTGGTAATAATTAAAACGAATTACTTTTTAATTTAAAAAGTCCTTCCGTTTAAAAGTTTTAAAAATTGTTTCTATTTCCAATTTTAGAAAATTAATTCAAATTTAAATGAACATATAATTTTTACTTATGAAAAATTTCATTGTAAAAAAAAACCCCCAAAAACCCAAAACTTTACTGTATAAAAATTGAAATTTTTTCTTTATATATATATATATATATATATATATATATATATATATATATATATATATATATATTTCATCAGTAAAAGTTTAATGTTGCTTCTATTAGGTTAGAAGGGACTGGCGTTAATTAACACCGGCTAAGCACATTTCTCTTAAGTTAAAAAATGGCAGACGGTAAGAAAAATGTATTTTTTTTTCTTAATATACTTTTTAAACTTATTTTATTTTTATGTTGAACAATTTAGTTGTTTATTTTTATTTTTTAGGGAATAATAATGTTTACGAAGTTTGATCTCACGGTAAGTTTTTTAATTATTTTGCAATGAGTTTTTATTTTTTTTTAATACATTTTTCTTGACCTGCTCACCTATTTTTGGTGGGTAGTTTTTATTTTCATTTTTGTCTACCACTGTAAAGTGTTCTCTTTTTTCTTTCTACACAGTGCAATCGCTAACATTTAAAAATAGGTTATTCAAATCTGTTTTAATAATAATTCAAAGAAGACATTATAAGAAGAGTTAACAGAACGTGGAAAACTTTTAAAAATGTGATGCGCATGTGTGTCGGAGAGGAAGAGAAGGTTTGAATTATCAGAAGGCTTAAAATTGTGTGTGTTCAATAATCTTCCATCCACAACAATTACAAGACACAGAGAATAAAGATTCATAAACATCTTGTTTCAAAACGTAACAATTGAATTTATTAATATTTGGTATACATGCATGAATACGGAGTGAAAAGGTTAGACAGAGTTGTGTCTCTTAGACTAGGTAATATTTGTACCTAAGTTCATAAAGTGAAAGTAATTATTAAACTGTTGTTTAGAAGAATAAAGTTTCTTTAGCATGTTTGGAATTGTGTATTGTACAAGTTGGTAAAAGTTCAGAAGAGATTTCAGAGTTCGTACTTGCGTGAATGTTGATAATGGTCTTTAACGTCTGACCTCAAAGGTTAATACGGGAGTTCTCGAAGATTACATCTTGGTACTTGGTAGCAAGGAATGGGATGCAAGAGAGAGTTTACAAGTGTTCTGTTTTTATAATTTGGTTGTACCACGTGACAGGCTCAAATGGAGAACGCAGGAAAACAGATTTGTTGCGTGCAGGCGGTTTGATTGGTCGGAACTGACCAATCAGCAAGCTAGATTGAAGGTGATTAACCAATGAATGCTTGTTATATATTTTGTAAGATTGTGATGGTGAAAATTACAACTAGAATAGTGCATTTCCTAGCAGGGGTTAACTGGCTTCTTTGTGGAAGATTCCACAAATGTTTTTTTTATATATTTTTTTTTTTTAAATCACAACAACCATTTACTGGGGACTCTAAGGAAAAAGAGCAAAAAGGTATTTTTTTTTTTTAATAAAATGGAATTATTAAATTTTCCATGGTGGGTTATTTATGGTGATTACAAAATGCTAAAAAAATCAGCATACCCTGATGAAAACATGCTTGAAACGTAACGAAAACATAGTTTTGTCATCAAAATCGTTATCATTAATGTCTGCCTGTGGATTCAGGCTATTTCTAGATTTTGTCTTGATTGACAAGAGAACTAAATCCCAACTGACATAAGTATGTGTTCACAAATAGGATAAGGACACCAAGTGCCTTTTCACAAAGTCTTGGAAACACATTCATTGCTGAATACCAATCCTCCTCTAAAGTCTTGCTTTCAAATTGCATTTCAGGGGCATGATTTGTTCGCATATCAATAAGATCTTCCTTTCAACTCGTCATCATCCAACATATTATCCAAATTGTAGGAAATATTCATGATGATCCATTCTCCTGAAATCATTAACTCTCTGGTTGCAAAATATCCACTGAATGATTTTGACAGCATTTCCAAATGAGCCACAATATCTTCACGTGCAGTAGGAATTAGAGATCCATTATCATCAACAATTTCTTCAAATGACGGAAAATTTGAAAGATTACCTCTTTCCGCCCATTGACACAAAAGAGGTAACTTTTCTTTGAAAGCTTTCAACTTTTTCGCAACATTTCAATATGTTAATATCTTTTCCATGAAGAGAGACACTCAGTTCATTTATACGAGTGAAAATGTCAGCCAAATAAGCCAGCGTTTGCATTGCGTTTGGGATTCCAATTCACCCACCAGATCATAGTCACGTTCCTCTAGAAAAACTTTGATTTCTTACCGTAGTTCGAAGAAGTGGGTTAAAATTTGCCTTTGTGAGAAAAGCAAAATTGTATGTTCATTTCCTAGGTATTCACAAAACAACTTAAAGAGGTGGTGATTCAGACCATGACCCCTATTCCAGTTGATGATATTTACACAAGTGTCGAGTACTTTGTTCAACCTTGGAGGCAATGTTTTTGCCAAAGCATAACGATGAAGGAAACAGTGGGTGACTTGCAAGTGCGGAATCTTCCTTTTCATCAGTGCAGAAAATCCAGATTTATTCCCTAGCATCGCAGGAGCACCTTGGTGCACACAGAACCAATAGTTTGGATATCTAAATCATGTTTAGCAAAGAAGTCTTTCACAAGTTGATACACATTTCCTTGTTTGATTGTTTTCAGCTCTCCACAAAACAGGAAATTTTCTTCCACAATACTATCACTGACATAACTAACCAATGCAATGAGTTGACTGCAGTTTGATATATCGGTTGACTCATCCAACTGGAGAGAGATTTTCAAAGAACTAAACCTGACATCTTAGATAACTTGATCCAAAATATCATCACTCAAATCACCAATTTGATTGTGAATGCCATTATTTGATAGCGGCACTAATTTCAGCTTTTTTTCTTGCTTCTTGACCCAGAACAGTTGTTGTCATTTCTAATGCACACGGTTTGAACAGCTCTTCTGCAGTTGCATGTGGATTCTTGGACTTGGCTAGTTTATATGCCTCTTGGTACAAAGCCAGCAGCAGTGGTTTGTCAACAGAAACAAAACCTAATCTTCGAAGGGTTCCTTGAGATTAAAAATGGGTTCTTTTAGTTTTCAGTGATACAAAACTGTCGCCTTCAACCATGCTTGTTGTTGAAGTGCTCTTTCAGCTTTCATAGTTGCATTGGAAAATACAGCATTACAAAGTATTCATTGGGGTTTTTGCCATTCATCCTTTCCTGTGCAAGTGAAACCAAAGCGCACGTAGTCATCATTCCATTTCCTTTTTTCTTGACATGATGAAGGGTTAATATTCTGTAGTAAAAGAGACAGAAAAGATGAATAACATAACAATCTAATAACTTACTTCAGTATAATCACCAACATAATAACCAATATAATAGAATCTGACACCCTTCAAATTTGGATTCTAGAGATAATTCTTAACTTAATGAAGTAAAAAAAAATAAGAGACTCACCCCCTTGGCAACCTGACTATAAACAGTAGCTGGCTGGAAGCAGCACTGATATTGCCAATTAAGTTGAATTCTATCCATATTATTACTGTTACACTGGCTAATTTAACAAAAGATTCATTTTCTCTTCCGCTACTGTTAAAAATGGCTAAAAGTATCAGCAAAAATAATAAACAAATAAATTTGAATGTTTAGCCGTTAAAGTTTAAACATTTAAATTTATTTATTTATTATTTTTGCTAAATTGCCAAATCCAAGGTTTTGCTTGCCCTAAAATGTGATCTCGCACCCCCAGGGAGTGCGAATATCCCCAGTTAGGAATCCCACAGGTTTAAATAGAAATCAATTAAATAAATAAGAAAAAAAATAAAAGTATGAAATTATCATCAAGTATATGAGAAATTTTTTTTTTTTTTTTTTGTTAAAAAACATTATGATAATTTATTATTTATAATAGCTTTATGGGAGATATTTTTTTTTTAAAACTTAAGTTCAGATTATCGTTCACATAAGAATCAAAGGACTACCAGGATGATTCCTGTCTGTTTTCCATATTGTTAAAAATTCCACAAACATGGTGGTGAATGGCTTTAAATAAATAATCAATGACTGTAAATATAGAGGTGTTTTTAAAGCATTGCCAAAGAGTGAAGGTAGTTAAAAAAAAAGTGTTGTCATGGAAAAAGCTGTCCTTTTGACACAGCGTCTTATTGCAGGCATTTTTATCCATGTTTGCCCAAATATAGAAATATTTGTATAGTTTTCCTACAACAGAATTTTCCAACAAACTTTTTGAGTCTTTTGTACAACTGTTAATTTCTTCAGTATCTGCCTATATTTCTGAAATGAGGTATTATGTACACTATTTACATTATTCAGGCTATTGCCCTCATTTGGATAAAGGCATTGGTTAGATCCACTGAGAGGACCCAGAGAGTTGGAGTTCAGTTTATCCATAGGTTTTGTGGGAGATATTTTTTTATACTAAAGTTTGCATTATAGTTCACATAAGAACCAAACTCATATCAGTCCTGTCTATTTTCCATATTGTTAAAACTCAATTCCATAGACATGGTTGCAAATAGCTTTTAAATAAATAATCAATCACCTTAAATATAGAAGTCTTTCCAAAACATTGCCAAAGAGTGAAGGTAGTTAAAAAAGTGATATCATGTGAAAAGCTGTCATTTTGACACTACGTCTTCTTCCAGGCTTTTTTTATCCATGTTTGCCCAAATATAGAAATATTTGTATAGTTTTCCCATAACAGGATTTTTACACAAAAATTTAGAGTCTTTTGTACAACTGTTAATTTCTTCAGTATATATTTCTGAGATGAGGTATTATGTACACTATTTACATTATTCAGGCTATTGTCCTCATCTGGATAAAGGCATTGGTTAGATCCACTGACAGGACCCAGAGAGTTGGAGTTCAGTTTATCCATAGCTTTTGTGGGAGATATTTTTTTATACTAAAGTTTGCATTATAGTTCACATAAGAACCAAAGGACTACCCATATCAGTCTTGTCTATTTTCCATATGGTTAAAACTAAATACCAAAGACATGGTGATAAATAGCTTTTAAATAAATAATCAATCACTGTAAATATAAAGGTCTTTTTTAAATATTGCTAAAGAGTGAAGGTAGTTAAAAAAGCAGTGACATGGGAAAAAACTGTCCTTTTGACATTGTCTTAGTGCAAGGATTTCTATCCATGTTTGCCTAAATATTGAAATATTTGTACAGTTTTCCTATAAGAGTGTTTTTCCGCAAACGTTTCAAGTCTTGTACAACTGTTCGTTTATTTGAATGAAATACAAAAATAAACTTTTCTTTTTCATTTTCAGTTTTGACAAAAAGTAACCAGAAAATGCCCAAGAACTTTTTCTAGAAGACAAATCCTGACCTTTGCAAGACGTGTGGCCAGGTATATCTTATAAGATGGATGCCCACGATGCATGTACACAAACATGCATAATGAACAGTACAGGCAAATGTCAAATCTGCAACAAACAATTTACCTGCTATTCATCCCTGGTTACACATGTACGTACTCATACAGGTGAGAAAGCTTTCCACTGTAATTCATGTGGGAAAACCTTTTCCCAAAGGGTGTTGTTAATGAACCACATGTTGACACATACAAGAGAGAGAGCATTAAAACCCTATCAGTGTGAAATTTGTGGAAAGAACTCTCACAGCAGAGGCCACATGCTAGACCACTTGCGTACACACACAGGAGAGAAACCATTCCATTGCAGTGCCTGTGGCAAGGGTTTCTCGCAAAAAGGAAACCTGTTGACTCATAGCCACACCCACACTAGACTAAAGCCATTCCATTGTGAAACCTGTGGCAAGGATTTTTCACAAAAGGGAAGCCTGTTGGCTCATAAGCGCACACATACAGGTGAGAAACCTTTCCACTGTGATTTATGTGGGAAGAGCTTTTCCCACAAGGTATCATTAATGAACCACATGCAGACTCACATACAAGAGTGGAAACACTGAAACTCTACTTCTGTGAAAAGAACTTTCACCACAGAGGCAATCTTCTAAACCACTTACGTACACTCACAGGAGAGAAAACACTCCATTGCAGTGCCTGTGGTAAGGGCTTCCCACAGAAAAGAAGCCTCTTTTGTAGATAAGCTTTCATTAGAACTTCACTAAGTGGTGACACTTGTTGCAGTAAAAAAAAATATTGATTTTATTTTTTTAAATATTTTAGAATCAGTACCCTGTTTGTAATATCAATACAGGGAAAAATCAATTACTGACTTTTTACAGAGTTATCTGGACTTGGCTGTTCTCTGTGTGATGACAGAGCTTTTGGTGGGCTATAAAAAAGATTTTTTTAAAATAAA
This sequence comes from Acanthosepion lycidas, assembly GCA_963932145.1. Classification (NCBI taxonomy): domain Eukaryota; kingdom Metazoa; phylum Mollusca; class Cephalopoda; order Sepiida; family Sepiidae; genus Acanthosepion; species Acanthosepion lycidas. The sequence continues at coordinate 94,440,167 of OZ010575.1, forward strand.
GAACAAATAAATATATACATTTTTTAAATAAAGGACAAAAATTTATATAAATTAATCAAAGTATGTCGATGTTTATTGTTCCTTTAAGATAAATAATTATCTCCCCCCACCATGTCTGTACATGTTTTTCCCTAAAAAAATCCCCAACAAAAAGTTTTTAAATGTTTCAGAAATTTACAAAATTAAAAAAACATGGGGATATCAATCATGTAAGTTCAGCTTCAAATATGACATTTTTAAATAACGTCCAAGTTCAATAAATCTAGATTTATTGACTATAGAAACAGCAGTTGTGACACAAGGCCAAAAAGGGGGAATGGGTTGAGGCTGGTCAACACTATCTTATACGTATCTGTCTATATTTCTGAGATGAAGTATTATGTACATTATTCGGACTATTGTCCTCATCTTTGTTGTCATATTTATTACAACATTTCTGCTGTTGTACGCTCCGGCCTTCTTCAGGTGGTTGGAATGTCAAGCTGAACCCTTTATTTCACTCACTGGGGTAGACTGCTTTAGTTCCACGTGCCATGTTTTTAATGGATATCAGTTATTTTGTGGCCTAGCACATGTACTAGGCCACAAAAATCTCCTGAGCCAACCAAGCATAGAAATAAATACAATATGGGAACCAGTAATAAGGAGTGCCAGAGCAAAGCAATAACAACAACAAAAGTTGCAATATGAGCACTGGTAAAAAATGGTTGCTGAAGACAATAGGTTTATAATACCCAGAAATTCATACACAGATGTCCTCAAGGAAGGTGTTAGTTAGATCCAGTGACAGGACCCAAAGAGTGTGAGTTCAATACCTGGTTAAGGCATTGGAAAACTTTCAGAGGGAAATTAACAGGAGATAATTAAAAATATGGCAATAGTCCGAGTAATGTAAATAATGTACCATCTTATACCTATCTAATCCGATTCACAGCCCATTCATCAATTAGTTTTAGTATTTAGTACTATAACATGTAGGGTTATACTATATAAATATAATTGCAACAAGACACTGTTTCCATAATGAACATATCTTTCCTTTAATTGTACGAACAGTATTTTTCATATTTACATTAATGTTTAAATCAAAAGAAGTAGCTAGTTGCAATAACTCCAAATTGGATGAAAAAAGAAATTCTTCAACAGAAAACGACCTTTTTAAACGAACACAAATACAAAGTTAGCTTTATCAAAACAAACATCTAAAGTGAGATATGAATTACGTTGTTTGTTGTGAGATGAATATCGAATGAGAAAATTATTTCAATTAAGACAGCTGAATTACTAGTTTTGTTTTGAAATGAACATCAAAGATTAGGACGAGCCTCCATTTTGACACGGTTGCAACAAAAAAGAGGAAGAGAGAAAGAAATTAAAAAAAACAAAGAGAATCAAGATATACTATCAATGGTGAGAGGATATATCTCTATAATAAAAGGCAGGATGTTTGTGTGCATGTGTGTGTGTGTAACGAATGCACGGGCGCAATTTTCGACGGATTTGCACCAAAATTTACATGCACATGCTCCAAGCTAGCGGGAAGGCCAAGACCGACTTTGCATTTCCCAACTCCCATTGATAGTGAAAATAATCGATTTTTTCATGCTTCTACGGCAGTTTTCATGTAGTTTGCGGCCATTTTCTACTGGCCAGAGTGATAGCCTATAGCTGGCTGCCACGAATAGGCAGTAAGATTCTATTGGCCAGCATGAGAGCCAACGCCTGACTGACATGAATGTTAACTAGCATGCAAAAAAAAATCGATAGCTGCATGCGTCACAAGTGGGAAAAATTTAAATCTGCATGGCACTTTACTCCAATTGTCTCATTCGCTTGCTTAAGCTCAACGTTGATTCTGATTCCGCAGAACTGGGTTGGGTGTGAAAAACTATTGTTAACATTCTTTTTTTCATTCGGTTTTTCCAGTTACGAATCCTTTTTCTTTTTTAAAGCTGATCGTGTTGTGTTCATTTTGTTTAGTTCTTTTTTTGGTAACAGATTTAATGTTTAGTATAGAGCTTAGAAAAAATTTGCAGTGTGAGATAGGCAAGAAGTAAGGCATGTAGCAACATCAGCACGGCAAAGGGCACTCCTTTAAAGGCAAGGAAGGGCAAAAATATTTTAAGTCAAGTGATAGCGATTGCTGTATGTGTCGTACGATTTTTGAATCAAGCACGGGCAACGCTGGGCCATGCTGCTCGTCTTAAATATTTAGTATTTTAGTCCCACAGTAGGATGTAGGGTTATATTATATAAATGTAATTCCAGCAAGACCTAAATACTTAAACACACTGTTTCCATAAGGAACGTGTCCTTCCTTCAATTGTACGAACATTTAGTCTTAATAGAGACTCTCTACTGTGTGCTGATCCACACAACCTACAGATTTAGCTTAGTGGCATAGCTAGAGTGTCTTTTTACACAATTAAAAAGCTTATCAATTCATATATTCACAAACTATCAGTACCTGTTTAGCTGTCCGCTACCTCTTTTTTACAAATGTCGATTTTCGTGCAGAAAGCGGATCACATCTTCATAAATGTTTTTGAAAACCTGAACTTCTCATTGGACAATAAATATTAAAATTATCTCGTATATCTTTATGTGCAGTGTTCTCAATAAGCAACACAAAACTGTTAACATATCAGGCTCCAGACTGAGTTTTGTAAGGCGCTTTCTGAGTGGTTAACAGATGTTAAAAAAACAATTTACCTGCTCACCACTACGTCCGAACAACGTCAACCTAGTTTTTGACCTGACGAAAAAACAATGCCTTCGGAGCCTGTCACGTGACTAAAAAACATATAAATTGAAGGTACGAGCGAACCCAGTCAGTGAGAATTTACTACGACTAGAATTTGCTAACGACTTCACGACGCTTGAATCCTTACTGCAGCGAAGTACAAAGTTAGAACCTCAAGTTCTTTAACATGAAATAACTTCACTGAAATTCAAGCTACAATTTCAACGAAACAACTCACTCACCAATTTCTACAAAAAAAAAAACATTCAATTATTGAGTCTTAAACTTAAGTTAAGTACAAACAATTACGAACAATACATTCAACTACGAGCAACAAAGACAAACAGAACATTCACTTCTCCAACTTCTTTGAAGCTGAAAGTTTATCAGCATATTTTCAGCTTTATAAGAGTTTTTTTCAGTGAACATTTTGAACTACAGGATAATTCAGCTTTTGTGAGCTCCGATAAAAAAATGTTTTGTTAGTAAAAACATAACCCCAGTCAAAGGGAAGTAACTCACATTATTATTGTTATTGTAAACTGTTGTCATTTATAGATATAAATATTGTACTTGTTAAGAAAAGTTATTTTCTTGTATTCTTTCTCTTGTTTGCTTTTTTTTTTTCTTGCAAATTCGTAAAGTAAAAAATGTGTGGGTTGATTTTTTATTCCGTCAATACCACTACACCTGCTCTAATTAGTACTGCATCATAAATTCAAATTGTTAAATAACCACTAAATGCTTACGGTACAAGTGTTTAAATGTGTTTTAATCTCAGGTTCAATCACTGATATATTCATAGCCCTATATCTAGATTCATAAATACAATGTATAAATATGTCCAATAATGATATAGTTAGTACTGCAGTAGGACTACTAAATGTTGTTACTTCTGCTTTTTTCATATTTGCATTATAAATGTTTAAATCAAAATATGTAACTGGTTGCAATAACTGATTTTTTTTTTTAATAAGTGAAATTCTACGCCCAAATTGAATGAAAAAAAAAAAGAAAAGAGAAATTCTTCAACAGAAAACGACATTTTTTTAAACAAACACAATGTCCGTTTTCAAAAACAATCTGAAGAGAAATACGAATTCTTTCCTTTGTTATTATGAATTGAACATCGAATGAGAAAATTATTTGTTTGATTTTTCAGACAGCTAAATTGCTGTTTTTGTTTTGAAACGAACATCAAGGATTAGGACGAGCCCCCCTTCCCATTTTGACACGGTTGCAACAAAAAGGAGAAAGAGAGAAAGAAGTTGAAAAAAAAGAAAAAAAAAAAAAAAAGAATAAAGATATACTATCAACGCCAGAGTTTTATAGCAATAAAAATAATTTATTTACAAAAGTAAAAATATAAATATATTACAATTAAACATTCGAAACAATATTGATTCAGTTTAGGTAAAATTTAAGAATTAAAATAAATCAATCCAGAGAAAAAATTAAAGATAATATTGCCTGCTACAGAATGTCAACAGTAATCTTGATCATAAATTTTAAAATAGAAATGAGAGTTTTATCTGAGAGTCTGTGTCAGGACAAGTGCGAAGACTGGTCGTCGGGTGTCTGTTCTTTGATCTTTTCTGTGATAGCAAAATCGTCTGCAAGTGAACTGAACTGACGAGGAAAAAAACAACCCTTCCATTTATATAGATAGGCGGCCTCTTTGGAGAAAGTCCTCGCCACTTCCGTTGTTTTCTAGATCAAAAGAGGTAATTCTCCCATTTTCTTTTTTCTTTTTTTTATTCGAGAACCAGTTCAATTAAAATAGATTTTTTACACTCTGACTTTTCCCCCTATCGCAATACGCGTGGCTTCTAGTAATTTTGTTTTTAGTATTTTCGAAAAAGAGGTTTTTGCAACACAATTCACTTACTTATCACGCATAGATTAACATGAAGCTCTTATGCTCGTGGGCCCCCCAGGCAAGTGGCCATGGGGCCATGTGTTAAAACCGCTCTGGTGTTAGTGAGGATTTTTTGAGCAAGTGTTGTCGAATTGAAGGTGAGGTGATGTCACTGATAAACGCATATCGCACGTATTGTTTTTTTTTCCTCGGTTGTTACAGTGTTGTGGACGTTGTGTGTTTGAGTTGGGAATAAACATGTCTCTTCTGGAATGCTCGCAACAAAAATGGAGGACTTGCATGAGTGTCTGCCGTGATAAAATACGAAGGACTAAAAAAAAGCAATATATATACAAAAGATAATATATTATCAAGAATTGTGTAAAAAATGACAAAAACAATGAAGTGCGTAACAACAAAAGAATGTGAAAACTTTTTGTGTTCAAAGTATGTGAAGTGAGTGAATGTGTGTGGTTTGTTTATGCGCTTCCCAAAGGGGAGCGCGTTTTTCCGCGAGAGATTTACATGTTGACGTGTAAGCGGATTTGTGAACACTTCTTGTCAACCTCTCTGCCTGGAGACAGAGAGGAAACCAGACGAGGCTATGCCGAAGGGTAGAGTGTCGTTAGAGGAGGTAGACAGCTACGCGACCATGTGTATACGGGGTCTACGGGTAGTTTTTGTCCTAGCCTACGGGCTGGGGAAGCCCCCACGTAAAAAAAAAAAAAAAAAAACGGCTTTGTACCACATTCCGCCTTGTTGGAAGGTAACGAGTAAATACCGGAAAAAGAAAGACGTTACGAAAAATTATCGCAGAGTACCGTATTTTCCGCACTATAGTCCGCACCTGTATATAACCCGCACGCCTATAAATTCTTGACATAACTGGTTCGACGCTGGCGACCGGTTTTTGTGAAGCTATGTTTCCCTAACCCTAACCCCGGCCACTCAAGATTTGAAGACACAATTCATATATAACCCGTTATATAACCCGCACCCTACATATTTCGAGAAAAAGTCCAGGGTTATAGTCCGGAAAATACAGTATTTATAATATCGTATAGCGTCCCCAAGCAGCGGTTTCAGGAAAGTATTAGATTGGTGCAAAAATAATGACGTAATAATGTCGTTTTTTGACGTTAATACGTCAAAAAACGACATTATTACGTCATTATTTTTGCACCAACCTAATATATATATATATATATATATTAATTGTTGTAATAAACAAAATATTAAGTCATTTTGCACCAACCTAATACATGGAATTGAGCCCACAACAGCTTGGAAGTTGCATGTTTTTTCCAGTATTCCCAACCATTGTATAAATCTGTCCATTGTTTGGGCTGGTTGCTGTTTAAGCGTAATGATTTTATATGCTATTTATGGGTTTTGACGTATGCATCATCGAGGACAAGGCAGAGTTAAAGTTCTTGGCGTCACTTAATATTTCAAATACCGCCACTGATATATTATTAATTTAAACGAAATATTTATATTTATATAATGATGTACAAGCATAGGGGTTACTTCCCTTTGATTGGATTTAAAGTTTGTACTAATAGAATACATTTTTATTTGAGCTCATAAAATTTTGAATGAACTTTCCCGCTCAAAATGTTTACTATGAGAGAGCTGAAATATTTCTCTAAAGCTGAGAATATGTTGAGTAAACTTTTAGCTTTAGAAGAATTGAACGTGTGAATGTTCCATAATGTTTGTAATTAAGTATCCATCGCTTGTAATGTTTGTAATTCAGTTTGGAAAGTTTCGTACGTACGTGTGTGTTTGCGTGCGTGCGTGAATGTCTTCATAGCGTCCGCCAGCAAGGGGTCGAGACACGATCTCTTTTTTACAACTACATTCTAGCAGAGAGAGAGAGAGAGGGTGAGAAAACAAATTTGTGTCTGGTATTTATAATCAACTTAATCATGTGACAGGCTCGAAAGGCATTGACAGATTTTGGGCGGAATTATTTTTTTACTCAGGTCAAGAGGTAGGTCGATGTTATTCGGACGTAGTAATTATTAAACTGATAGTTTAGAAGAATAAAGTTTCTTTAGCATGTTTGGAATTGTGTATTATACAAGTTGGTAAAAGTTCAGAAGAGATTTCAGAGTTCATACTTGCGTGAATGTTGGTAATGGTCTTTAACGTCTGACTGTATTAGTTAAGACGGGAGTTCTTGAAGATACATCTTGGCATATATATGGTAGCAAGGAATGAGACGCGAGAGAGGGATGAAAAGAAAAGAAACTCGAGGGAGTTTACACATGTTCTGTTTATATATCTGCCTGTATCACGTGATAGGATCAGAATTGACTTGGCGCCTAAATTGACAGCATGTGAGAGCGATCTGATCTGATTGGTTGAAACTGACCAATCAGCAAGTTGGATGTACTGTGATTGACCAATGGTTTCTCGTTGATATTTTATATGAAAGTAGGATATTACTTACCAGATAGGAAGAGTGCATTTCCTAAAAAGAGGTAAGGCTGGTTTGTTGTGGAAGATTCCACACTTTCGTTTTAGCTTTAATTGAAAGCTAAATGATTACATTTTCACTATTTCCAATTTCAAATATAAATTATATTGATTAGAATCTCATCTTTTTGCTCAATTTCAGAAATCGTTTAGAAATTCTGCCATTTTTGACGGATTTGTAAACAAAATTTAATTTTAATTCTCAGCTTTAAAAATCCTCCGAAAATAAAATAATTTTTTTGAAATTTTATTTGAGAAATATTAGCTGATTTAGAGTTTAATTATTTTGATTTGAAAAAAAATTACTATTAAGTTTAAAATAACAAAGAAATGAATTTTTTGAAACAAACAATAGCGATTGTAAATACTTCGTAAATCACTTGACGAGGTGCTGACACTTTAAATGTTCTAAGGAGACATCTGTTAAGACACAATTTAAGAAAATGACGGGTGAACGCTTTTTAAAATAAAATTAAGTACTCAATAATCTTTAAAATCTTGGAAAATGTTCTCCGTGTTCTAATTTTAGGAATGTTGAATTTAAATTTACTATAGTCATCGGTCTTTTTTTTCTGATTATGTCGTCTATGGTCACCATACTTTCAGACAGGGGTACGTTACGTAAGTTAAGCAGAAGCTTTATGGTAAAAATTTACTTAAGTTTTTTTTTGTAACTTAGTTAAGTTTATATATATATATATATATATATATATATATATATATATATATATATATATATATATAATAGACTCTCTCCCCGTCGGTTTCGACGTATGAGGATCTGACAGGTTATTGATTCAGTTATGAAAGTTTGTGCGATAATTTTAAGTGGCATTTAAGACCACGCTAGTGATTTACAAAGGAGGCCACATATGGAGCAAGTGTGAGGATTGTGAGATGAGATCACTGTTAGATTGACTGACCTTTTAGATCTTGCTCTCGCTTCTTGGAGATGATTCAGACAAGCAGACTGAAAATTGCTGAGTCCACTAAAACACGTTGATCTCCATTCTACCCGCTCCAAAGCTAAGTGCTCAAGGGTGTTATGTGGTATATTGACTGCTGAAAAGTTGCTTTTTAGCTTGTCTTTGTATCTTAGCCATGGGCGTCCTACATTCCTGTAGCCCTGATCTAACTGGCTGTACATTAGGATCTTGGGTATCCTGTCATCAGACATTCTCAAGACATGACCAGTCCACTGTAACTGAGACTGTATGATAAAAGTCTCGATTCTTCCAATATTACACCTGTTAAACAGGTCTACGTTAGATGTCCTATCTTGAAGCTTAACTCCACAGATTGCCCGCAGACAGCTTTTATGGAAAACATCTAGCTGGCGTATATATATATATATATATATATATATATATATATATATAATTATTATTATTATTATTACTGGTGTGTACACAGTTCTTTCCTCGTCCTACCATGGGCATCATTGTATTTCCCACTACCCCACCCTAAAATCAAAACAACGTATTTTACATAGAGAAAGCCCTTCGTAAGGTGTGAGCTGTACTTGTGAGAACAATTTTTTGTATTTCTTTAAAGCATGTGCTTCCAAGAATCCCTTCAATTACTGGAATCTTTACCAACCAATCCGAGGGCTCTAACTACAACGGGGATTCTTGATGCTCCCATGAGCCACATTTTTGAGGATTTTGATAGCTGCTCCTTCTTCTAGGAGCGAGGCAAAACAGTTACTGTCAACTGAACATCTGTCAGTTGAATTTACTACTGGAAAAATAATTTTATTTGAATAAAAACAAATAGAAATTAATAAATTCATTTAATTTTTAAATACAAACAAAAGCATTATAATTTTATAAATTATATAACTGTTATAAAAAATAATTTTAATTTGTTGAGATTAAATTAATTAATACCATTAGAAAAAATGCAACAATATTGGCAAAGGCATCTCTGTGTATATGTCTATACTGTCAAAATAAATTTGTTTCTATCGGTGGAAGCATGCACTTTGTTATGAAATAAATTAAGACATATCTCGGCTGATTTACAGGCAGCAAATACTCAAGAGCGAGAGCCGGGTGTGAACGAGACAAAGCCCCGTCACAAAATAACCATTATCTTCGTTTACAAATATTCCCGACACACGTGTTCCGGTCGAAAAATAAAATAATATTTAAAGTGTCCTATTTTTCGTCCAATAAAAATGCTTCCCTCCTAATTATACATGCTTCGTTTTTCGAGCCTGTTAAGCCATAAAAAACGCTATAAAAGGGCTCACACGGAAGTTCAACAGGCAGTCACAGGTGAGACAGTCAGTCGGTCGCTCACTTTCTGACCGTCAGTCGATGTCGGACGACCGGCTGAACTCTCTGCTTTCGGGCGGGGAGGAACACGAACGAGGCTACGCCGAAGGGCGGAGTCTCGTTCGGGGAGGTAAACTGACCCTGAACCCGTTTATACGGTTTCAAAGGGTATATTTTTGGCCGAGCCCACGGGCTCGGAGATCCCACGTTGAACTGGCCTTGTGCCACATGATACTCTCGTGGCGGGGGTGACTAAATACTAGTCACAGGTGAGACAGTCAGTCGCTCACTTTCTGACCGACTGATCGGTTGGACTCTCTGCCTTCGGGCGGGAGGAACCCGAAGGAGGCTACGCCGAAGGGCGGAGTCTCCTTCATGGAGGTAGACCGGCCCTGAACCCGTTTATACGGGTTCAATGGGCATATTTTTGGCCGAGCCCACGAGCTCGGCGTGCCCACGTTAAAAAGGCCTTGTGCCACATGACACCCTCGTGGGGAGTGACTGAATATCGGCCAGGGACGAGACCCGTCACGGTCAGCAGCTGTCAACATGTGTGAACTACTATGAGAGATCGACCTAGATCCGAAGCCGGCTTATGAACTATACCACAAGGTAGCTGTCCCAAACCCTCACGTTCCTGTTGAAATAAACCACGTAAATCTATTTCTGCTATTGTCGTATTTCTTTCTTGCAACCCTACGTTTGTCTATAACAACTTCAAACACCAGTTTCAGCTTTCTTTTAAGATTTCACCCACGACGTAGTAGGGTAATGCCAACGGTTAGCAAGCTTGTCTCGCTAGATCAGTTACTGCGTCCAGGGTATCCTATACCTTCTGCCTTTATGCCACATCTAAGCTGCGCTTTCACTAGAGGTGCATGGTTAGCCAGCTTGTTTCGCTAGTGGCTAGATCAACTCCAAATGAGTTCGATCTTCACTGGGTACTCCATAACAGCGGCCTTATGTCACATTTTTAAGCTTCATCAGCGGTATGAATGGTTATCAAACTTGGCTCGCTAGATTAATCACAATTGAATACTAAGTACGAGAGTTCGATCCCATACTTGCGGCTTTATGCCACATACAAAATCACCAGTGGTGTAAAAAAAAAAAATGGTTAGCTCGCTAGAGATCAATTACAAATAACTGAATAGCGAGTTCGATCCTCACTGGGTACTCCATACCTGTGGCCTTATGCCACGTTTCTTTAGAAAATCACCAGCAATGTAATGTAGCTTGTCTCGCTATTTTATTGGTTCGGTTGATATATTACAAATTACAAATAGAAACAAGGTTTTTTTAATCAAAATTTACAATTTTCTAAAAAGAAGGAAAATTTTTTTTAAATAATTCAAAAATACTTTGATCTTTCCTCTCAAAACATAAGCATTTATTTTAGACGCTAATATTTTGTTTTCGTCGAGTTTGGCGTCTTCTTCATCATGCTTATGCACTGTTTGTTTTGTTTTTTTTTTGCGATCTCATGAAAGTACCTACGCTCCGCTAGTTAGAGATAGATCAATTACAACTGAGTTCGATCCTCACTGGGTACCCCATAGGCCTTATGAAGATACGCTTCATCAGTGATGTAAATAATGGTTAGCAAGCTTGTATTACTAGAGAGATCAATACAAACAGCTGAATAGCGAGTTCGATCCTCAATCGATGGGTACTCCATACCTGCAGCTTTATGTCATCATAAGCTCTACTCTTTAGAAAATCAACAGTGAACACTGTGGATGTCCTGTGTAAGCAAGTTTGTCTGGCTAGCTAGAATTATAATAACTGAATAGCGAGTGCGAATTAACACGTGGAATAAAAGAAAAAAATACGAAAACAAAGTTTATGCTAACTTTGAGTGACGTAGATCGCATTTCTGTGTGACGTCATCAAGATTTGGGCTGTTTTTGTTTTTGTTTGACAGATTTGCACACTTAAAGTAAGGTAGGTTTCCTCATCACCGTCTTCTGAACAAACTATTTTACTTTGTTTCTTTTTCTTTTCTTTTTTGTTGTAAAGACATTTATTTACCTTTTTTCATTTTTACCTGCAAAAAAAACACCTTTCTCTTTAATTTCTGTCCCGGTGTGAGAAACATTCCGGAGTTGTTGGTTGTGCAAAAAAATGAAATCCTTTTTTTTTATTTATATTTTTTGTTTGTAATTAAAACAAAAGTCATGTTTTTCAATATCTCTCATTCATTGTTTTTTTTTTTTTTTAAATCGTTCCATTTCACTTGACTTTAAAAAAAAATCTATCGATCTTATTCTAGCCTGAAATCTATCTTTCTAAATTCAGATTTAATTAATAAAAATCATTAAAAAATCTATCTGCCTATCTCAGCTTTAAAAATCTATCTATCTGATTATTACTTTTTAAAAAATCTGTCCCTATATGATATCTCACTCTGTTCGTATGTTTCATTGTTCATATCCATCTATCTTCGTTATCTCTATCCCATTCAGCAGAAATCTCTCATACAGGTACCTCCACGAAAATGTAAACAAAAAGAGCATAGCATGATGAAAAAGACGCCGAACTTGACGAAAACAAAATTTTATCGTCTAATGTTCATATTGTTATTAAAGAGGAAAGATCAAAGTATTTTGGGGGTATTTTTTTTACATTTTTTAATCGTTCCTAGCACGTCTGAAATTTTCGTTAAAAATGTTTTTTTTTTGTCAAAAAAAAAGGGACAGATAATCAATCATTTTCAATCATTTTTTTCGATTTGATAAAAGAGATGAAAATCTGACTTTGATATTCTTTTAAAAATCAATTATCATTTTTTTCAAAACTGATTTTAATAAAATCAGAAATTATAATGTTTATTTAAAATATTTTGAACCCAGCTTAACTTAGCTTCTGCGCCGAAAAAAATGTAATTTGAAAATAAAACAAAGCAGATCATAACCTTTCGCGTCGCTTGACAGGTGACGAAAGACACATTCATGACGTTTAGATAACTTACGGGAGGATAATTCTTTCTACGGATGGAAGGAAGGGAAATTATTTAGATTTAAGTGAACAAATTATTTACCTCGTTACTATTAAGAAAAACTTTCAGCGCTCTAATTTTTCATTTTTTTTTTTTTGTACTTAGCTTTCATCTTTACGTTTACGATGCTTTATGGAAAATATAAAGAAATTAAAAAATAAGACTGTTAAGAGTGAGATTAAATTTCATAAGAAAAAGGCATCTAATTAATTTATAGGTACCTTTCTTATGAAATTTTATCAGAAGTGTACATAAAATACTATAATTTTATGTACATTTATTACATTTTACTGTGTTATTTGTATTTCCATTCATTTTATTATTAATTTTGATATTTCATTTATCGAAAAATGTCATAACTGAGATTAATATAAAAATAAGATCATATAAATTAAAGTTTAGCAATAGGTAAATTTCATAAGATGATACTGATACTTATAGGTACCCTTCTCAGTTGAAATTGAAAAATCAAATTAACTTCTACGTGTTTCGCAAAAGTAAAGGCCTTAACAGCGGAGAACAATGCCGAACTCAAATAATGCAACTAAATTGTATTCTGGTTGGTCTTCCGTACTTTATAATTACAGCACGATTATAAGCACAAAAATTACATTTTTTAATTACTGTGGATCTTCTGAGTGGTCCAAACGATACAATTTTCAAAGCGCTAGACAATGATAATTTCATCTGGACACTTTGAAAGGTTGATGGTGCTTTTAACTAATGTTATAATATTTTTAAAAACTTAATGTAAAAATCTATTATAATTAAAGAAATAACAAATAATTGTATTAAAAATTCAATTTTCATTGAAAAATTTTTTGCTTTCAGAAAATATTGTCCATATTCATAAAAACAACTAAAAACAAATAAAAGCATTTGAAATTAAATAATATATTTGTTTTATTGAGTTTTGTATGTTACAATTCAGAGCTGATTTTCAGGTACGTTGGCTCCAATTAAAAAAAAAAAAACAAAACCTGATTTGCATTCTTCAAAGCCTTGTGCTTTTAACTATTGTAATCACTAAACCCGATGCGCTCGAATTTCTAGAGTTTTTCATAAAATTAGTTATGGGGGTGTTAATAAATATAAAAAAAATATTTCTGCCATGACTTTAAATAAAAAAAAAACATATTTATAATAATTTCGATATTCTGTGAATAGTTTCTGAAAGTTTCATTAACATTTGACAATTATTTTTATTTTTGCAAGATTTTCCAAATTAATGTGTGTAATACCAAAAAAACGCGCTAAAAATTATCAATGTTATTTACTAGCCCTTGTTGCAACAAAGAGAAACAAGGTTTTTAAATCAAAATTTAGAATATTCTAAAAAGATGGAAAAAATTTTAAAAAATAATTAAAAAAAACTTTGGTCTATCCTCTTCATAAAAACATAAGCATTTAGACGATAAAATTTTGTTTTCATAAAGTTTGGCGTCTTTTTCATCAGACTAGGCTATATTTTTTAGCGATTTCGTGGAGGTACCTATATATATATATATATATATATATATATATATATATTAAACAGAATGAGAGATTTCTGCTGAATGGGATAGAACGAAGATAGATGCATATGAACAATGAAACATACGAACAGAGTGAGATATAGAGATAGATTTTTTTTTAAAGTAATATAATCATTCAGTTTCTATCAGATTAATAATTTTTTAAAATTCTATATCTCACTCTGTTCATATCCATCTATCTTTTTCGTTATCACATTCAGCTGAAATCTACCTCATTCTGTTTAGTTTACAGTTTAATTTAATATCTATCTATCTATCTATCTATCAATCAATCACCTTGTTCTCGTTTATGCTGTTCAGCTGAAAACATTGCTGCAGTGCATGAGAATGTGGCCGAAAATCCAGATCCCTCTATTCTGTGAGAATTTCTTCTCACACAGTTCAACCCTTGGCAGAGACAAGAAAGACATACAATCAACAAGGCCTACCTTAAAACTTAAAACAAATTTTATTGTATCCTTGCAAAAAAAGATTTTGCCCTTTTTTCCCCTGGGAACAGGGTGGGGTAGTTCTTCAATGAATTGGTAGTGTCTTTTGCTCTATTGGTCTCTACGAAGTTGGAGAAGCTGGAATTACCATTCGGTTGCAGAAGTTGAAATTCGGCTGTTGTCGAGATCATTCATAATGTTCTTCGTGTAAACGTACACATTTGACGACAGTCAATAAATGATTGAATTCTACAGCCTTGAAGGAATTAAGCTGGGACAAGACGTCGTCTCTGAAGCATTACATTTTCGGTTGCTGAAAAGAATCATAGCCTAATTATTTAGGCTTGATCTTGGGCGCTAAAGGCCCTGCAAAGATATTTAAAATTGAGTCCGGACATTTCCAATAATATGCCACAACTGGTTGAAAGGAATCTTAGACTAATTATTTAGGCTTGATCTTGGGCTCTAAAGGCCCTGCAAAAGATATTCAAAAATGAGTCCAGACTTTTCCACGAATTTGCTGCAACTAAGTCAAAAGGGCACGAGCCGTTAAAAGATGCCCGCGAAAAACCCAAGTCAAAATTCGACCAATGAAATTGGTCGTTACAAATCAGCCAATAGTAGCCTAAATTGCAGAATTTCTCACAATTTGTCATCGCGCGCAGGAAGTGAATCTCCCCATAACATGACATCATTTCCAATTGCACTTTTGGTTGGTCAATTATGTTGACCAAAAAATCGCGAAGTGCATTTCTGTTTGAACATCCATTTTTGTAATAGGCTTCGATAACTTTAAAACGTTGTTTGATTGTTAATCTTTTCATGGTTGAAATTGCCAAAGGTTTAAGTTGTTAAATCTAAAAGAAAAAGAAATCATTAGATGCTTGAACCTAATTCACATTTAAAATCGGTTCAAAGTATTGGAACACCCTTTACAAGGAAATATTATTTACCATTTTATATAGTTAGAATTAATTTTGCTATAAAATATCCAGTATAATTCCCAGTACTGCAATATTTGACTATATTACTCAGAAGCTAGAGTCACATTATACAAATGCTTTATGGAAAAAAAGGTTAGGGCCCCACCTATGAGCAATTAGTGAACCCCCAAACAGAAACAAAACACTATGAAAGTATAAAAATACATTACTATAGTAAAATTACCATCAATACATATTTATAGCAAAATGTCTAACAATAAATTCAAGTTGAAGCCATAAAATTGTGTTCAAAATATTTAGATTTTGGCATTAAATAACCCAGAGAGGTTGATATGTTGCTAAACAAAATCAACCAACAAACCATTCATTTTAAAGTATGAATGATTCTATTTTTTTTTTTTTTAATCCGAATCACCCCAAGCAAGGCAGTAATGCCACTAAAACAAGAGGTTACAGGGTGTGGGAGAATTAAGGATAAGCAGAAAAAGAAGAGAGTAATTAGGTGGACAGTAGATAGAGATTGACATTGCATTTAAATATTTGCCGATTAAAATTGGCTGGAAAACATGGAGCTGGAAAGGAGTTCTAGAAGTGAGAAGTGTGAGAGAAGAAATTCTTAGCATAGAATTTATGACCACATCTATCTACGTCAACTGTAAATTGAGGAGATCTCAGTACAGATCTTCTACTGCACTTAAATTCAAAATCTCTAGCTTCGCAGAGGTCACACTATATATTAAGTAGACTTATACACGAGTATATATGGTAAAAATAATACTTAAATGAGTTTCTGTTGCATCCTTTTTCTTTTTAGTCCTTTTTAAATATTCCGAGATTAAAACCAAAATATTAAGCAAGATTGTTATGTGATTGAAAACTTCAGTGAGGAATTTATGGAGCGAAATGTATTTTTTATTATTAAAATAAATAAATAAATAATTGAATTAATGGGTGTCATTTTAAAATTATATGTAATTTTTAAAAAAACATTCATATATATATATATATATATATATATATATATATATATATATATATTAGGTTGGTGCAAAAATAATGACGTAATAATGTCGTTTTTTGACGTATTTTTTAACGTCAAAAAACGACATCATTACGTCATTATTTTTGCACCAACCTAATATGTATTTAAGAAATTTGACAAATTAAAACATTTCATTGAAATTAAATTTGATTACTCGTTTCACCTTTCAGATCCAAAAATGAAAGAAAGAAACATTTTCCATTTGTCAAATTTCTTAAACCTTTGTCGGATGTCAGAATAGCTATGTCCTATTTTAAACATATTGTTGGCACGGAAAATACATGGATAGAGCTAAAAACATATAAATCTTATACTTTCAACCCATTCTGAAGGATTGCAAGTGGATTTGCCTTGGATTCACTTCAGCAAAGGCTTTATGAATTTCTTGTTTTCGAACCATTCTGAAAATGAGAAGAGGATTTACCTTTAATTCGAAACAAAAAAGCTGGGAAAAATTTTGACATGAACTAAGAATTATAAAGATATCAGAATAAATGTTAGCGGCTTCTTTAAAAGTCACCGATTTTCTTTCTTCTTTAATCAAGAAAAATGGCAGCTTAGAAAGAAAAGTATTATGATTCATTCTTTAAGCATACATGTAAATACACATATTTCTTTCTTTCATTTCTTTGATGAAGCCTAGAAAGGTGAAACGCATAATCAAATTTAGTTTGAATGAAACATTTTCCATTTATCAAATTTCTTAAAAACTTTCTCGGTATTCTATATCCTATTTAAAAGACATCTTACTTATTATAAAACGCAGATTGTGTGTGTGTGTGTGTGTGTGTCTGTACATTTATATATTGGATCGGATTTCCTACATTTTTCAACCGATTTCAACAAAACTTCACAGGACTACGTAAAATTACCTTGCAGTGGTTCTGACAGTGCCAAAAATTGGAAAAACACAATTGTTTTTGCACAAAATCAATTTGAAAACCCGATTCTGTTGCCAGAATGAAAGGGGGACAACTCATATCGAGTTATACTTATAAAACCCAGGTTGTTTGTGTGTGTGTGTGTGTGTGTTAATTTATATATGGAATCAGATTTCCTACATTTTTCAACCGATTTCAACAAAACTTCACTTTTTTTTGGCAGGTAGTGTTTCTTATTGTCTTGCACACTTTTTTCTTTATTTTTACATTCAGAATGCTTTAAAAATTCCATTTACAAGACAATTATTTATAATAAAATTCTATTCAATTGGTAGACTCATTACAATTGAAAACAATGTTTTGTTTGAGTTTGGGTTTGACCAATTCATTAAAAAAAAACTAATTAAGACATGCGTGTCCGTCAACCTTAAACAATAATTTTTGTCAATTTTATTTTTCAGTCTTTATGATGGTCGATACTTGATCTGTCTCTTACTGTTACATCCCCGGGCAACGCCGGGCTCTACTGCTAGTATGTGTTTATAGGAGGCATGATGGAGTAAAGGATAGCAGCTCGGATTGAGGAATCGGAAAGCCGAGTTTGAATTCCTGTCGAATCCATTACATTCACTTACGTGCTAATACCCTTGGGAAAGGTATGAATCCTCTTTTTCTCCCCACGCTATGGGTAAATAGCAGGACAGTCCAGGTTCTATACCCTTGGATGGCAACTGGTCTACTGCAGAAAGAAATGGCAACATACTGCGGGGGAAAAAAAAATCTGCCTTGTCAGTCATGTATCGAAAGATACATGATTGCCTAAGCATGTATCACACATGGCACCAGGCGGGAATGGTGGAGTAATAGATAGCAGCTAGGATTGAGGAATCGGAGAGCCGTGTTCGAATTCCAGTCAAAACCATTACATTCAATTATGTGCTAATACCCTTAGGAAAGGTATGAATCCTCTTATTCAAGCCCTCCCCACTATGAGCAAATAGCAGGTTCGTTTGGTTGGTTGGTTGGGTTTTATGGCATATCAACCACTGTGGGTCATTTAATGCCAAATTAAGGTATATATATATATATATATATATACATATATATATATACATACACATACACACACACATATATCACATATACCTATATTAAATATACAGTACTATTAAACACATAGCTGGCAACATTATCTTTTCAAAAACGCATAGCTGGCAACACTATTGTTTCAAAAACACATAGCTGGCAACACTATTTTTACCAAAAAACGTATAGCTGGCAACATTATTTTTCTGAAAACATTATCTGAAGCCTTGTTGTTGGACGTAGTTTATCGTCGTACCCAGGATGCGGATGTAGTTTATCGTCATACCCAGGACGCAAAACGTATAGCTGGCAACATTATTTTTTCCAAAAAACGTAGCTGGCAACATTGTTTCAAAAACGCATACCTGGCAACATTATTGTTTCAAAAACATATAGCTCACAACATTATTGTTTCCAAAAAACATATAGCTAGCAACATTATTGTTTCCAAAAAACATATAGCTGGCAACATTATTTTTCCGAAACCATTATCTGAAGCCTTGTTGTTGGACGTAGTTTATCGTCATACCCAGGACGCAGACCCTAACAGGTGCTACCACCTCGGGTCAAGGTGGACCTGGGAACACCAGCAATTAAGAGGTGGTTCCACGCTCCTCAAAACCTCCTGATCAGAGGCCTTGCTGTTGGATACAGTTTAACATCATACCCAGCACGGTAAATAGCAGGACAGACCAGGTTCTATAACCTTGGATGGCAACTGGTCTACCGCAGGAAGAAATGGCAACCTATTGCAGGGGAGAAAAATATCTGCCTCGTCAGTCATGTATCAAAAGATACATGATTGCCTAAGCGTGAATCATGCGTGGCACATGACTATGTGTATATAAAAGTTATCTCCCTTTAGTTTTCTAACTTGATTTTTTTTTTTTTTTTTTTTCTGCACTTTCCTGTCACATTAGAGACCAAAAGCATCTCTGTGTCCTTGTGGGTGATGAATTATTTTCCACCCTACAACCTCTTTCCCCACAGATGAAACATCACAAGCCTCTTGCTGCTTTGTCGTCATTTTCCATGGAAAGTGTTCAGGTAAACTACATTCCTTAGCTCCACCGGTTCTTCACGGCTAAGACCCACCAAGCCATTCACATTGTAGAAAACCACCCTTATATCTTTCGTCTTCCATTGGTGAGATGTAAGTTCCACTCGAACAACTTCTTTCTACTGCTGATTTGTGGAACCAACTCCCAAGAGAATACTTCCCCAATCACTTCAACTTTAACCTCTACAAGTTTTGGGTTAACCGTTGTCTTCCCTACATATACCCATAAAACGTACCTCTTACTTTGTATCTTTCTACCTCGAGCGGCTCTTGGGCCTTGTACGGAGTGAACATTGTTGTTAAAAAAAAACAAAGGAAGAACATTTGATGAACTAAAGATTGGATTTAGCAGTCTTGGTGAAATCGTTTTTTCAGTACTAACTATATAATACTCTAATATCATTTTTCATCATTTTTTTCTTACTATTTTTCACCCATATAAGGCCCAAGAGCCACTCAAGGTAGACGATTACTAAACTAGGTTGTCTCCCATGAATCAAAGTAGCAGAACTTCTTTAGTTGGAAATATGCCTGAGCAGAAGGTCCAGGCACTGAAACAAGTTTGCTTGTTTGGGAGGACGAAGGGGTCACAAAAGCTACT
The DNA here is from genome assembly GCA_963932145.1 of Acanthosepion lycidas. NCBI lineage: Eukaryota > Metazoa > Mollusca > Cephalopoda > Sepiida > Sepiidae > Acanthosepion > Acanthosepion lycidas. Next base: position 94,460,106 of record OZ010575.1, read on the forward strand.
TTGGGATAAGCTGATATCCCCTACCTACATTAGTGTTCACACAACAGTAACTGGTGACTTACACCTGAGATAAAGTGACAGCAAATCTTTTCAATATTCAAACACCATTGTTAATATTCAGTTTTTAGTAATGCTGTCATCTGGATGATCTTAATTCTTCTTCTGATTTTCAGTTTCCCCAGCCTTTTTCTAAGGTTCAGTGGGCCTGTTCCCAATGCTCTGATAATAATTGGTATGACTGTCATGTTATTATTATAATTCTTGACATTAATTTAAAGAAGTTTCTTGTGAGACATTAAAAATTACTTTCTTAATATCCTGCTGAAATATTGGTTTCTTATATTTTGTCTAATACAGTAAATGGTTGTTTGTGTTTTTACAGATTTAGAATCAAGGAAAAATTGCTGGTTGCTAAACACCACCCTCTTGCTGCTGACTTTGATAAATTCAAGCTTCAAGAGAACAGATGTTTTCTTCAGGCAGCTTAAAAATGTTCAGTGCAGATGTTGGTTCCTGAAAAAGTGGAAAACATTTTAGTGGGTTAGTGAAAAACTTTTTTCTTACCTACTAATTTTTTTTATCTATTTCGGAACAAGGATGTGTAGGTATTTTATGCCATCAAACACAATTACAAGCAACAAAATATTTAGAACATCGAATCTCATTACTAAAGGTTCTTATAACCAAAAGTCAACAATAAAAGTTTCTAGCATTTTAAGAAAATTGTGTTCCCCATGATGCACAAACTTCAAATTTGTATGTTGGCTATAAAACTACCACCCTATCTCATTGATTATCTTGGTATTTATCAGGTCAAACTGTTATTCATGTTCATATTAATGAAGAATAGACTTCATTCTTTATTGATGATGTCAATTATTTGTTAAACATATATATGCTATACATCATTAATTGCAAAAAGAAGCTTTAGATTTAATTACATGAAAAATTGTTTTCTTAAAAAAATGTTGTGATCATGTCATGAATCACAGTAATTGTTTGTTTATGTTTTTAGAGATTTAGAATCAAGGAAAAGATTACTGGTTGCCAAACACCACGTTCTTGCAGCAAACCTTGATAAATTGAATACCCAGTACACCAATGTTTTCTTTGGGCAGCTGAAAAACATTCAGTCCAAATGTTTGCTTCTCAAAAAACTCAAAAACTTTTTGTGGGTGAGTGAAAATTTTTTTCTTCTTTTTTCCATTGACTAGTATATTCCAGCTGTCGATTAATGAGAACAGCATTCAGACTTTTAATATCCTATATGTACAATCATGATCATGAATACCATAACCCTATTATGGTCGTAGGCGCACTACATGTGTTTTAGCTACAGTAGCATTGGTGTTTCCTGCACAAGATAACCTGAGTCCAGTCCTCTCTAGGCAGAGTTTTTCCTTCTAGACTGGTTACCACGGAAGACTATAGGACCCGGCCTTTCCTGTTATTTAACCATATCTGGGGGGAGAAGAGATGAATTCATGCTTTTCCCAACATTCATGCTCTTTCTTTACACGTAAGTGAATAGAATGAACTTGACTGGAATTCAAACTTGGCTTTCTGATTCCTTAATCCAAGCCGCGTTTCTGCTAGTTCGTCTTTCTGATTCCTTAATCCAAGCCGTGTTTCTGCTAGCTCAGCTTTCTGATTCCTTAATCCAAGCCGTGTTTCTGCTAGCTCGGCTTTCTGATTCCTTAATCCAAGCCGTGTTTCTGCTAGCTCGGCTTTCTGATTCCTTAATCCAGGCCGTGTTTCTGCTAGTTCAGCTTTCTGATTCCTTAATCCAGGCCGTGTTTCTGCTAGCTCAGCTTTCTGATTCCTTAATCCAAGCCATATTTCTTAGTACATGAAAATGATATTTATATCCGAATTTTTCCATTTTTTTTTCTACTTTTAATTTGGACAAAAATCTACTTTACAACCTTATTCATTGTCATCATCCTTCAGCCTCTCTGTGGTTGGTCGAAATTCCATTAACAATCTGTCTCGTTCCTGCATTGCCTTTCCCAGATCCCCAATGTCCGACTCTGAATCCCGAGCCATGGTGTCTTGGAAAGTCAAATTTCGTAAGAAGGCACCTCAAGAAGTATTGTATAGAAATAAAGTGTCGCTGCTGACACTTAAGTTTGAACACAGATCGCCAGTGAGCAAACACAGGCGATCCCATTATTAAATTAAGTAGACCATATGACAATAGAGAAAACGCATATATGTAGGAAGTTGCCTGACATCTAAATGATCGCATTTCTATTCTATTCTCTATTACTATTTGGATCTCTATTTCTAGTCTATCCTCTATTACTATACAGATCGCTGTTCTCTACTCTATTCACTATACTATTTCTCTATTTGAATCACTATATGGATTACTGTTTGAGCAAGTACTGTTAGTGCGAGATTATTCAAAGGCCTCTGACACCAGTATTGTTCAATAGCTTATTATAGTTGTATCCGTGATTACAAAGTCTCTACTACAACAAGCATTACAAAAGTGGCAACGAGTGTTGACATCACAAAAAAGAAGGATGCCATAGAAGTAAGGGTGAGACAACCTCCCTGTCTGCTCAACGGCAGTGGCCAGCAATCGCTTTTATTTGAGCTTTGACACTCAGTTCTTTGTAAATTGTGTTAAGCGTTGTATGGGATCTCCAACTGATGTTCTGGATTTTTCTAATCAGATTTGTATATGTTCCATCCAGTTGTCTTTCAAAATTAGCAGATAATGTCAAAGCTTCTGATCTGTACTGTAGGACTCTTGAATCAATGTCTTAAAAGTTTGGACTTTTGAAGAGAATGGCACGTTCGAGCGCCAAATCTTGTCAAGTTTGTTACACGCATCCCATGCAAGAGCTTTGCAGATGTTGAAGTCTTTTTGAGAATCTATTATATGCAAGGCACAGTGGAGTAATGGATAGTGGCTCAGATTGAGGAATCGGAGAGCCGAGTTCAAATTCCAGTCGAATCCATTACATTCACTTATGTGCTTGACAAAGGTATGAATCATCTTTTTTTCCCTCCAGCTGTGGGTAAATGGCAGGACAGACTGGGTTCTATAGCCTTGGATAGCAACTGGTCTATCAAAGAAAGAAATGGCAACTTACTGTGGGGAAAAAAAATCTGCCTTATCAGTCATGTATAGAAAGATACATGATTGCCCAAGTGTGTATCATGTGTGGCACATAACTGATTGATTATGTGAGATTGAACATATTTGAAGTCCTCAACTCTTTTGATGTATGTATTATTGAGTCACTTCAACTCAGATGGTTCAGGGGAGGTTGTGATATAGTCTCTCTTTTTATAAATATAAATGACAATAGGAAAACTAGTTATTGCTGTAAAATGTCTGTAATTATTTTTTTTGCTTTTTTTTTTTTTTGACAAAATTTATAGATGTATATTATACATACGGATAGATATATTTCTTAATTTTGGGATCATTTGTTGGGGGTGTGTATTATTTTTGAGAAATTACAGTAATAAGTAATAAGGTAGTTCTTTGATCCTTTTCCGTTTATAGTTGTTCTAGACTATGTTCTGCATATTTCCCACGACGACATGGAGGAAAAAGACTTCTTTTGAAAGCTCGCCAGAGTAGTCAGTACCCTCCACAATACCTGACTGACCTTGAATTTGTCGATGATCTTGCATAAATTTCTCAATGTATCAAAGAGGCGGAATCCTTGCTATTGGCTTTTTTTATAGATTTTTATTTTTTCGCCAAATATTAGGTTGGTGCAAAAATAATGACGTAATAATGTCTTTTTTTGACGTTATTACGTCATTATTTTTGCACCAACCTAATATAAAATGCAGTTACTGATAAACATAAATTTATTTACCAAAATATGTTACAATTATTATTGTTGGATTTAAAATGAAAATTGGGATAGTATTTTTCATATTTTAGAACAAGTATGTACAGTGTAACCCAGATATTAGAGAGTTGTCAGGACCGGAGAAGAAGTCTCTTATATCCGGGTTTGGTCTAATTTATATACATTAACACAGGCTCTAATTTGGGACCAGATAAAATCTCTCTTATATCCGGGTTTCTCTTATATCCGGGTTACACTGTATTATTATTATTATCATAAATCAATAACAAAAAAATATTTTTGTTTAAACTTAATAATACACGCCCCTACTATCACCTGTAATTTACAGTAAAAAAAAAATGCATATTATTTTTGAGAAATTACGGTATTTGATTAAATTAACAAAAAATGAACAAATAGTAATGGTCAAGATGAAAATAATTTAAGATATAAATAAGTTGTGACATTTTATTTGCAAAATTTAAAATGACAGAAAATTCTATTTCGGTTATGTCATAAGAAATTTTTAGTTGATTTGCTTTTTATGGCTTATCGACACTTTGCTGTTTATTTAAAACCAGAAATATTTTTAGATTGTTAGAATTTTTTTTTTTTTTTTTAGAGATAATAATGATTTTAGTGATACATGTGTTACTAATTAACCCATAACTGGGGACAGAAGAAGTGGATTCATACCTTACCCAAGGGTATTTGCATGTAAGTGAATATAATGAACCCAACTTGAATTGGAACTCGGCTCTCCAATTTTCCAATTCTGAGCCATTATCCATTACACCATACACACATCCAAACATACAGCACCTGATATTCCCAGGCAGTCACCTATCTAGGTACTGACCAGGCTCAACATTGCTTAACTTCAGTGATTGTACTGGAACTGGTGTTTCAATGTGATACGGTTGTAAGCCGATGACTAATGGGAAACAAATAAAACAGAGTAAAAAATAGTGGAACTTTGATTTACAAAAAATTTCTGACAAAGTTTCATGTAAAGTGAAGCATGTTAAATTTATAAACGTTTCCTATTTGTCCCTTACCCTATCATTCTGTCGGATTCTAATGCATATTTGATCCCAATTCATATATAGTAGGGGAGTGGGGAACTTAAGCAGCGTGCAAGACTTTGTCTCTTTTGAGGTGCAACACTGAAATGTTTTTGCTCTTTCTCTCTGTAATGAGCATGCGCGGAAGTGTCCTCGAACTGCGTGTGTGTGTTGTCGCCGGGCGCAAGGAGTACCATAATGGACTCAACCACGCACTACAAAAAGAAGACACGTGAGTTGTTTGGCGTCTTTTCTTGGGCGACAAAAGCCATTGCAGTCGATCGTCCGTCAGCAGCAGTCTTGGGTGCCGTTTTGCTCGTTTGCTGTCGTAAAGTGTTCGTTCGGAAGAGAAGACGTTCGTTTCAGGTTCGCAAGTAGGCGTTCGCTTCAGGTTCACAAGAAGTTGTTTTTTCCCCCCGTTTTCTCGCACACTCTTAATAACCTAGGCATAGAACACTGTTGGTTAATGTTTAGGTAGGTGCTTGCCTTTTGGACATTTTTTTTCCTTCGTTTATTTTCCCGTTTTCTTGCTTTTGTTGTAAGTAAATTTTCAATTTTGACAAGATTTAAGCCACTCTGAAGACAATCACTTTTAAAATTCGCTGCGAGCAGATATCAAAATATTTCGATATTTTTCTTGTGCTTTTTCCATGAACTTTTAGAATGGTCCGTGCTTTCAGTGCCTTGAGATGATCTAATAACAGTTTCCTCTGCCCTGGGGACGCAGGTTCAAATCCTTCCAGTGAGTGCATATTTATCTTTAATAAGATTTCTCGAATATTCAGGCTGGTAGATGAAAATAAATAAATATACTGTTTAATAAAAAAAACAGATGTTGCAAACAAATATAAAAGTATTTGTATAGTTTTCTTGTAACATTCTTATTTCATTAATGTTTTTAAAAGCCCCTTGTATGTTTGTTAATTTATTTTAATGAAATTAAAAAAATAATCTCTTTTCCTTTTTAATTTTCAGGTTTGACAAAAAAATAAATCTTATGATGCATGACGAATTTTCCCGCAAAATACAAATCTTTACATCTGAAAAATATGTGGCCAGGTGTTCAAAATAAAGTAGATACTTACGATGCAGGTACACAAACACCAGCCACAGATGCTATAGTCAAATGTCAGATCTGCAACAAGGAGTTTCCCTGCCATTCATCTCTGGTGGCACATGTGCGCACTCACACTGGAGTAAAACCATTCCATTGTGAGACCTGTGGCAGGAACTTTGCTAAGAAGGGAAACCTGTTGACTCATAAACGCATTCACACTGGCGAGAAGCCTTTCCATTGCGAGTCTTGTGGGAAAGCCTTTTCCCAGAAGGCATGTTTCTTGAACCACATGAGCACCCACACGGGGGAAAAAACCCTGAAACCCTACCGCTGTGAAATATGCAAAAAAGACTTTTACCAAAGAGGCCACCTCCTAAACCACCTGCGGACACACACAGGGGAGAAACCCTTCCGATGTGATACCTGCGGCAAGTTCTTCTCACAAAAAGGAAACCTGTTGACGCACAGCCGCATACACAGTGGCGAGAAGGAATTCTACTGTGAGACCTGTGGCATGGACTTTTTCCAGAAAGCATCCTTGCTTCGACATGTACGCACCCATACCGGAGAGAAACCATTTTCTTGTGAGACTTGTGGAAAGAATTTCGCTCAGATAGCAACCCTCCGAGCACACACGAGTGTACACACAGGATAGAAGCAAGTGCTGGTATTTAAGCTGCCTTATCATGAACAGTGCGACAAGAATTTTTTTACCAAAAAGTGCAACCTGCTAAAGCAGAAACAAACAATCTTTCACGTTCCACACAAGTTCTGATGTGTTTTACAAATCTGGCACTGTCACAAATTCTTGCAAAAATATTTATATAAACTTATTTAGAAATTTTATGAAATTCATTGGCTCAATATCAAAGAAGGTGAACATACTTCCCTTACCAAGACGTTTTGAGTTTCAGTTTTGCCAAACTCTCTAGCCGAGAGCAGAAAAAGATGCTTTAAATTATTGTCAGTTGTGATCTTATTTTTGTTTTTTTATAATAAATTTCAGAGCTGAAAATGTTTGTTCATAAACTGTATGTCATCTGAAATTCTGAGCCATTATTCTTGGTTCTGGAAAATATATTTTAACTTTGTTTGCTTTCTTCCTTTTCTTTAACCCATGTCATGCCTGGTGTTAGTTTAAATTGACGCTGTCTTTTTTTCTCATATATTGTGACCACTTTGTTTAAAGTGGATATTTTCTTGAGGCCACATGACAACATTTTCTAACATATTTCTGTGAAATTTTCACTTTCCAAAATTTTAGTTAATAATTATAGTCTATATATATATATATATATATATATAATATAAAAGGCTCAAACACTAATATTGCATGGTTATAATTTATTACATTGGAATTGATGATTTGGATCATGATTACGATTCCAATGTAATAAATGATAACCATGAAATATTAGTGTTTGAGCCTTTTATATTATATTCTTACTCTGTCCTGGACATTGAGTTCTACCTGGATTCTATCCTCTCTCTCTCTCTCTCTCTCTCTCTCTCTCTATATATATATATATATATATATATATATATATATATAGACCACTAATATTATCAAAATATATATATATATATATATATATATATATATATAGACCACTAATATTATCAAAATATATATATATATATATATATATATATATATTGACCACTAATATTTTATATATATATATATATATATTGACCACTAATATTATCAATATATATATATATATATATATATATATTGACCACTATTGATAATATTAGTGGTCATATATATATATATATATATTGATAATATTAGTGGTCAATATATATATATATATATATATATATTGACCACTAATATTATCAATATATATATATATATATATATATATATATAACATCATCCACGGACAGACTGTTTCACAGCTCATCAGTGTGGCTAGACGTCCGGTTGCCTCTAGCTCGGACCGAAACCCGACTGAATTGGTATCAGCCGGAGATTCTACCACTAAGCCGTTGGCGCACGGCAGGGAAGTAGGTGGATTTTTAGCGTATTTATTTATTTATAAACACGCCCAGTGACTGACAGTGACTCGATTTGCTATGCGATATATATATACAGAAATCAAACCTGCAATTGGCCAAGTGTGGTGAGTACGTCTACACCTCTGAAGACAGTCAGGGAGGGGTATTCCGCCAACGAGTGAGAAGACACAGAATCTGCATAATGAGCTTTCCTTTGTAATTTACTCCTGAAGATGATCTTGGAAAAGATCAAAATTACTTGGGTTGAAAAAAAAAAATTATGGTGCCTTCCTTGACGAATTTCATCTTAACATCAAAAAACAGATTAGAGAACTGGAAAGGATCATTATGAAAATAAATAGACATAATATGTCTATATTATTCAATGAGATATATATCTGTAGCTAAATGGTATAATATGTCAAACTATATGATGGTTCCGTATAGGATACAGGTTCGATTCCTGTAGGTTGACACATATTTTCTATGAAATTATTTGGACATTCGGGATGGTAAATGTTATTAATACTGTTTATTATGAACAGAATATTTACTTAAATATTTGTACCTACAAAAATATCTTATAAACAGAAAATGTATTAAAATAATTGTTGGACTCAGTCCATTTTATAATATATAACATCATTTGTTTACATTAAGATACACTTCCAGCAGATATGGGTGTTTGAGAGAAATTATGAGAAATTTGTAGTTTAAGATATATATATATATATATTTTATAAATTCATGAATCATTCATGCAAAAAACAAATATAGAGGTTAATGATTAAATGGCGAGAATACATCTTCGCAAACATTATAAATAAGATACACCAACCCCAAACCTGTATATGAATGATATGATCCCCGTTTATAAATTCCGGTTGCATGAGGTCTTTTTAATTTTTTACAAGCTTTCGTCTGTTCCTACAGACATCCTCAGGTATGAAAATAGATTTGTTCTTTACGTGTATGTATATATATATATATATATATATATATATATATATACAGACACGCACACATTATACGTATATATATTTATATATATATAGATATATATACAACACACATTTATTATAATTTTTTTTTGTATATGTATATATATATATATGTATATATATATATATATATATATATATATATATATATACACACACGTAAAATGTGTGTGTATGTATATATTATATACACATATAATGTGTGTGTATATATATACATATAATGTGTGTGTATACATATATGTATATACGTATAACGTGTGTGTATATACGTATAATGTGTGTGTATATACGTATAATGTGTGTGTATATATATATATATATATATATATACGTATAATGTGAGTGTATATATATATATACGTATAATGTGAGTGTATATATATATATACACGTATAATGTGAGTGTATATATATATATATATATACGTATAATGTGAGTGTGTATATATATATATATATATATATATATATATATATATACGTATAATGTGAGTGTATATATATATATATATATATATATATATATACGTATAATGTGAGTGTATATATATATATATATATATATACGTATAATGTGAGTGTATATATATATATATATATATACGTATAATGTGAGTGTGTATATATATATATATATATACGTATAATGTGAGTGTATATATATATATACGTATGTGTGTGTATATATATATGTACGTATATATACGTATAATGTGTGTATGTATACGTATAATGTGTGTGTATATATATACGTATAATGTATATATATATATATATATATACGTATAATGTGTATATATATGTATATATATATACGTATAATGTGTATATATATATATATATATACATACGTATAATGTGTATGTATATATATATATATATACACGTATAATGTGTGTGTATATATATATACATATAATGTGAGGTATATATATATATATATACACGTATAATGTGTGTGTGTATATATATACATATAATGTGAGGTATATATATATATATATATGCGTATAATGTGTGTATATATATATATATGCGTATAATGTGTGTATATATATGCGTATAATGTGTGTGTATATATATATATATATATATATATATATATATATATAGGTATAATGTGTGTGTATATATATATATATATATACCTATAATTGTGTGTGTGTATATATATATACGTATAATGTGTGTGCATATACATGTATACGTATAATGTGTGTGTATATATGTATATATAATGTGTGTATATATATATACGTATAATGTGTGTATATATATATACGTATAATGTGTGTATATATATATATATATATACGTATAATGTGTGTATATATATGTGTATATATATACGAATAATGTGTGTATATATATATATACGAATAATGTGTGTATATATATATATACGTATAATGTGTGTATATATATATATATATACGTGTGTGTGTATATATATAGACGTTTAATGTGTGTGTATATATATATACGTATAATGTGTGTATATATATATGTATATATATATATATATAATGTGTGTGTGTATATATATATATATCTATTCGTATAATGTGTATATATATATATATATATATACGTATAATGCGTGTTGTATATATATATCAATCTATATATACGTATAATGTGTGTTGTATATATATCTATATATATATATATACGTATAATGTGTGTGTGTATATATATATATATAAATATATATACGTATAATGTGTGTGTATATATACATATATGTGTAATGTGTGTGTGTCTGTATATATATATGTATAATGAGAGTATATATATATATATATATATATAGAATGTGTGTGTGTATATATATATAATGTGTGTGTATATATATATATATAATGTTTGTGTGTATATATATATATATATATATATGCAATGTGTGTGTGTATGTATATGTATAATGTCTGTG